>OY757259.1:5871251-6405251 GCA_963584085.1 Pyrausta aurata
CTCACAAAGAACGCTTACAAAATATTCTGCACATCACGAGGTAGAAGTTCGACGTGAAAGCTCACGCAAATGGATGTCGCCGATTCCGTATTTACACGATTAAAGGTATTTGGACTTCCCTCTTAGCGCTAACTTTAGGCAAACGTTTGCTCAGTCAGGGATTGCCGAACACAACTTTCGATTCACTTAGTCGTCTGAAATTGCACATAAAAGTTGGCAAAGTGAATATAATTCAGTTTTGTACTGCAATAAGTCTTTCGGGGCGAATATTGCACGGTGAGTGCTTCGTTAGCCGTGGAAGCTCCAGCTTTTAACTTTCATGACCGAAAGCGTTCTATAAATAACTTTCAAGGTAAGTTTTTCACGCTGTAAAAGCATTTAATATCTACAGTTATGCCATTGGCACAGGCTGAGAGCTAAATAGAGCGAGCCGCCTTTGTTGCGGAGTCCACGTTGTCAAGTTAAATTGTCTCGGAGGCGGGAAACGAAACAGATAGTGGAGAAGTTGTCGCGAGGCCGCCCATCGACACCATTCAATGCGCGGCACGTCGAGCCGACACACCACACACGCACTGACACATCATAATATTGCTACGAGGAGGTACTGACAGTTATTTCGGGGCATTAGAATGAAATTCTTCGAATGAATACAGCGGAAAATTATAGTTGTGAAACATAACTGGCAGGGATATAAACATCAAACAAGAGCGAGCTTGTAGCGAGCCCCGCTTCACAGAATGTCTGTGTAGCTGGCATTTCGCTTTCCAGCAGCAAATACTCTACGATGCACGATTTGATGCCTATATACATAAACAGATGAAAGTTATATCGCAGACATATCGCAGTTCGTATGAATTTGTGCGCTCTATGAAATCAGAGCTTTGTGATATGGCATTAGCTAATTCTTGATATGGTACCTACACATTTCGATGTCAGAGTATCTTGCTTTTTTGATATTTACTTGATAGTAATTCTTCACATGTGATGAATATCATACACCAACGTATCTTATTGACAGCCTCATTTTCCGAAGTCAATGAGAATCTCATGTTATATCTTCGCATCCCAGTGTATGTACAGGCTCTACTGCAGAGCAAGTTCGTGCTGTCAGGCTGTCGCGCGACACAATGCCGATGACGAGACGATATCGCCGGCCCTTAGATAAGATACATCACACAAACGCTCGCACCAAACCTTTCATATACATTACCGCAACCAGTACAATGACAAACGAAAAAACACGTCGCGAATACGAGTATAGTGCCTTCAAATCGAGATGGAGGGAAAGTCCGAAAGAATCTTTGATCGTTTCTATATGAAAAGATTGAGATTTCGGCATCAATGGGTCTGTAAATAAGTATGTCTGTTACAAGATATGACTGAAGCCTCGATTGATGGGCGGATAAAAGCTGACTGAACACTTCTTACAGTCGTGATAATATGTTAATATTATTATTTGAAAATATTAAATACAATTACAAATTCTTTTTTTACTCGTGTAGAGAGTAAAAGATTATTTTTGCCGTCGCAGACTTAACTAAGAAGGTGCAAAAGTGTAATGTTGACGATTCTGCTGTCATGCAGCGGCTATACATAAATTGATTCAGACTCAGAACCTATTTCAGTACTTACAGTAAGTATGTAATCGTTTGTAAAAATAGCCCATGTACACTAGTAAAACATAACTTTTAAAATTTCAGATAGTCTGGTTAACATTTAAAGGTGTTTTTGTAGAGTCCGTGGTTATTTAATTGCCGAGATATTATAATTCCGAGAGTTATTATTACTAAAGTATTCAAAATTAAAAAGCCGAGGATTTTCATGCAGCATCTAAGTAATCAATTCTATGGATTTCTTTAAATGGAATCTCAATCGAATCGCGTCTTTTTTCTTGTTCTACAATCAGATCGGAGTATTGACGGTCATTAGGGCCCGCCAAAAGAATCTGAATATTTGATTTAGCTGTTTTGCTGTATAGTTCATATTTAATTGGAAGTAGAGAAAACAACTTCCGTTTCCTATAAAAACAACACATCATTTAAATCATTTCATTTACAAAATAAACTAAAACGACTAACTTAATAAACACCAACAGCTTGGATACTTCAAACACTCGTATTATACTATGTATTATAACAGGAACTTCTCATCTTTCACAAGTAAAAATTAAAACTAGATTGTTCTACTTTTCCCTGGAGCGATCATAGCTTAGCATCAAAGTACTAAGAAAACAAAAATCGCAATGTGTTATTCATGAACTGCAAATTATGTTCATCACAAAACATATCATATGAATGTCAATCGGTTAATAAAATACCTACTTAAGATTCCCATGCATGTAGGTTATAAAAGCTGGAACTTTGAAATAAACGTCTGAATTCGAGATTGAAAGAAAATGAATTTATTCGACCTAAATAAACAAAAATTTTAACATTGAGAGAATCCATGAGTAATTCACTAAAAGTAGGTAAGTAGGCTTAAGTCGAAAAGGCACTCGCTCAGCATTGGCTGTGGCAGTAGCAGAACGCATACCACGACGCTGATTTTCAGCAAGATTATTGATGTGATGTGCAGTAAATAATTGTCTATCTGTGTAGTTTCTTAATTTAAGACAAAAATATCAGACGGTGAAAATAAACATTTACATCAAAGCATAAGCAACTATAATATGTAGATATATCTACATAGTGGGTAGGCACCTGTTAATAACCCTCTCGTCATGCTACGGGAGAAAAAATTTGCAATTTTACTCACGACTGCTAAGAAATATAAATATGTGCTGACAACTGAAAAGTCCGACTACGCTCTACGGGGGAAATGTAAATCCGATTGATTTTGGATATTTGTAGTCTATTATGGATTCAAATAGAAATACTATGACAATTGTGCAATTTTTTAAGATTTATCTTCAGCAAGTAAGTATAAAAAGTAAATGGAATTTTCCTTTCATTCGACTCTACAAAAGTAAAAGTTTGTCTAAGTTTCATAGAAAAGAATATCAGACGGTTCTTGCAAAATAAACAACCAAAATAACTTAAGCACGGGCTATGTCAACAAAGCGTGGCTTCAACACAATCTTAACTTAGGCGAAGACACGCTAGTCTTTGCCGATGTGGGTCAGGACTGTCCGATATTGGCGACAACTACTTAATTACTGTGTCCCTGTGGTGATCACATAAACACAACGTAGTATAGCAAGTCAAGATATCGGAGAACTGTACCCCCATCACGAATAACTGCGTCAAAGTATTCGTATAGTAACGAAATCATTTGTATGAGAATTTGTAAGCGCCTCTATCGAACGAAAAACAAACTAAAAATTTGACACTCGAATAACATAATATATTTCAATAATTTTAATTAAATAGATTGTTAACTTGTTTCTGGACGTGCCATATTTACGTTAGTATGACGTCAGCGGTAATGCTTCCGAGATTACTACACGACACGGGGGTGCTTCGTGCTGCCGACTGACGCTACGATTACGTGACGAATACGTAAAAATGTTCTTGTTAGGGGTACTGTTTTCTCAACGGACGGCTAGTTTGTAATCAAAACCAGCCCCTTTTTACTAAAAGCGCTGGATTTGTTCTTATTTATTTATTTTGTTTTTCATGCAAAAATCAAAATACTTATAGGCTATACTAATTAACGTAACACAGGCTTACCTGATTATTTTTCTTGAATATAAGAAAAACATAATTTTCTGTACAAAAATATAAAAAAATACCTTGTTGATTAATAACTATCAAAACAATATGGTTTAAACGTTGTGATTGTTTTATACTGTTCGTATCGCTAGTCGATTACAATTAAGTACCTACGTTGGCCAACTCGATACGCCAATGTTTGCTCGCATTGATTGGAGCCTTAAGTCGATTTGAGCAAATATTAACCGATTGTTTGCTGTAATCATACACAAACTAATCATTGGTCAGTTCCATTTATTAGTTTCGCAATAACAGTTGACTGTTCGTATTGTTTTATAAATCTATTTCTCTTTCCGATTGTGCGTTTTTGAACCTAGTATTTTCAAAAAAACTATACATTTTTTTTATTCTTACAAAATTCACAGCTCTTTGTACAAATTAAGCCAGTCTTACATACTAAACTAACAGCCAATAACGAATTTACTTTTTTTAAATACTGTTGTGTTGATATAGTATTGCTTTTTAGGTCACATTTATTTTGAAGATAAATTGTCTTCAGTTAAGTTATACGGCACAACTAAATAAATTGGCTCGAAAAGCTTTGAAAACAAACAAACAAATAAAATACAAAACTGGGTTGAGTAGTTAAGTATGATACTAAAAATTTACTATAGCTACTTAAGTCGCATGCTTGTAAGTTATAATCTCATTTTTTGTGTTTTTTTAATTCCATATTTTGAAAAGTCTCTTATTTTTATCGTAAAGAATTTGTAATTCTTTGATGCTAGTTTCAAATACTGTGTCAATTTTGTATTGCAAGGTTAATATACTTGGTTGGATAGAAGGCGGTAATCAAACAATCAAACCAGACAGACACATAGCATAATATCAAAACTTGGTAATGTTCCATAGGTCTCAGCGGGCACATGATAACGTTGTACAAACAAGCATAAATCAATGATACTACAACTCACACTAAACTCGTAAAATTAGGTTAACACTGTGCCGTAATGCATAAGGGTTCTTAAAAGCTTTTTTAGGGCTCCAACCCCGGCCTTAAAAGTAAAATACCCACTCGTTTATTTTGTGTAGGTGTAAGTAAGTAGTTTTATAGCCGTATGTCTGCTGAATTATGTTTCTGACTTCAGAAATAACTAAGTTATTATTAGTTAATATATCAAACTATAGTTTAGCCACGCAGAGAACGCTTTTACGACGTTTAAATTTTTATGACAGAAAACCTTCAGGAAATATATCGAAGTCAGAAAGTTTGACATTACTTCCATGCATTTTGTTTCAAAATTGAAAATGTCAAAATAGCATTATCTGAGCGGCTAAATTATAAGTGTGTCGTCAATGAGGCTTCCAAATAAATGTATCTTAAACATAGAAGCTTTAAAATGTGAATATTCCGGTATCCTTATTTCCTGAGCCTCCTGATCAGCTTATCACGTTCCACCTTTTTTGAATAATGTAGAGACAAAACAAAAACTTCGCTGATTGATTAAATAACATCCAAAAGTAACTCTGAGCTCTATCGTAAAAGAAAACACTGGCACAAACTCGCGAAGGTCAGAAAAATACAAACGTTACTCCCCCAAATCTCTCAACTCCGTCGAAGTTGGGTAATAATTTGACCTGTTTTTAGTTTCACGATGAGAATGAATGTCACTTGGTCTTTACATAAATCGGTCACTGTACGCTGTAAATGAGCCCCATTCAGTTTCATTTATACCGTAGACTGTAGTTTGTTGGTAAAGAAGCAGGATATACGGACCAAGGGACATATTAAAGTTAGCCCAATGACTTTATGTTGCCCTGTAATGCTGGTCGCGAGTTATTGTATGGGGTGAACTGAGCTGAGATTTGTAACAATGATTAATAATGTCGTCTTCTTTAGTAGCAGCTAAGTATGTGAATTTTGTTTATGTAATTAAGATAAATTAATTATACGTTTTCTCCTTTCCATAATACTTACTGTGAGTACGTCTTTTCCTTCCCTCCACACACATTACACGTTTGCAATTTATGAACAATACTAGCTTTTGCCCGCGACTTCGTTCGCGTGGACTTCAGGTTCGTCCCGTCTAGTCTAGTAATAAGTAAGAAATACGGTAACTAAGCACTGCAGAGCCCTAAATTGTAGCCTATATGTTATTCTGATGTATAAGCTATATTGTGGTAAAGTTTCATTCAAATCCATTCAGTAGTTTTTACGTGAAAGAGTATCAAACATCCATACATCCATACAAACTTTCGCCTTTATAATAGTAGTAGGACTAACTTATCAGCTATTTGCAAAATCATCTTCAATTTTTTTCCCACGATTATTTTAAAGGCAGTTCTAGAATGATTTAGTCAAGTTTCCATTGGTGGGTGCTCCGTCAAAATGACCAGGAAATGATTATGCTTATCTTACGTCCTCCTCACTAATGGATTCAGGTGACTCCGAAAAGTTTTTATTGCATGGGCACACTCGTAACTCCTGCGCCCCCAGGGACAGCCAGTATGCGTAATGCATTTTCCAGCCTTTAAATAAAGCTCTGTCTAGTTCAGACCGCAGTTTACCACCAATCGCGAACAAGTTTAAATTGTTTGACAGCTCGCACAATCCTTTAAAGGCTATTTGTATTCTGAGCCGTTTTAAAACCGGGAAAGTATGTCCGTCCGAGACTCCAAAGGGATTCTTTGAGTACGTCCCACTTTCAGAAGTATTTGTAATCGGATATGGCGCAGCATGAATAAAACAAATTAGAGCGTATTTAGTCCTAAGTAAGTGAATACTAAAGAACTTATAAGGAGGTTCATGATAAAGCTATACTATTTTAATATATAAAAAAGCACGAAGATTTCATTCATCAATATTTAAATGTGAAAAAGCTCAGTTATCTATTATGTACTGTATATTTCAATTTAATTTTTCTGTCAATAATCGAATAAGGAGCTTATATTTTTAAATTTTAATACAAAACCTTCACACATAGTCGCTGTTTACAACATTAATAACAAATATTACGATTCAAACGTAGCCGCAAACACTGCATTGCAAAATCCGAAAACCTTTGTCCACATCGTAACATCGGGCTCACCGCAAGTTAGTTTTCCACCCGGCGCTGTCCGCGGTCCGACCATTTGTCGGTCCGAAAACGAACATTCAAGTTTTCGGAATAACTCGTAAATTCGAACGACTATGTTCATTGCAACAAAAGAACGGCGGGCAATGCGAACAACGCCGTGGTATTTCATTAGATTAATGTTCACTTAGGCTCGGATGCCGGGGCATAGCTTTCATCAATTAAGTTTTAAACGGTTCAATCATGTGATTATCTATTTCAGGAATGACAATAAATTAGCTTGGTCCTTAATTAGTTTAAACGTTCGCTCTGAACGGATTCTACCACACATATAAGTAGCTAAGGTGTATTTACAACTGTTGGAAACTGGATTGGTGAAGTGTGAGCTTTTTGCAGTTTATTGTTATTTTATTTAATAGTTAAATCTAGCTGGTGAAACCGGGTCTTTTAAGTAACCTCGTCAACAATTAAGAAACGGGAGATTCCTGAGTTTCTTTGTACTATAAATGCCTATGGAGGGCCCCTCCAATTAAACGGAGTGTCACCAGCAGTCACGTGACGACTGCAGGCGTCGTTTGTTTGCGGCCGACTGTACTTTGGGCTAATAAATGAAACGGAGCTGACCGCAGCATAGTGGAAGCAACAGCTAATAACTAGTACCCAAAATTCTTACTCAAAAAATATAAGCTTATAGAATTATATTATAAGTTTAAAAGCGTTAACTTGGCGTTAACAAAAGCTTTTTAATTTTATTCGCAAAATATGCGGACAGATTAATAATAATTATTATTTATAGGTTGAAACAGCGATCTTATGACTCTCAATAATTAGATTTGGTCTGTCTTAGATTCTGTCTTCTTTTAAGCTACTGAAATCTTCTAAAATGTGGTGAAGTGGCACATATTTTAGGCACATGAACGCTGTTATAAACAATGTACAAACTATTAAAAATAGATTGTTTTTACAATTTTAACGAAATCTATTGCAGTAGGTAGATTGTCTGGGGATCTGGAACAACTATTTCTTCATTATTCAGCGATACAAAAGCTATGATTATTTCCTCCACAAAACACGACTCGACTGAATAAAGTAGGTGAGGTATAAAGATAATGAAAAGTACTCGCAGCCATCAACGTCGCGTATTTTGTTTACTAAGCTAAGTTCTGCAACCAGATTCTCAATAAACTTCATTTAGTTAAGAACTTACTTAGCAACTAAGCAAAAAAAAAGCAAAATTAATAATAACCCGTATAAAACCGTATGAAACGAAGGTGTAGTACATACCTTATTCCAATCATCAAAATAATTCATTTTCTGTACCTACATACTTTGAAATTCCAAAATTTCAAATTCCTATGACCTACAACAATCTCAGATACCATTGCAAAAGTTTTAAAGAAATGTCATCAAGCAACGCATAGAATTCATGAAATAAGAATTAAATTACGAACGAAATTCGTTAACCTGCAGAAGCCCGAGTACTCGCACCAGAGCGCGCCGTGAGGTCGTGGGTCCATTAAAATCTGCTGACAGAGGTTAGTACCGGGCCCACACCGCGCTGCAAACACAGTTTTGCACATATTTACATTTGCACCGACCGACCGGTAACCGATTTTCGGTATCCATTAGAAACTTTAATTATTATCTCGATGCGAATAATTTAGGTGTAGGGGGTAAAATATCGATGCGTAACCTCTGCAACTTAGCGTTTTGTGAGATACTACTATAGTTTAGAACTTGCAAACATTCGCGGAATGCCTTCATATCGTGTAACTATGCCAGGGAGCAGATTCATGCTGCTATATCGCACAATGCAACACGGATATTGTTGCCTAAAAATATCCTATACCTAGATGCAATGCAACGTAGTTGTTCTGATAAGGGTGAAGATGAGCTCGCTCCATCGTCAAAAATTCTCAATCAATAAAAATATATGAAATTTGTCTCAGCTTTCGTAAATGCTAATCTTATCTAGAGACAAAAGCAAAGCTATTTCAAATAAAAAAAGAACTCTACCTTAAATATCAATATGATGCACGAAGCCAAAATTAAACGGTTACGTAAAAGATTCTTACTTTTAAAGCGTGATAATTGGATGCAAAATAGTTTCTAAGCAACTTGTAAAATTTTCAGTATAAAGTGCAAGCAGGTCATGTATAAATTACTAACCGGATAGGTTCTTGAATTACTGGCGCTAGGCCAAGGGCTCTCAACAGGTCTCGGCATGTGTGCCATGTTTAATTCAGCAGAAATCCTACTCTCTAACACAGTATTTTACTTTCATCTCTAGCCGTCACTGTCACTCTTGGCTCCACTACAACGTGTGTGAGCAAGAAGGCTGATAAAAATACGTTTAAGAGTAGGGACTTTGGTTCCACTAGTCCGATTTTACCTACCCTACCTAACCCTTTCCATTTCACTTTATCACGACATTAAAATTAGACACGCTGGGATTTGATTCCCCTTCTCTTGAATAGTAAGTAGCGTGGATTTGTAGGGTTAAAGCAGGTAAAAATTTAGTATTGAATGTTATAGATAAACTGAGAATGAAATTAGAAAAATAAAATAAAAAAAATTGAACCGCTTTAATTTTCCATCGCAGATCAGTCAAATTCCAACAAACGCATCATTGTCGAATAGGTAACCTCCTTTTTTGAAGTCGGTATAAATATGTGTACATGATTATATTTCTTGAAACATGCTGTAGAAACTACATACCATGTCAATGTTTTAATTTTGACCTCTAAGCTCGGCTAAGGAAACTTAATTAGAAATCGTGAAACTGAGTGTTTCTCGTAGAATTCCTTTACAGTTGACTTCATTTCCACACGTGTTACACCTTCGCATGACGTTGATGTATCCTTTTAAATCCACATAATGAACATCTCGCCACAACAAACGGTCGAAAATTTCTACATGCAGCGTAATTTCTCGAGTCCTTAATTCGCGAATGCCACAAGCATATTTTTATCTTCTTTCGGCTAAAAACGGCTCAGAATAAAGCAGGTAGGCAGTGTGAGTGACACTATCACCCGAGGTGGCTTGCAGCCCCCGCCAGCCTCGCTTCAAACAATTTATCAGCCCCCAAACATCTGTTTGAAATTTTAATTAGCCCAATTTGGAGGCTCCTTTTTCAACGAATCTTCGCGTGACCTTTCGCTATTTTAGTGACACGTTAATTTGAAAATTGAGTAATCCTCGGGATTCAATAAAGAACTAATCAATTTAGGATTTAACGCCGCAAAATGGAGGTTCGCCTTTCAATAACGAATGATAGAGCCCTAGATAAAGGAGATTTGAGATAAAAAATAAATAAAGAATGTTGAAAATATTTTCGTGAAAAGATTTATGACTCTAAGTAAGTAGATTTGATTTTATCAAAAAAACTTTTCTTAGGTCTAACAAGACAACATAAAAATCAAATGCAAAAAAGCAAATGCAACGGCATCATAAGACCTTTATAAAAGAGGCACCGCATGTCTCGATCAAATTAGGTGATTAGTAAAAAGGCAAAGGTGTTTCTTGAATTGTCGAAGCGTACATCAATTTGTTGAACTCTTCTTCACCATGTAACTCTCTCGCGAATGAAGTTAAATAATATTGTCGACTGGTAGTGTTTGCCAAGACGCTCTCATATAACCGCACGGCAGCCTCACATGAATCTCGGATCGCAACCACAATTGCCAACATCGTACTTCGACGTATTGTCAACGAGAATACCATCCACTATTTAATTAACGCCCTTTAGGGATGTGAATGTATCTAATTCCTCATATCGATAGATACTTAAATGATATTCTTTAAATATAGATATTCTCCTTTGTAGGTACTTTTCTAGACTAGTTGACACTGTGTAAAAGAGAAAAGAACGGTCAAGCCGCAAAAATATAAGGTTGGATCGACGTCGTCTTGTTGCATAACATACTTTTATAATAGCTTACTGACATTAACTGTTTGATACCTTATTTTCAAGTCAAACTAATTGATTTATATGAAAAAGTATGGATTTTTTACAACTGAGCTTTTAACACGTTCCGGGACACTACTCCAGACACAATAGATGTTTTATTGTTTTCACGCCTACAGGCGTTCACTGTTCCGGAACGTGTTAAGAATGTCTTAACAATTGAAAACTAAAGCAGCCAGACTAGATACTTAATTATATCAAATTAGTAACTTATACATTTTTTTCTATAATATAGGGTTTCTAATTTTAATTTAAAATGGAATAGGTGGGCAGAAATAATTAGGTGACATGACTGTTAAGTACCTATCGAGTATTTGATATCGACTCAGGTAACTAAATACATCACTAGCCCAAACTTGTGAGGCACGGTGAATGGCGGAACTGGCGTCTGCTGGAGACATCTGACATTCCCTTGTTTGTGCCTCGCGGTTCATTATAACTCGACTTGACGGCCCTTAATATCAAACTACAGCACTCTATCAAAAGGCACATCTTGTGCACCCATCAATTCATCGCCTTGTCGATGTTTGAGAGATAGAGAACTGAATTCGTATGACGTGTACAGGGATGTTTTCATCGTTGTTTGAACATCCTTCGAACTGACTAAAAACTTCAAATAACGCATTTGGTCTTCTACCTAAGAGAAACAAATTCTTAACTGGTGTCGGTGCATGTTATGTGTAGACTATTAGTGTACTTAAGTAAGCTTGCTATCGTGCACCGACTCCAAAGGAATCTGTTCATCGATCGAAGAAAAATGCATTAGGATTTTCAGTATTTTATTTTTAGAAGATTTATTTTTTAATATTTTTCATGATTTTTTGCTATGACCCATTTGTCAAAAATAAGTTCACCAATTTTGCTGAAACTTATCTGTGGTCAAACACACAGATATACAAAAATACAAACACTCACAGATTTTTACACACGTGCTTGTAAGCCCTAATAGGTCACCTATCAAATATTATAAAATTCTAACGATATCAAATACATACAGGTCGAATGTATTACCTACCTTTTTTTAAATCAGTGATAAAAATAAATTATAAAAGAAATTGCAGATATGATTCCGGAGATGAAATAGTGTAGATGTTATTTAATCAGGGTTGGACTAAAAGTACTTAATGAACAACATGACGATAACGTTCTGAATTAGACCGTTTTAATAAGGTAGAAAATTAGGCCCGGTTGCGTGATCAATAGTTAACTCAACTAATGGTTAAACGTCGTTACTAGCGGTTGAGTATTTAGTTTTTATTTAGTTAGTTGCACAACAGCAAAAATATAATTGTAACAAAAGCATAGGTATGTAGTAAAAAGTAATGAAAACTTTAACTTTAAACCTGCGATAGCATTAAAAGATTTTCCACATCCTACTTTGAAATTTATGCTGATGGTTCATCTACTCGAGAAAGTTGCATAACCATCAATGCAGAGTTTGTTATTAGTTTAGCTTTAGCGAAGAGAACTTGTCGTTACACGTAACTAGACTATGGTGTCCACTCAAAGAGAATTTGATAAATTATTTTAGAAATACTGGCAATCTTGGTACACTTTATACAAACAAAGTTTATATAAATTGCACTTGTAAAAAGACAACTGTGAACCTGTGATTTTTGCAAGTGTTTTTTAACGCGTAGGCTGCGTGACATCATTAATGTTGTGAGTGGTATAGGCATACGCCCGGATTGCGTAAGACACGGGGTTCAATTCCTCGTTTGTCACAGGTTCACAGTTGTCTTTTTACAAGTGCAATTTATATTATTAAGTTTGTATGGTGACAAAACACTATAAAAACAAAAATAAACAAAGTTTAATCCGGCAATAAACAGTAAATAATATATAATAATATTCGACACCAATTGTGTACATTACTACATCACCCAGACTCAAGACAATAATAGAAAAAGACTGGGATTTGAACACGGGACCTTGGAGCGGTGACACCTTGAACGACGCTTAGCCACTGCACCACGGAGGTCGACAAAAATACCCTTGGCTGCTTGGTTTTTTCTGGCTTACTCATTGTTTCCATTAATTATTTTCACCCAGGAGGATACATTAGGTAAGTTAATAAACCTATGTACAGTCATTAAACACCAATTGCCAAAAAGATGAAAAAGCTTATACATGAAACCATGCAACATCTACGTCACGACTACACATGTTGTATAAAAATATAGCACATAAACGAGACGAGCGTAATGATAGCTGCAATTTGAAGACTGGTCAAGAACAAAGAAAGATGAAGAGGCTACGGACAATAGCCTAACGGCCTGTTTCACATCGTCTAAATAACCTTCCGTTTGCAATCGAAAGTCATTTCGTATTAAGTAAATTGGAATTATTCGTTTGTTGGCTTATTTTGTTAGTGAAGCAGGCCGTAAACTTAGTACCTTATTATGTAACTAAGCTCGAAAACTGTTTTTGACCAATTCACGAGGTACCTACTGAACTCGTTGCAAATTGCGAAATCGCATGCAATGTAATTCAATTCTATTAGTTTCATCTAGTTACATTTGAAATAGCTCCAACTTTTCGACACAAAGCATGTTAAGCGTGTTCACTTACACGTTTCGTCTGAATTAATATGATTAGGTACAACTGGTACCTTTCATAATGTATGTTCACTCATGCTTAAAAGTTATTATTGATCGCACTTCGTTCACTCATAACTTCGTGCTAGGGTCTTACTTTATTTTCGGCTCTTTTTCTCATACAATCTTATATACGTAATAAGCGCAAATTTCGCTTTTTGATATTCTGTCATTACATCGTCATTATTTGTAAATTGTAATACGAAAGTAAAAAAGGTAATAGCGTCGCGACGCCCGCGTCCATTTTTCGAAAGATAACAAACAAATAAAAAATGATATATTCTAGCCTTGTTACGTAGTAGGACTTCAGATACAATGAAGTGCATGAGTGTTTCATTCGCTTAATAATTTCTCCATAGAATTGAACCAGCTCCGCCAGAATCTATTAGCGGTGAGAAAGTTCAAGGCGCACTCCGGGCATCCAGTGTTGCCATACTTTACAGCATATTTGCTAATTTTACACTTTTGTCCAAGTTTTCAGCATTTTTTCTTCTTTTTTTCAACTACCTACCTTATAAAATACATTCCTACGAATCTAGAAATAAAATACTTTATAACTATGACGAGTGAGCTAATAATAACGGGCATTCATCATTTACGATTCATTCTTATAGGGAAAAGAAAAAAATATATAAAAATATTGAAAAGTTTGTATTTATAAATGCGGAGGTTCAAGAAGTGAATTCTTAACTTAATTACTAATTTTTCTGCAAATTTTATTCTAGAAATTAACTGTTAAGTTGGCAGCACTACGGCGTCCCTCGCGTGTTGTGAACGGAGCTGATTACTGTGTTCCTTACAAAATGCACCAATAGCTAATGTCATAAATAAAATGCACCAAAACTTCATGCTACACAGAACACTCTAGAGAATGCCAGTCAAAGAAAGCTTGAAGATATTAAAAGCTTTCGGCCTTCATTTTTTCTCCCTTTGATATTAAACCATGTAAAACCGTTAAGCAGGCACTACAACAGCAGTCTAGCGTCAATCTGGTCCATCAGTATAGTCATAATGATTCGAAAATCATCATGTAACCTACACGAACTGACAGACTAATGAAAATTTAGCCATGATAATTGAGCATCATTCTAATGCCAGACTGAACGTGAGACCTTTAACTTACCTATATTTGTAGTGAACTCTATTACTATTGATTGAATTAAAATATGATACTTAAAAGTTGTTGTTTATCACATCTTAAAAGCTCTTATCTTCTGTTGAAGGGAAATCGTTAAATGAACTTCATATGTGGCGTCCCAAAATTTTAAGGATGGTATTTACCGGGCAATGAACTTTAACCAACGACTTTCAAGGGGTTGTGGCCATAATCCCGACCTAAAATTAAACTAACTGGCCACACCTTTCCCTCTCCTACTTAGTAACACTGGACTATGATTTTCAGATAGGGTAAAAGAGGTTACAATCTATATTTAAACTTTTACGAATCCCTTGATTCCGGAATTGAAGTTTAAAGGTTTGATCTCACTGCACCGCACCATACCATGACCAAGTATCAGGGCACGAAAAGCAACACGATACGCTCTATAATACCTTGCCCACTGAACGGATTGACAGCGTTCTGTCTCACCGTTATATGGAGCGAGAGCGAGAGCGAGCGAGAACGTATTTTGCCGGTGCTGACGCTCCGTGCATGACGAGGTTGGTCGGTGACGGAACGGTCTAGTGGGCAATGTGTCATAGTTTTCAATATAAATAATAGTTTTTGCCTGACACGTTCCTAGCACGGTCAAACGGCAAAAACCTTTAATATTGATAAAACAAACGTGGTGATTAGGTCTCTTGTAATTTTTTTTCGACGACTAGATGTAATAAAATTTATGTAATTACTTCATACTGACATTATTATTTTTAATAAGACATACCTACCTACCAAACCTACCATTAATTACATAAAACATCAGGTTAAACAAAATATAAGGTATCAAAATAATGAGGATATACCTAAACTCGGTTCGGTGTAACTTTAGAATCAATAACACAAAAACCCTAATAGGATATAGGGACGGGTTTATAAAATTTTCGCTTCCCTGAAATGGTTTAACAAAATTCCAGCGAAAAGTTAAATTGTTTAAATCTACACGTTTCATTTAATCTATACTTAATATTATAAAGCTGAAGAGTTTGTTTGTTTGTTTGTTTGAACGCGCTAATCTCCGAAACTACTGGTTCGAATTGAATAATTCTTTTTGTGTTGGATAGTCCAGTTATCGAGGAAGGCTATAGGCTATATAACATCACGCTACGACCAATAGGAGCAAAGATATAGTGGTAAATGTGTAAAAAACGGGAGAAAGAAGTCACTATTCCACGCGGACGAAGTCGCGGGAAAAAGCTAGTATTCTATAAAAATGAGTGGGATATTAAATAAATATGAAAAAGAATTGATCTATGTGTTAAGTCTCGCTAAAACTCGAGAACGGCTGAACTGATTTGGCTGATTTTAGTCTTGAAATATACGTAGAGGTCCAGGGAAGGTTTAAACGAAATGAAAATCGGTCTACCCGTTCTCGAGATTTAAGTGGTGTTGTAACTAACACGACTTTCTTTTATGTATGTACATAGAGAAGAAGAAGATATATTTTATGATTTAACAGATTGATATAAACGTGTGAATGTATAAACGAATTAATAAATAGGTATAAGTAGACATTGTTTTACAAGGAGAAACTATAGCTTTCAATCTATTACGAATTCTAAAAGTTGATCACTGACACGACTCACTTTCAGACATATTCAGAGCTGAAACTTTACTTCCGCGACAGCGAGCTGAATAGCCCATAATTATGTACAAGTATGCAGAGCCCTGAAGCGGCTGTCGTATAGCCACAGCTTATATGGAGTCGTAATATCGAGGGATTAATATACGGATATTATTATGTGAGCACAGAGTCACTGATACTTGGTTCTGATTTACCGACAGACCGACTTCAATTGAATTTGTTTCTCCTAATTACCTAATTTCTGGAAATCTCTTTTTTAAATGGCTCAAAAGAGGTGACAATACTTGTTCGTGAATTTAACAAATACTTTACTGAAAACTGCATCAAAATCAGTTCTGCTCAACACATACTTAGTCGCGGACCAACATATTCACATACATACAAACACACAGCTCAAATTGAGAACCTCCTTTTTTTGTCAGTCAGGATACTTGGGCCCCTATTTTTGATTCATTCGCTTCAAGATGGCGAGTGATTTTCGTTCGACGTAGTGTCAAAAGTCATAGAAAAAAAAAACGTTTTCGAACGAAAATCACTCGCCATATCCAAGCGAGTGATTCAAAAATAGGGGCCTTGGTTCTGTTTTCGATATGAAATAAAATGTTTGGAAAACTACGGGAATTGTATTTGTGATACGTATTTTTAACCATATTATTTACTCGTACAAGTATATCAATCACGACCAAAAGCGGTTATGATTTCATAGACCACGTAAGAACGTTAGACAATTGTCTCCATTTACTGTTTCATGAAGCATGTAGATCAGTGGAATAGTATATGCTGAATAGATAGATGTCCGCTACCCAACTTAGTTGTAGGTAATTATAGTAATTAATAAGCCGTCTAGACTAGACTAGGACATCTGCAATTAATTACGAAGACAAACCTTAGGACGCAGATATAGATCGCACAACTAACCTGATAAATGAATTTTGATAATCTGGGATTCAAGAGAATAAATTTAAGAAGTTATAACTCAATGCATGGACACAAGGTACTTTTGAAATTACTTTTGTAAGTTGGTACTCTTATATATATATAAATAAATTAGAGTATGAAGCCCTGACATTTTAAATTACCTGAGTAAGAAAAAAAATATCATACTAACTCATATAACTCTACCTAAAGAGCTGTAAAAATAGGAGTTATACGTATCGATGTGTTATAGACGCTGATGAAAAAAGTGAACTCTGGAAATTCAAGCCCGCATTCTCTACTTTTGAAATTACTTTTGTAAGTTGGTACTCTTATATATAAATAAATAAGAATATAAAACCCTGACATTTTAAATTACCTGAGTAAGAAAAAAAATAAAATACTAACTCATATAACTCTACCTAAAGAGCTGTAAAAATCGGATTTATACGTATCGATGTGTTATAGACGCTGATGAAAAAAGTGAACTCTGGAAATTCAAGCCCGCATTCTCTTTGTCAGTTTACTAGGTAGTAGATATTATTTTTAATATTAGGACAGTCTGTATTAGTCAGTATGATTCATTATTTAAACAACTATTTTTGATTGAATACCAAACAAATCCCGCCGTGTCAGAAATCCTTCTATTACCACATTTTTCTTCAGAAAGGTTAGAAAACATAATTGAAAATTTAATAAAAGGTAATCCCTGAGCATCCCGCGACATAAATTTCCTAGGATACAGCTGCAAAATAACGAACGTACAGTAACAGCTCAACTTAATGATGACCAATATTGACCCTTAACATCTAAGGCAGAAGTAAAACTTCATAAGCTCCTTTTGCTTGGCTGTACTGCCATCCAATTACTTGGAAATGTGGTATGAAACTATAAAGAAGGGTATTAGCAGATCATATAAACCATTCTGTACAGAACAAAGCTTTTATGTTTTGGTAAGGTAAGATTTACAACTCAAAAATATCAAATACTTTAATTCTTCATAAAAAATATTATACCGAACAACATGGTTCGTCGTTACACTCACATTTCTCATTTATGTATTATTTTATTGCAGTAATTGGGGGGGTATTTTGTCGTAATGGTACCAAAACGCTATATACTTTCCCCACAACTTTTGTAGAGATTCCTAACAAGATACAATAATGTACCTTTATTTCTTTGTTACATCTATTCAACTGTGAATTGCAATGGAATGAATATGAATAATTGTATGATTCTCTTCCTTTTATTATGTAACATCTCCTACCGGTGTTGCTTACTTTTTAATTTTATTTTACTACGATAAACAGGATGAAAAGTTTCTTCAAAAGTAAAGTCAATAAGAACTTTGCCGTCGAAACTAGAATTAGATATCTCTTTGTTTATTTTTTATTGTATAAAGTTAATTAAACTTATAGAGTTTGAAGTAGCATTTATTTTTTAAAGTATTTTGTTTAGCATAGTTCAATTTGATGTTTATTAGGTAACTTACATGATCACTCACATTAGAATTGATGCTACCTCTCATCATCACCCCAATCATCTTAATTCTGTGGTGACTTCTCCGACTGTTTGAACAATTCTTAACTTATAGTGCATTTTATAGTGTTGATGAGTTTTTAAAGCACAAACGACCATAATGGAACTGTTGACATTGTTGCAATGACTTAAACTTAATTCATATTGATAAATAACGTGTAAAATTAGTACTATTAGTAATTGCCTGAATATTTGCATGCTGTTTTATATGGCTAAGTAGGTCATTGCACTGTATTTCTGACATAACACCGCATTTTCATGTATTGTACCCTACTTAATGGCAAATAAATATATTTGTATTTGTATTATACATACTAAACTTACCTGCCTTACCTTTCCGATGCGGTCAGCAAAATCAATGGTGTGTCAATGCAAATTCATTTCTTAGTTATTCTTCCTATCCTTTCGTATATGACTGAAAAGGTTGTTTCTTTCCTACCAATCACAAATACATAAAAAAATATTATATCTTTAGAATCGTTTCCATTCCCGAAAAGGAAAATCATAATTTCCAAATTCCTGTGTGATGGAGATTTACATAGAATTTAGCTTAACTCAGCCATCCAAGTAAAGGTTTAAAGTTCCGCCCTATATACAAACGAATTAATATTTATTTTCAATCTTCCGTCGCTTCATTTTCATTATTCAAACCAAAACCAAACTTCTTCGTCTCGTTTCATCGCTAAGATATCAAAAGGAGATACTTCGAGACGTAGAATTCAATAACCTCCTGAACGAACAGAATTTTCAAAAGATGAAGAAATTATCTTCACTTACCTTCAAAGATGACGTGTAATGAAAGTTTTAATTTGTGAAGTTAGCAGGCAGTGAGACTGTGTTTATTATTATTATATACCTAGGAGAAAGGTTCTAAATTTTGTGGCAATTGTGTGATACTAAATTTTTATTTCGGTTTTCTTTTCGTTTAGTTATTTTTTGCGCACACTCTCTACAGTCTGCAAGGCTCTATGTAGTATTAATAGACATTAAAAATCTTCAAAAATAATATTAAATATTAATAATATCCACGTCATTAATACTATTTCATTTCCAACACCTATGGGTTGGCTGGAAGAGATCTCTTTTAGGGATAAGCCCACCTTTGTTCACATTGTGACTTTTTGTTATTTCTGTACATCATAAAAGTGCAATAAAGAATATATATAAATATTCTCCTACCGATTTTCGGAAATGGCGGCCGCTCTCCACGGTGAGTACGCAGGAGATACTATAGTGCCCAGAGCCCCAGATGTATGCAAATACACAAGAGCACTCTCTATTTCTTCACTCTCATTATTTCGGTGAGACGGTAATTATAATAATAGCCTAATATACGCATTTGTAGATACTTACCCATGTCATCTATGAGCGGAGCCATCCTCAACGTGACGCCGACCAGCAACAGGCAAAGGAATAACAGCAGACATGCCGTCACCATGATAGTGTACCGTGCTCGTCTAGGCAGCTCATCAGGATCCAGTACCTGCCACGAAAGAACTTATTTAAACAAAAATATTCAACAAAAAATATTAATGTAAACAAACATATATCGTGGCGCCATCTACACGAGGGTTTGAAACTTTGTACTAATAAATGTCCCACCACCCAACAGATGTCGCTCAGGCATGATTCACCTGCTTCGTGTCACAATCTATTTCTGTAGTCTTCTACTAGATGGCGCTACTATCACATGTTACGGAAAAGCGCATAGGAAATGGGGAGGATTTCCACTTGTGTTTCAAAACTGTACATAATGCTTATTTATTTATCAGCACATTATACTTTTATATTTCTATATACGCAATGACAGTCATCATTGCGTGATTTGGTTTCATCATTCATGTTTACTTTCACTACGCTCCTGCTAGTGCGGGCCGAAAACGCCTTCAAAAAGGTAAATAAATAATCTGGGTAACTAAGGGAGACGCGCGCGAGATGCTTACGATACTTACACAGCTTCTGTAAGTTCATGAGAAGTTGTCTGTTTACAACCACTGTCAAGGTACCGGGTGCGTGGTCAGTAAGAGCAGCGTGCAGTGTCTGCGTTGTTTGTGTGAATTCAAACTTTAAGATAAGACTTCAGCTTACTTTTCGATTGCGGAGATAAGCATCATGCGCTTGTGCAAGATAAACTTTTTTAAGTTCTACATACATGGATGACTTTAGCCTGCTCGTCGATAGCCGAGACGAGCAAGGTTCGATGCTTGCGCGGCTTCTGCGAGTGCGGCGAGTGTTGGTTGCGCCGGCGACGCCGCCTGCGCCTCTCCAGTTCCAGCGTTTCGGGGCTGCGGAGCTCCCTGGATAAAAGGAAAATAATTGTTTTTAATTTTTTAATTCTCTTGTAATATCAAGGACCATTTACAGTGCACAGCCGCCTTACTAATTCAAGAGACACAATTGCTTAAATCTGTTGTCGTCTTTTGTTTAAAGTGACGTCTGTTTTTTTGTCATGCGTGTGTTCAAGCTACATATTATATTAAGTTTGAAAGTGGCAATAATAATGGTTGTGATAACAAACTGAGGTTGGATTGACCCGGGTGTAAATATGGTCTGTCCTTTAGTCAGCAATCATGAAAACTAATTGGCATATAACTTGTAGTTATAGTTATCTAATAAGGGACAATGATAGGTTACAGACGAGTTATTCGCATATAAGTTTTGATAACTCTAAAATGTTGGTTTAAAAAGTTCATGGACTAACATTGCAAGTAATATTCAATTCCTTAGCAAACAAAATACAGCCACAAAAGAATAAACTGTACATAACTGCCAAAAGTATCTAACATAAAGATTCCCAAAGACATAAAAAGAGCAAGAAAGCGTAAGTCCCACGGGGAGGCCCGCCGATCCGCGACAATTTGATTAAGGAGGTGTCTGACAAAATGGCCACTTAGAGCCCTGTACGCACACGTACCTACTTTTGTAAAGCCCTACCGTGTTTGAAATCCTACAAAAAAGTTCTTCTATTTTTTCTTGCGTAAAAGTCACGAAATTATGTCTTCATGATTCTTTTGCTTATTGATACACGTGTCCTAAAATAGTCTGACTTGAAAACTAGGCTCTCATTCAAAAAAGAAAAAAATACAGCGAATACGCATCTTGTTCTGTCGTTTATACCGATCGATACTATGCCGATACTAATTTCAAAGTAAAATAATGTCTGTTTAATCTATTAAAACTGTTTATGACTCTTGGACCTTTTACCTCTATCATAAACGCCTATCAATAAATAAAAACAATTATCCAAATACCATATCATTTTTTGCCGTTAAAACGTAATATATTGTTATATTTACCATGTAAAATTTGTATCCATTAATACATGTATATGTTCCAAAAGATAATCGATCATATTTAATAAAATTAGATAAAGATATTTCACCTGTGATGAGGATGTAGTTTGAGCTTCTTCTGCCTGTGCCGAGAGATCTCATGCTCGCACCAATGAGAAGGCAGCTCCTCGCCAGGACTGCCAATTATTGATGCCTCCTCTGGAAAGAAAACAGAATATCTTTATCAATACATAATCATAAAATAAGTTGTGTCAGTTACACCACTTGACTAGAAAACAAGTGAACTGATTTTTATGATTTCAACTTAGATGGATTCGTTGCCAACTCGAATAGGACATAGAGGGGTAAACGAAGTTCGCCGGGATGACCAGCGGTCATCAATAAATAAACTATATTTCAAAGCCATTATGTGATAAAATGATAGTTTAATCTGAAAATGTATTGATAAATATTAATACCACCTACTATCATCTGACCACATCACATGAATACGTAACGTTTTATCTCATTTATAAATTGCTGCATTGGCGACACCTAATGCATTTTTAAGCAACGTAGGCACTCACTTTGCAAAGTGGCAACCCATTGCGTTCCTGCCCCTCTATAATATAATAACTATCAGAATTTGTTTATACTATTATAAGGTTAAACATTAAACCTCTGATCGAGACACTGGCCGACATGTGATCTTCAACAACATTTAACACTAGCGCGACTTGCACTGCCTCCTCTAAAGCAAACTCTAAAGGAGCTAATCCTATACTGACTCTACTGGGTCTGACCGTCGAGCAAGTAGCCATGCAAAAGCTGTTGGTTTTTTAAATAAATATAAAATAAAAATAAAAAAGCATATGTCCTGCTCTCTATCGGCACGACCATCGGACCATCGGACATTTGGTAAATCGACTCCTAAATCAGGATCGTTAGGCCACGTAGCACAAAGCCACTTCGTGTAGGAATGCTCCTATACTGACTCCAAGATTCTCACCATCGGGGACGTGGTTACGCAGCTACAGCGTCTTGCTTTCTGTCGGCACGAAACATCGCCTCACTAATATGGCAGGCTTGTGCATACGCATACTCTTCTCAGTGTAGGAATACTCCTACGGTATTCCTACCCTGAGCAAGGCAGATTAGTAGGTACTGAGTAAAACAAGGCATACGCCTACAATAAGTACGGTCCAGATTTGATTAAACCACTTATCAACGACAATCTCTTGCACTCTCGACATAAAAACGTCACTTATTCTTGATTGCGATGGTAATGTTATGTTACCAACGGTTTATTTTACGAATGTCAGAATGCCTACAAACACACACAATCGTTAATATTCAACCGCTGGTAACGTAACTTTACCATTTGGAGAAATTGGTCCTTAAAACAAAAGATAACGCGAGGTGCTTAAGAGGTTTTGGCTATTAAGGTAATTAGGTCACGAGAGACGGCGACTGTACAAGATACCCACCGTCGGGCACGTGGTCGCGCAGCAGCAGCAGCAGCGGGTGCGTGCGCGCGCGCCGCCTCGCCTGCTCCGCGTGCAACGCGCGCGCTTTCCGCTCCACCAGCGCGACCAGCACCGCCTCGAGCCGCGCCGCACCGCTCTCCTCCGTGCATACTGCTTTGTCGACCGTCTGAAATCAATAAATATTAATTATAATAAGTTATCGTTATACGTTGGAAACTACCAGACGGCCACCGAGGAAGATAGACCTAAAAAAAGTGTGTGAGGAATTGTCCAGCTTTGTAAGAGATGGGGTATAATGTGCTACTCACAGGGAAGGCCCTGCAACAGACCTATGCTCAGCAGTGGGATAATGTTGGTTGAATAAAAAAAGTTACTACATTCATCGATCGCGTGCATGTTGCATAATGTGCCCGTATAGAGATATATTTGTTATTTTGGATCCTATTACATTATTGATACTTGAAGAATCACGTTTAAGTCAAGAAGTCGCGTCTCTCTCAGCACACCGTAAATAAATTACGTATATCGAAAAGAAGCATCCTGGATGTAAACATTTAATTGTTATATTTTAATACCATGCGAATCGTTTTCTCATTATAAGCGCCATAAGCAAAGGTAACGATCAATAATGGTGATCGATAAAGCGCCATAACCAACCGACTACGAAAATTGATATTTCATATTTGTTAAAACCTGTAATTGTTATAATTTGGGTTGTGTTCCAACACTAAAGACCAAAAAAGCTTTACAAAAAGCATTAAACATCACTAGTTCTAGTTACTATTAGTCTACAGGCAGTTTTTAAAAATTTTACGAAGCAATTTTAACAAATGGGTGCCTAGCGATTTGAAAACAAAAGAATGTTATTTTACAAAACAGTAGAAGAGCTATTGTGTTTTGTTTTCTCGAACTTGTGAAGTCATCAAACGATTGCGATTAATTGCCCTGCCTCAAGGCTATATGGTAGTAATTTATCATTGTACAACCACCAATCCATTAGCAACTTACATAACCATTACAACCAGAAATAGTTTAGAAACAATATCATTATATCATCAACCATGAACGTCATACTATGCTTATCAATTTAGTTTCTCGCTATAGATTAGAAAATAAGATCAAGGCGCTTGGGAATAATTTTTTTGTCCATTTACTTTAATTACCACTCATATTGGTATATACTATGATTGTTGAATACCCGCAAAATGGACGTCTGGAGATAATGGTTCAGATAAATTTAAACTGTCCTTAGCAAACTGCCCTATCCCAAGTTTTAGGTGTTAGGTAAGTATATAGCTTTTGCGGTAGTTACTTCGATGAAAGTACGAAAATTATGTATTTTACGATGATATTTTTATACATATGTAAAAATAGTTATGTTACAGTTTTTTTCATATAGATTCTCAATTACTCATGTCAAGATGTTAAGGATTTTCCAAATCAACAAGTTGCTCATCAATCATTCTGCCCATAATTTATTGCGAAAGAGGTTGTCTTCTTTGCCAATAAATAATTCAGGATCGTGCAATTGATTATATTTACCAAAAGTATAATAACATTAACTTTAGAATAACCATATTTGAATAACGATTTGTTCGAAGATGTTTATGAAACTACTAATATTAGTATGAGTAAGGAATATTGCTCAGAATCAGAAATTACATACGTAAAACTTCTTAAGTATTGCTTGAGGGCCTTGCTAGTGTCGCAAATATAAAGTGACTTATAAATTTGATTTAACTTTCCGAAAATCAACGACATAACCTAAGTTTTGTAAAAAAAAACTGATGAAAATAAAACCCAGATCTATAGATCAGTAGTCTAGCGCAAAGCTTGCTATCTGCTCAAAAGTGGAAACACCGTGTACACTGTTTTCAATAAATAATTAAATATTTAACAGAATCCTGTGAAATAATGGTTACTAAGTTTCTTTTCAAGCCATCAGTGCTCTCATACAATAAATACATTCTAACTTAGGTGTGAAAAGCAATCTAAGCTGCTGGAATAGATATAATTTATCGTGAATTCGTGATCGATGCAATGCAAATGAACATTGTGTATTTGTTATTCCGAGCATATTGAGTACGGACCGAACATATTCTGACTGAAAGAGTTTCCAGTTTGCGCGAATCAGGTCAGTGCACCGCATCGTTGTAGTGGTGCTAGCAGTCGAACCATTCGTTTTGAATAGCCGTACATCAACGTATCATGAATTTACGGGCCGATGACTAAAGTTTTAGGTACAACCAGCAACACATTCAGCTAAACAAACGGAAAATATTGCAAAAAAGATAATCGTACGTTACTATGACACGTTGTGTTATTAGGTATTCGATTTTTCTATATAAGTTTTATTTTATACCCAAGCTCTTGACAAAATACAATCATTTCTGCTTAACCCAAAGGTATGACTGGTAGATAATACCATATGGCGTTAATTTCACCTTTTGTACAAATTTTGGTTGTGCAATAAAATACATATAAATAAATAAAACCGATATAGTTTAGTACGCACACATAATAAATTAAAACTGAAAACGCGTCATTTGTAATTCTCTTTCTTTCAATAACACGCATTTGTAGTGTAGAATTACGGGTCATTAACCCCAAGATTAGGTACCTACTGTAATTTGCTTGCACTATTATAATAAACAGTGTTGAAGCAAATGTATAATCCTCTCTACCACCGCTAGTTATTGTGCTAGGAATTTATAACAACGATCTAAAGATAAATAACGCAGACGTCTAAAGATACATGGACGTGTTTTTGTAGCATTCATAGCTTGTTTATCTTTTTCAGTTTCGTACCGAAATCTGTAATGTATTTAAAAGTCTAACTTATAGAATGATGAATTGCGCATTTCCCCATTTCTCTGTTGTATTTCTTTTTCAAGCCATACAATTTCTATTAGGGAGTAAACCTTTGAAAGATCAATTTGAGACACTTATTTATCGACACGAATGACCGGCGATCGCAAGATGTTAACTACGAGATTACGAGTTTAGGTACTCGTAAGTAACTTGGCTTTCATCATCTTAACTGATTGTTAAATATTTTCCTTCGGATATTGTGAGATCAATCTCGCAACATTGATGATGTCACGCAGCCTACGCGTTAAAAAGCACTTGCAAAATTCAACAGGCTTGTTAGTGTGACGGTGGCCGAGTGGTATAGGCATACGCCCGGATAGCGTAAGACACGGGGTTCAATTCCTCGTCTGTCACAGAGTCACAGTTGCTTTTTACAAGTGCAATTTATATGGTCCTCTCTATTTGAACGCATGAACGCTTTGAACCTAAACAAACACAATAAAGCGTCACTCACATCGGTCGACGGCTGACGCATGGTGAGCGCGCGGCCGGCCCATGAGGCCGATCATCGCCTCGCGCCGGACGCTACCGGGCTCCACCCCACACCTGGAACAAACACATCATTTTACTTATCCATCAATTCGATAATAAATAAACATTTAGTATCTTAGTTTACCCCGTGCCACGGTCAAAACCCACTGAACCGTTTTGTATACGAATTGTGGCCTGCTATAAGGTAGACTTCCGAACAATTTGACGCATGCGGATGCCTCGGGCCGCGCGGCTGTTTATGATAACCTTTCCGAGCGATGTTTCATGGCCACTCCATGCACTCCCGTAGCTCTACCATAGACGCGCAGCCCCGTGTTTCCGCACGCGTCAAGCCGCGTACGCAGGTCGCATTGCTCGTGAGCCTACACACACACAATCAATCAATAACACATTTATTGTATAAGTTATAGGTACGCAAGTGTGTTTTTTATTGCTTGTCAAATATTGTAAATAATCTGAGTGAGTGGTTGGCATGGCTACCTTTATTTAGCCTAGTGTTACTTTTTTCTTGCATTTTAATGTTTTGTGTTTATACTTTTGTTAATTTGTTTCTTATTTATGTGTAATATTGTGTATGTGTGTGTATGTATGTGATGTCCCTAAAATAAATATATTTTCTTTCTTTCTTCCTTAGTGCAACTTTAAACTTTTGAGTATAGGCTAGCTAGTAGTAGCTAGAGTAGCAAGTGCACTCAAATGGGAAGATTAAAAGACGCTTTTTACACAACTATTTCTCATCACTACTATTCTCGTTGATCAGAGACCAATTTTAACGCCACATAGTTCCACATTTTTGCTATGCGCATTAATCCATGCGCGTCGTCTATGTGTGAATTTTGTTTTTGCAACGTTTTGCTGAAATAGAAACGCATGGTTTTAGATATCAATAATTCATTACATTAATCTCGCGGGCTCTTTCTGAAATCTCCAATTTCAGCAAACGCCACTCGAACTAACGGAGACAGGACGAGGAAACATGAAAAAATATATTTGATATTTCTTTTTAAAGGTAAGCTGATTGCAGCCAGGAAAAAATGTGGTTATTCGGAGCTCACTGCGAGTACTTACCAAATGCGGGAAACGCTACTTTATGATGTTTATGCAAGCGTGAAGGATGAAAGTGATTAAACGTCAAGAAAATGTAAAATTCTCTTTTCTTAGCGGGGTAATTTACCACTCTTTGCATTTATACTTATTGCTAACTTAAACTGATAATTGATTCAATCAATGAGTAGTATTCACGTAAACTTCAGAACCAAACATATCAAAGTTAAAACTACGCGAAAGTTTTTAAAAACTGCCTTTATTACCAACATATTTAAAGTAGATAGCTACGTGTGTGCGCTCAAAAGATTGCAATCATTTCAAAAATGGGTTAAACATCTACCTATACCGGCCCTTAAAAATGGGGCTAAAAGTATTATGACAGATAAGCTCGTAACTATGACAGAGGTGCAAAGTCAGGAGGTTTAAAAGAACTAATGTGAGAGCTAAGCTGAATCGAAGCAATTAACTCGCAAGATTGAGTTTCTCAAAAACAAACAAAACAACTTAGTTATCTAAGTGGTTATCTTCTTGAACTCAGTCTGACCCAGGATTGCAAAGAAAGATTTCTACACGGCCATTTTTATTGAAAGTTCGCAATCGATATCGTCTGAACAAACGAAAACGTTTTAATTTACTAACACCATATACAGGGGTTCTTTGATTTATGGCTTTCAAGTTTGGCAACTACGGGCCGAACTGGTTATGGACTGTGCCTCGGGGCCCCGTCAAAAACAGACAATCGTAGCGATATCGTGCATTGGATTTGACTCAGTGAGCTTTCCATTCGACATTCCTGCATGCATTTCGTCCTGCCTAACTAGTTTGGGCTAAATAGCCCTAGACATTTTTATGTCAAAGTAAAATTACTTAGTTCTACAACAATTGCAATTTTTTGTTTGTGTTTTTTTTTAGTTTAACAAAGGACAATATTCAAAAATTTCATTTATACGTAACGCATTAGATTGTATTACAAGCACTCAATTATTAAGTTATCCTACTGTTAATCATAAAATCCTAGCTGTAGTTTCTATGGAATTCATGAATACCATATTTGCTTGACCCGGGCCCCCAGTAGTCCTAGTTACGGCCCATTGTTATTGATATATTGGCGTTATTTATTTGGTAACAGGTGGCAAGTACGTGAAGGGATTGCAGAGGTCTAGCTGGCGATCCATAGGGCCTTGGGCCCACATTCTACCAATTTATGATAGTATCTAGCTAGATACTATCATGGGAAATGGGTAAGTCTATAGCAAGATTTACCCATTTCTGGGTATTTGGCTACTATTTTGAGTTATTGTTACAATTGTAGCAGTGAGGTTACGGTATAAGTCAATAAACAAATGTGCTATAAGACATGTTTTATGCTTTTCATAGCTTAACGTTTTCATTTACCTATCTTTCATGGAAAATTTCTATACAGATACAACAACACCAGCACCTTTGCAGTAATATTTGTTGTATGACAAACATTAGCTTTGATTTATCTTCAAAATTATATCCCATGTATAAGTTACAAAGATGGGCCATGGATGGGTGTTTGCCAACTTCTCAGTAACGAAACAACACTTTAGTGTTTATGTGTAACAAAATAAAACAAAACACAGCCTCAATTTGCATATCAAAGAAACATTTTCCGCGAGTTTTCGGGACCCAATTCTTTTGAGGTGAAACAATATAGGTGAGGTAAACAATTTCGTACAACGACCCCGGATGATTTTATGCAAAAGTGAGCACCTGCATGCCATTACCTCACTTGTAACTTCCCGTATCATAAAGTAAAAGTATCAAGAGCGTACTACTTACGTTATAAGTCCATTTTTATTCCACAAAAAGGAGGATGTGAAATATGAGAGCTTCGTACGCTTGAGTGTCAAATCATGTCTCTTGAAGATACTCGTGTAGGACATATGACATATATCTTTGCTGAATGATTATATCTGCAGTTACTTAACATAATATATAATATTATTTTATATTATATTAGGCTATTAGGCTGTTTAAAGAAATTGCAAAAAGGTTAGTTGACATCACAGGAGACCGAAGAGCTGGCAGCTACCTCGGACAAAGAATAAGTCTGGCTATTCAAAGGGGAAACGCTGCCAGTATCTTCGGTACTTTACCTATAGGGACTTCTTTTAATAATATATTTTAGTTTTTAGGTTATTTTTTTTTCTGTCTTAATATGTTGCATGTCATTGTTTTAATTTCAAATAAAATTCATCATTAGAGATATGTCAACGTGAAAAAAATATATATAATATAATATAATATGCGCCAGACAACACACCAATTGTCTTGATTCCGAAGTAAGGAAATTCCATCCTTGTGCTACGAATACCAGACAACGTTAATGACGGGGGCGTCTCCCATAAATACTTCAAGATTCATAGCTTAGCCAAGCTTAAATAAAATATGGAAGAATCTGGTGAGATTGCAGCAAAGCGCTACCTCATTCCCAGAAAGCAAACACTAGTATGCAAATACATATTTTAGGAGCACACGTCCGAATGTAACTGCATTGCGTCCGCGGCCCAGCAGCTCCCCAATTCGCGTATTTTCGGCATCTACTGTTAGACTACAGTAGTCATTCAGTAGCGCTATTTTAACACATCGTGTGTATAAAGTCATCAGGCGCGAAAGTCTCGACATAATTTCCTGTAAAACCGAGGTGGCGCTCGAAAAATGCTGAGACAAAATTGATATTTTCGTGTATTTATTGATTGCGAAAAATGTTTGAATCAAGCTTAAAAATTACAAATATTTTTTTTTATTTATTAAAGATTTAGTCGTCTACGTCAGTAAAAAGTATATTCGATGCAGCAGAAAATCAGAATATTGAAATTGTCTACGCGAAATGTCAAAAATCTTGCTTCAGACTTCCAGCACAGGACATTAAAAGGTGGCACGCCACTGTCAGAATAGCGAGGTATATCAATTGTACTCTCGTACTACAACTGATGCACAACTCAGTTACGACTGAATTAGCGGAATTGAGGCCCAGGCTGTTTCGCTGCGGTGCCGAATATGCAAACACCACTACGCCCATCCCAGTGACAATTATCGCACGACGTTCATTTGCATGGAAATTAGTATACGCTGTTGAAATACAGTATGTTTTAGTACACGTTGAACACACAAAAACCCATTTAAAAATACCGTTACGCCTCTCGGCATTAACCAGCTTTCATATTGTACATTTGCGCTTTAAAAGCAGCCTGCAGACGCTTCCAATGCTGAAGATAATAAAAAAACATCCTTATGCTACGCGAAGCCTTATTGCAAAGAAATTTGAATTTCATTATTACATTTTTAATTCTTCCGCAAATGAAGGAAGGTAGGGAAAGTGGCAATAAAAAGATGAGAGTTAGCAGTAACGTTTCAAAAAGATTTTTTTTTTGTTTAACGTTAATAAAATTTTATTCAGCATTCGCTGACGTTTCTGCAAGCAGGTAGGTAAGTAATAACTGAACATTGAATACTTTTCAATATTATAGAATTTTAGAATGAATTAGATTTTTAAACCTTCTAAAAACTCAAGAAGGGAATAATTATGTGTCACTGATGTTTCAATTATGATTTTTATACTTACTAGGGGAAAGTCTGCAGTAGAAACAGACAAAAGTTTCCCCAGACCAATGATGGTAGCACGGATTTGTTATAGGTACTTTTTTCAATAAGCCTCCGCAGTCTGGTCGTAAGAGTCTTAACTAACGTGCATACAGTTTGCCACGTTCCATTACATGCATGCTGTGCACAGATTAAGCTTTTTATTCTCTCAGGATTACGGCGAGCGCAACACGAGTGCCGTAGAAAGGGTTTCGAATCGATTCTTTTGTGTGGTATATCGATTTGCAGTAAACAGAAACCATTACTCGTTCGATACGTCCAATATATGTCATCATAACGAGGTTAATACACCGGTTTCCTCGTTACTGTAATAGTCGGCATCGTAAATGTATACATAAAAGTTATTTATAATTGTATTAATGCGATTACATATATGTATAAGAACCAACTATTTGTTATAATAATAAAAACAATGAAGTAACAATTGAAATCAGTATAAAATATATTTTTATCATTATGGATTGGACTAAATGTTGTACAATATACTGAATTACAAGAGTTTCTAAAGTTCAATCTTCTCGTAAATATTATATCGTAGATCATAAATCGTAGTAAAAAATTTCCAACAACCCTAATTTTGCAGCAAACATGTGCGCTACGAAAAGTCTACGAGCTACGATTTTTAGTAGTCGGCCGCCACCTGCTGCCCGCGATATGAGGCTACGAACTACAGTTTTCGTAGCCATACTACGCGCTCTCGTAGCTGCGAAGGTTAACTTACTACGAGGCACAGCAAGAAGTGATGTTTGTAGTGTCGCATATTTTATACCAATTAAATAAAATTAAATTAGTCTGGTCTTGATATGCATCAATGTAAAAATACCACACACTCAAATTGAATTCAAATCTATCTCTATCTATTTACATAAAAAAGTCCTGCTAATTACACCACTTATAACACGAGAACCGATTTTCAATTGGCTTGAACACCCACAATTTCGTTTCTTAGAACTTTTATAGAAAAAAGTCAATTAATAATTTAATTTATCGTCGGCCATTCGTTATATACTTAAGAGATTGTGGTTTAATATCTGGATAATTAACTATAAAAATTATCTCCTTTAATGACAAGGGATTTTCTCTATAAAAACATCCCATTGTGTTTTTGGCTTATCACAACCCATATCGCGTATTTCTGAGTACCCGAAATATTGCTTTGCCACTAACGGTATTCATAACCCTCACAAAACGGCATTAATTACGAGCAAACATTGATGTATACAGTCCTCAATAAATACGCGAGCTCATTCCGCCTATCTGCAAAGGACGTCTTTGAATAGACATCTCTATTCATTTGTGTATCGAATATATCAGGGACAACACTTGAACGTGTACTCGTGTTTATTAATTATGGTTTATCATTGAGGGAGGATATTCTGTTTATGAAGGAACATTCGTTTTTATTTAATAATAGCGGTTCCAGCGAACTTCATTTCTCGCCCGGGCCTCGTTTTTGGGTACCATAATATACATATAGGTTTATAAACTAAATATGCAGTATATAATTTATATGCCTAGCCGGAGGTCTTCGGAAGAACGGAGAGCACGATCATGAGATTGACAAAAGACGGAAAACATATCCTTAAGATAGGAAGGTAATTATATCCCTATTGGAAAAGGAACATTAGTTTTATGATCCACCCTTTCTCAAGATATAAGTGATGTACAACTAACACTACTTTCTTTACTTTCATGTTTATAGAAGAAGAAGAAGCTAAAGAACATTTCCAATGTAACCTTACGATAGGTTGCCATTTTTTTGCATGACCCGAAGGTTTGTCTGGCAAAGAATTTAAGTTCACCTTTGTACCTACACTACTAAAGCGCAATCTAAGTGCAAGTTGGACTCGCGCACTGAGGGTTCTGTGCCAATTTTAACTGAATTAGGGATTCTTACTTCCACTTAGCCAAAATACCACAAGATTTTGTTGACCGCATATATAACTTTGTTTTTCATAGTTTTGTATGAAGAATTATGTTTGAGGTTGTCAAAGATGTGCTATCTGAAGAACTACAATTCAGATTTTTCTCAAATGGCTCAAAGGGCCGCCCATTTTACGACTTTGGAAGCGCCTATCCCTGAAATGTGACACTTTTAGAGAAACTGGTTTTATAAATCTCTATGTAATTTTAAAAGACCTATCCATAGACATCCCACATGCATAGGTTTGACCAAAAAATTTTTGGTTTTGGTTTTATGAATTGGAGCTAAACTATATGGGTTCCGTTTTTTGCCATTCGGCTAAGGAACCCTAAAAAAAGGGGATACGGAATTTTTATTTCAGCTAACTGAAGTTTTACAATTACTCTCAATGTGTACTAAAACCTTTGAATTAGTCAATTCTGTATCAACAGAACATCTTTTGTTGATCCTATTTTTAAACCATGTTCCTTTAAATACATAAGGTATCTTTTTACATTATTAATCCTTTTCCGAGTAAACATAACAAGGCCTGTTTAGCCAGAAATGCTTTGACGGGATTTAGGGATTATGTATTTTTATGTTAGCAGACCTCATGCAGGGTGATACGAACCAAAAGCAACCTTTTATACCGGAAACATGAGCCTTAAGCTAAGCCAAGATTATGTAGCGAAACAGTAGAGCATGTAGTTATGGTAAAACCACATTTTCATTTGTAACGCGATACTTGAGCTTCGTCATTTAAAAATATTTTGCTTATTATGTGTATTATTACAGACCTTAACCAAATATAATTAATCTAAATGGCAAAACAAAGCATTTCTTAGTAATTTACAGCCTCACAATGTCCTTTGATAACCATTACCGTTTACCGTTATCCGTCCTTTATTTCATACAAAATGACGCCCAATATTGAAATAAATAAATAAAAATTCGTTGGTTAGTACTTACTTGTCGATGGTGAAACATGCCTTAATTTTTTACTGCTTGCTAGACGTGTAACTGAGACCTATGAATTCCAGTACAGATTTCAAGTCAAAACGATAAATAACCTTCGGGAATATACTCGAATACAGTTTATCTGATCGGATTTCCATAATTCGAGAATGTTATTTTGCTAACATTTTTACTATCTCCCGGGGATAGTTATACGGTAATATTTTATTATGATCTAAAAGAGAGCCAATCCCATTTCGGATAGTGATGTACGTCGTAAATACCTGTGACCCTATTTTGAACAACTTATTCGTATTTTCGACTACAGCCGTCTCTGTTATTCATAGCGGTGTCACAGTGTGAGTAAGTGTGATGACTAGATGCGAATGAGGGGATGATATGTCACAAAGTATAAAGTGGATATGGCTCCTGTATAAAGTCGATGTGGCCTGTGTCGAACAGTTAGTTACTTGGAGCCGATCTGTTTATTTAGGTCACTTCTGCCCACAGCGCAGACTTTGCGGTGAAATTACGCCGCTGTATGCCGAAAGTTCACGTCAAAATTACAATAGACAATGACGAGACGTGCTTTTATTGGAATACCTTTTAAATGCAAAACGGGCCAGGCAATCCTGAACAAACGGGGTATTTTGTAGCGCCTGCTGATGAAACTTTGATGGGTGCCAGCACAAAAACAAACATTGCGATTGACACGACATTTAACCATTACTATCTATCATAAAAAACATCATCATCATCATCTAATTTAAGAGCCAAGCTCTTGTCGGTGGAGTTTTTTCCATTCTTTACGCTCTTCCGCCATTCTCTTAACCTCTTGATACGACGCAACATTCAACTTTTGCTTTATTTGATGCATATAGCTTATTCTTGGTCTTCCTCTCTTCCTTTTTCCTTCTATTCTTCCCTCTATTATCGTTCTGATGAAACTGTCGTGTCGTATCAAGTGTCCCAGCATTCTCCCTCTTCTACTCTCAATTGTTTCTATTAGTTTTCTCTTTTCCTTTACCAAGTTCAAGACTTCTTCATTAGTTTTTTTCTCCGTCCAGCTAATTCTCTCCATCAACATTAAAAAACATCATAAAAGTCATTTATTTTTGCATATACTTAGACCCACTGGGGGCACTTATACACGTCCCAACATAGACCCTACCACAGCTTCGGGACAATTGTGGGCTAGTGCTGAGAAGAAGCTGCGCAACAAACTCAGTCACTATTGTCAATGCCTCTTTTCAAAATATTTCAATGTTTGTGGTGATCATGCAAGTCCATACATTATTATCTTTTAAATAATCATCTACTTTATTATTATTATTATTATTATTATTATTATTATTATTATTTATTTATTTTCAGGCTACACATGGCCCATAGTACAAATACCTTATAGACTAGCATACATATGACAATTTAAAATAAAATATATACCTTAAAGACTAACATACATACAATAGCAATGTATTTATTTATTAATAGGCACTATTTTGTCAGCGTAGTGTTGCGCAGCTTGGTGTCAGGTAGCCGTCCACGAAACCGACGATACACAACACCTCTCGGCCAAAATTCTTCTTTCGTGAAGGTCGACAGCTGTTCGGTCGGAACCCTTACCACAAACGAATTGAAATTCGTATTATGACGAGATTCCAACCGTTCGACCCTCAGTGAGAACTTGGTCTTTATACGGATGTACTCCACAATCTCCTCGACCTTTGTAGAGTAATGCAGCCGGGACACGTACAGCAGCGTCACTGGTATCGCAGGACGAAGCAGATGGTTCGGTCCAGTCGGTGCGGTGCCGCACTGGTTACGAGTGGAGGGCTTCCTTTTCTTCCTCTCAACCTTGGTAAAGCCCTCCTCATCACACTTATCGGCCTGTGATGCCAGCTTCTTCGGAGCAGCGATAAGATTGTTCTTTCCAGCGGCTGCTGCAGCATATGCACGTGTTGGAGTTAACGTCAACACGCTTGATGTTTCCTGCGGTGCCGCGGGCGGAGCGGCGGGGCGCGCAGTAGCGCGGACGACGTCAGAGACCGCGCCGGGTGACGCATCATTTCGCGCCGACCCGAAACTGCTGACCGATGCATTCTGCGCTCCGCGACGTGCGTTGACACTGCATGCCTCGGGTGACCTACTAACTGAAGCAGTGTTGCTTAATAGCGATACTTTGGCACGCAGGTCACATATGATGTTTTCTGAGGCCTCCAGCTTGGCATGCACTTCGACCAGACTCGCTTTCAGGAACGTGATGTCCTTCAACAGCCTGGTAACATCGACGTGATCGAAGGTGACAGGCGGCAGCTTGTGCAGCTCCTTTGCCACAAACGAAGGCACTTCGTCAGGATCGGTCTCCTTCAGCAACGTTATGATGTCCTGCACACTTTTTTCACCTCCATCCCTCCGACGAGACGGCATCTGGGCACTCTTCCCGAGCGTCTGGAACAGCAGCGCCTTGCCACTGCAAATCTCTTCCTGCTTGAAGTTTGATTTGCAGATCTGCATGATGCTGACCTCGTCCATAGTGTCAATGGCATGTTGTATGAAGGCCAACAATTCATTAGCAATGAGTTGTTGCGAACCCATTGCTTACTGACGGCGCTATGTTTGGCTGCGCTAGTCGCGAATTAAAATGATTCTGTTGTGCAACGGACACCCTACCCTTTCGTCATTAGAATCATTTCGATCACGAACCTTTAACTAATAACTTTTTCTTCATACAAAAGCTCGTAATAAAACCTTATTCTGTGTGTTTGAAATAGCAGCGTCTACACAATACTCATTACAGTAGACCTTTCTCATATTTTATTCACTCACGATTCAAGTTAAATGGTTAGTTTCACAACTACAAAGCAACCAACAAAAGTATATTCCGACTGCCGACCGCAATCCCAAACTATGTGTGGGTTGGTATAATGTTTATTATAGTATTATGTGTTACTTGATACATAATGAAGACAAGAACTAATAGCAAAGAATAAACATAGAGATAGATAGCAGTTCTTAACAAATACTGAACGTCGTAGTACACCAACCACCAACGCATTCGCATGCAGCAGCGATGCGGCTGAACGATACCGACAAGGATGCAACTATGACATCCAGTTATGTTAGAGCGTGACATATTATAGCATATGCGAATTAGTGTACTAACGACGAAACATGAATATAAACGTTGTACATTTTAGGATATTCATAGTTTCGAGCTCGTAGTGCGAGCAAGTAAATGTCCTCACAGAACTCCTTTAGATTAACTAACAGCCAAAAAGTTACTTGAAAATCCTAATAATGGCATTTCTGTTCCAAGCATTATATTTATCAAAGACTGATGAAATAAAAAAAAAACATTTAAAGGTCAAATCGAAAGGTTTAAAGCAAAGTCATAAGAATAAATGATCCATTTTTTCATTCATCCCTGACACGTGTTGAAAGTATAATAAGTTTTCACATTATTTCTGAAGTTTCTTTCGTAATTTAAACAAAATTTATGTGCGTACAAATTTTGTTTGGATGCTGAGTGCTTGCACAAAATCTTTGGTTTATCGCTGCGATTTTGAAAGTAGGATATAAATTAAATGAGTAGCTGTTTACAAAAAAAAAAACATTTGAAATTGTCGCAGTCACAGTTGTTACAACACATTTAAAAACAATACCTGTCTTATTAAAGGTTTCATGAAGTTTCAAAAAAGGCCTCTCTATTGCACAATGAATTTCTTATCAAGTGTCTTGTCATAACTATTAGTAAGTTTCCGATATCGAGACGGCTAATTAGCCAGCAGCGTAACAAAGGTAGTCTGTTCCAAGTAGAAGAGAAAAGTTGGCGGTTGACTGCCTCCAACTTCTACTAATAAGATTAAGTTACTACTTCAAGTAGTTAACTTGTTGTTTCGGGAAACTGATACACACTAAGGCCCATTCTTCATCGATAATAAATAATAAATAAATATGCGCCAGACAACACACCAATTGCCTGGTTTCGTGGTAAGGAAATCTTCCTTGTGTTACGAAGTACCAGACAACGATTATGACGGGGGCGTCTCCCATAAATACTTAAATACATATAACATCCACTTAGGTACAAATGTTCGTGCTCATCACACAAAAATTTGCCCCTTGCGGGATTCGAACTCGCAACCGATAGTAATGGTAAAGTTACGTTACCAGCGGTGGAATATTTACAATTGTGTGTGTTTTGGAGAACAAATACCATAACCAATGGTCATTAACAAAGTCATTCTGACATTTCGTTAAGGAAGTTTTTCTTAAAAACACACAATCGTAAATATTCAACCGCTGCCACTGGTAACGTACCTTTACCGTTACTATCGATGAAGAAATTGGGCTTGAGGCCCATTTGCGTGATCGATAGTTAACTCAACCAATGGTTAAATGTCGTTAGTAGCGGTTGAATATTTACTATTTCAAGTGCGTGTTTTGAAAAAAAATCTTAACCAATGGTCATTATTCATGATCACACAACTGGGCCAAAAAGTTGTCGCACGTTTAGGCACACGAAATGGTAAATTACCTTAGTTCCCAATTAAGTTTACAGATGGCCTATAGATACTACGTTTGATCAGGTTACTAACTAGTAACAAATCTTTAAATATGTACAAAACTACGATCACATTGAGCGCTAACCGGTCAAAAAAAAGCCATTTTTTCATTATTAGCTGAAGGCTAATAGTTCAATAGATATATCAAACTAAATAGTTACTGTGAAATCTCGCGTTTATTTCGGTATATAGGACCAGACACTGGTAGTGACAGTCCAGTGAATTTGGTATAGGATGCATGAAATCTCCATGTGTCCAATATTCGCCATAGTTAGCTTATTGAACTCAATACTATTGCTCATCAAAAACAATTGACGGTGATATCAACAATGAACGAAAATAATAAAGAGAACGAAACTAAATAAAAAAAATAAAAAAAAGATCAAAGATAGTCAGATCTCTTGAGAACGTAAGCACTACGTTAATATTCTCCGAAATACAATACACCTGATTGATCGTTTTCTTTTTCGGAAAGAACGCTTCATTTCCCTGTATCCGAAGCAATAAGATTTTTTGTGGTAACTCGATATCCAAGAAATGTTCTTCTGTTTTTGACTAAATCACTAATTCAAATAAATATTTAAACTTACTATTTACTATTACAAAACTAAGAATCTACGAATTCACAATGGTTCTACAATCTCTAGATAGCTTATTACGACACAGGTCACTTCACAATTCGCCAATAACGATATGAGATGGTAATATTGGCAACCAATCAATCACACTGTCTATAATTGTACCTAATCATTACGTACCATACAAGAAATGTAATAACAATACAATCTGCATAATACTCATCATGTGATTTACTTTGTTGCGTATTGATATGTTGCTTGGACAGTTAAGCAGCTCTGCTTTTGAACGGATTAGCAAATTCGTATTGCGATTTTGTAACACGGAGCAGATAAGCGTGGGACAGCACTACACGAGTAAGTAAAATAGAAATACTTTTAATTTTTCTCGCTCTGCCAATTTGGCGACTCAACTAGTTGAGTAGAAATTGAACTACCAGGAACTTGAACGGATTAGCAAGATCGCAATTTCCCTCCTGATAATCAAGTAAGTACCCCATAACATGTCTGTAATCACATAGCCAAACCTAAAGGGGCGTATTGCGATGCAACTTAATACGTTCAATTCCGAGGCAGTTCAATTCCTACTCAGTGTAAACGAATAATATTCATATAATAATACTACAAGGGTATTAATAATAATATTTATATTGTTTTATTATCGTGATGCTATCAATATAATGTGAATTTGCAATAAGAATTGCTAATTTGACAGTAAAGCAGAGTTGTTTAACTGTCAAAACTGCATCGCAATACACACCAAGTTTAGATATTAAACAAGTTATTTTAATTAATGGACTTTGTTATGAAAGGGCTAACAAATAAAACAGACTAAAATCACAATTGTTTCTCCTTCCCACACGAGAAAATCAATACCTAGTTTTAGGTTACATATCTAGCCAGACAATTAGAAATATCTCTAATTGTCTGCACTATCCAACTATCGAATACCGTGCCGTGGCTCTTTCTCGTAGAGACTTCAGCACCTCCAGGTAAACACTGCGGGATCTTATGCAGTTGTAATATGAGCTAGTTTGCTGTTAAAGTGGGTAACTTGATGTGCTGGCGACTGTACAAACTTTATATTCATCGAGTATTCCACTGCCCCGGCGAGATGAAATCCTAGATATCCGTGGTTCAGTGAGAATTTAATAACGTAATTTCCAGCTTGTACATTAATACTCCTTATCTGCAGCGTTGCTTCTAATAAATATACGCTTGTACTTTTTAATGTTTGTAGATACATATCTCTTTGCGTGGGAAGCTTATTACCTAATGTATTTAAATTAAGGAAAATATTTCTTTAACTGAAGGAGATCTTATTTGAAGTATTCAACAGCGAAGAGTTTAAGAGTCTAAAAATTAATATGGAAGGAAAAATATTTTTAGTTATTAGAAATAGTAATAAATATTACGAATTTCCCAAATAATAAAATTGTATTGCTTTCAATGTTCTCAAGTGTTTACAAAACAAAATAAAGGTTTTTATAAGTTGCTCATTCCCGTTAAGGGGATTCTTTTTTAATATTAATTTGTTTTTTCATTACGAGTCGAAGCAATTATAATATCTTGTTGTCAGAGTTTTGGGAACTTGAAATTAAGGGAAACAAGGGTTCGTTCGAGTCTTTCGGGCCGTTCGCACACTTGAGACAAGATGGCTTCCAGTTTCATTTGCTTTGATTCACTTAAAACTTACAAGTTTATCGAGTATCTAAGGGAGGACATAGCTTGAAAGTACAAACATCTTATTATGTGATTATAACAATAATACTTAGTTATTTTCATATCAATATAATATAGCTTTTCAAAGATTGAGTCTGTCCCTATTATTATAAAAACTTTTTTTTAAATTCTTCTACGTTTATAACTTTTTAAAGTACTACTTTGGGTACATGATATAAATGACTATTTTGACTTCAATTATTTGTTTGTGACTTTAATTGTTGTTTACAGTTTGTTGTGTGTACCTACTCGCATGAAGTTTATATATTTCAGTTATGCTTAGATGAATCTATAAAGTTATGTATTCGCCCGTTACAGACACTGAAACATACCTGAAATAATAAAAAATGGTGACTCATATTATGCTTTTGGTGTTAAAAGGTTTTTCAAAGCAATTAAATTAATTCAAATGAGGATATTAACAAAAGTTACGCGATTAACTGATTGTAACGACACAAACAGCGGGAGACGACTGAATAATACTGAATGTAGCGATTCGGCAGACATTCTGCTTGCAAATTACTCTGTTTACAAGCTCAGCACGGGATAAATAACGCATCGAAAATTGCTTTTGGGTTCGCCGATAGTCAAATGGAGGCCATAAAAATCGAATATGACTTTTATGATGTAACAACTTCTTGGTTATTAATTTAGGTGTAGGGTTTATGCTTTATCTGATTTCCAAGCAGATAAGGAAATCTCGTTGATAGACTTAACATTTTCTTTGTAAGTAAATACCTCTTTAGTTTCGTTACGCTTTCCTTCAAAACTGTATATTAAACAAACTTAAAAACAAATAGCTCGAAGAAGTTATTCAGAATGAGCAAATATTTTAGTAAGCGAGATGAGAAATTAAAGTTTGAGTTCAGTTTTTAATACAGTGTATGTAAACTCGCTGGGAGCTGTCGGCAAATTCTAGAAGTTTGTTACTGCCAACTTACAAAGCCTTTTTTCAGTTTTAGTCATTTTCTTTTATTATTGGCTCCAGACAATGGATTACTATCCATCTTCAGACATAACATCCTGTCAATAACTGAGAATAAGGTACCATGTTACCTTGACGAAGATAGATCATGTTATCATTATTAGTTAGTTACAAAATCATAGTGCTCCTGTTGGGCCTACAAACAAACGCCGCGTTTGGTGTATTGGTTAGCGCTCCTGACTATTACGCCAGCCGTCGCGGGTTCGAATCCTGCAAGGGGCAAATGTTTGTGTGATGAGCATGAACATTTGTACCTAAGTCATGGATGTTATATGTATTGAAGCATTTATGGGAAACGCCCCCGTCATAATCGTTGTCTGGTACTTCGTAACACAAGGAAGAAAATTCCTTACCACGAAACCAAACAATTGGTGTGTTGTCTGGCGCATATTTGTATTTATAATTATTTATATACAAATTATAAATTAAGTATCTCCTCTAACTGCGGTCAAAAGTAGGACATACGCTTGATAAAAAGGTTTGTCTAAAAATAAAATACGCATTGGTTTCAATTCCTCTAGAGGCCACCCTATAGCCTTTTCCAAAGCCTGACGTGCAAATAGGGTACAAACAGCTCATGACATGAATTTTTAACTGGTCCAGTTGGATCCGAGACCCATTTAGGCCTCTCCTGGCTTATTCACGCAACACTTTCAGTCGAGATTAACTTGGAAACGAATATCGTAAAACCAAAACGTTGACTGAAATAAAACTTTTATTGTTGCATGAGAGTTCTTAAAATAACTCCTTAAATATGTAAGGTAATAACTTACTTTCTTTAAGACAAACATAAATACAGGGTGACAATTGCAAGGGGGTGCCAAAGTCAACCTGAATAGGTATTATTTTAGTAGTTTAGTACCTACCTACTTAATGAAGAAGGAAAAAGTCTTGTTTGATAAGTAGTACAACAGCCTAAAGCTAACACTTGTAGCTAAGGGTGTCGCCATCGACGGATGATGTTATCATCTTCATGATAAGTATTGCCTATATCAAAAGGTTAATTTATTTTAACCCTAATAATCATGTTTATACTCTTTTGTGATGTAATTATCGCATGCTACAAACTTGTCACCGGAGCCAATGATATTAGGTATATACAAGGAGCTAATTTCTACGTTAAACTCCGAAGTTAGAAAGTTCTAAAGCTTCCATGAATTTCGAATGAAGTTAGAGAGTTCTTTACAAATTGTTTGAAACTTACAGCAGTGACTTTTAAAATGTTATTGTTACAGCCTATCGATGTATTTGTGGTAATATCGATAGAAGCACGCATTGTAGAACAACATTATTAAACACGTTCCGGGACACTATTCCAGACACAATAGATGTTTTATTGTTTTCACGAATGTAGGCGTTCACTGTCCCGGAACGTGTTAAGAGAACAAAATATAGTGAGATAGTGTGACATACGTTAAAATAATGTAGGTACGAGTACGAAGATCCAAGTTATAATAGGAGAAAAAACACGTTTTTTTTCATGTGAGTAGTACTAGCTTAAATTCCTTCTCAAGAAGTACTGCAAAAAATAAAACAAATAACAATTATTTTGCCTCGTTCAATGGTTTACTGGTAGAGAGTGCCGTAAAGTATTTATTCCTTTATTTTTCGAGCGCCATCTGGTGGTTTTACAGGGCACTATGTCGAGACTTCCGCGCCTGAACCCAAGCTCTGAACTAAACTAAGACACAGAATATATAATAGTAATTAGATTTCTAAGCTTGATTAGTGCAATATTTTTATACCAACTTCAAAAAAGGATGTTATTCTCCACATTGATTTTACATTCCCAACTTTCGTCGCAATTTAAAAAGCAATTTTTGCAACCGCTAATTTTGGCAGCCATTCAAGATTCAGAAGTCGTAACTTTAAAACATCCTTCTTCAATTACTTATCTAAGTTATCTACAAAACTAAGATAATACGTTTCTGGTAAGACAAACATTTAAGTGTATCTTTCATAAAGTATTATCTGAAAAAGATAAACTCCATGTGTTGATAATAATTATATTTCCTTAACATAACAATTATTTATACAATAATCAATGCTGTAAATATGCGCGGGATAATACAATACAATCAATATCGATCTAATGTCAAAACTATCTACCTGACAGGTCTAGTGCTGATCATGCGTGCTAGTGTTGTCTACCATAGTAATGCTATAATCGATTATCCGTCTAACATATCCAAGTATGTATTTGATTCTGGAAAGACAATTAACTTACATTCATATCAAAATCTTATCTTTCTGTCAAACTTCACCAACTGAAGGAATATTTTTATTACAAAAACAATTGGCTAGTAAACAATAAAAACATTATGAAGTTTATAAAACCGAATCAAAGAAGCGAAAAAATTATGTATTTTAGTTTTTCTTTGTTTTGTAGGTTATCAAAATATTATTGACTGTTATTGAAGCGTTCAATAGTAAATAGTTGTTGCTAAACTTGAAGTATAAAAGTTTGTTACGACTTAGAGAAGAATCATAAATAAACCATAAAATCCTAACATGTCATATATGTTAATATAAGTACCTTAAGTATGCTGCTATTTCATAACATTAAGTAAAAAACCGTCCAACTGCGAGTTGGACCCGTGAACATGGGGTTCCGCATCAACTTAAAATTATGTTATTTTACAGCTAAAAGTGATCGTTAATATCAGTGTTATACTTAAACAAAAACGAGGAAAAACAAAAAATATTTATAAAAACTTTTTTAAATTTAGAGGACTATAACTTTATAATTTGTTAACCCTACATATAGCCGCGATAGTTCCTTCTAAATGCATCCATCATATACTATACTACTCCCGTATTTTTATGTATCTATAAAAAAAAAAACCTTTTTGCTGGCTGAGGATGGCGGGCGACACTTAACTTTAAACTTTAACAAATATTTGACAAACGAAAAATTATTTTCCACACTCATCACCGTTTTCAAAGACCTATCCAAATATACCTCACATGATGGGATATACAAGAGCAATAAAAACATCCCACTTTACATGAAGGTGTTCCAAAATTAAAAATAAGTGTCATTTCATGACCTAAATTGAAATAAAGATTTTGAATTTGAATTTGCAAAACCTGAAATGAGAACACGGTAAACTAAAGCACACTCTACATACACACAGTTTTCTAATAGCCTAATATACGGTGATTTTTCTCTATTTCCCAAGCAAAACAAGTCATAATCTGTTTGCATGCTAACGCACACATCCATCGACTGCAACTCGCATGCATACCCGTTCGGGCGGGCGGCTCACTTCCGGTTTGCCGGCCGACTTTCCACCGGAAGAGATCTGCCTGGATCCGCCATTGTGGCCGCCGGCGCCAGCACATCTGTCAGTGTACAGCCATGGATGTATTAAAGGTTAAAGCTCTGGGAACTTACACACGACTAGAGCTCGTAGTAGACGAAAGCTCTTTTTAACCGACTTCATCTTATTTTTGACCTTATTTTTGTATGTACATATGTTTGTCCGCGATTATCTTAATCTAAAGCTCGCGTTTGGCTGAACCGATTTTGATGCGGTTTCAGTGATGTATATGTTATCAAATCAAATTCATTTATTTCAGATAAACATTATCCATAATTTACATAAACGTCAATCATTATCATTATCAAATTAAATAAAATTAAAATAAAATTAAAATAATTAAAATAAAGGAAACGGTCGACCCGCCATACATTGCTTGCCCCAAAAGTAAAAATCCATGCGTCACGACCAAAACTAATTTTATGGGTTCGTTTCTTCGCCTTTTAAAATAATATAATATATAAGCCGTAAATAGCGGGGTTTTCACATAAAACGAAATAAATTGTGTGGGGTCAATCTCTTGCACAGGTCTTTCTAGATCATAGCGCCATCTGTGTCGAAAACCCGCAATCTAGGCCACCAAACAACTCAAACATAGAAAACTGCCCCGCTAGGGTGCGTGACGCGTGAAAATTACGATGACGCAAACAATAGCCAACGAAAAGAAGTTCCTTGTCACAGTTTTTTTTCAAGTTTTAGGAAGAGGTTGGTAGGTTTAAAGGTTAGTACCCATGAGAGGCAAACGTCATCTTCCTTTTTAAAATAGCGATTGCGAGCGCTTACTTATTTAACTAACTGCCACATGACACAGTATGACACAATATGCCATTTCGTTAAGCGGTCGTCAGTTTGCTTATAAGTGCTCGAAACCGCTATTTTCTGCCAAACAACAATTGTTGGGGACAGGAAATTGTATTCAATAGTTGTCCTATTTTTTTTGTAGATTTATATGCCGCTAGATAAAAGCAAAGTAAATTAACAATATTGTATTAAAAATTCAATATATTTTTTGCAAAATGATATAGTCAAGTCTCTTAATGCTTTTCTTTAATCAAACATTAAACGACTCTGGGGCAATTTACGACCGTGTCCTTTAAAGAAAATAAATAACAATTAAATAATGATAAAAATAAAATAAAATAAATTCAAAAAATGTCACGTTCTTACCTAATAAAAGGCGATGAATTGGCATGCAGCTTCATCCACCTTTGTATCATCGGGGAATCCCACCGCTCGGCCAACGCATTCAGGACATTGTTGGTACTGCTCCGAAAGCGTTTAAGCAGCGAGGCACTCCTCTTTCGGATGATGGCGTAGAAGTCATCTATTTGTGCCTGTGCGAACATTGTTGAAGCACTGCAAAACCGTGGCAGCCCCATCAGCGCCCTGAATGCATTGTTGTACTGGACGCGCAGGGCGCCGTATGCCCGCTGCGTATAGCTGGTCCACAGGCTGCACGTGTAGAAAGACTGGCAGTAAGCCTTAAGCAAGGTTACTTTCACTGGTATAGTACAGCGTGCAAACCTACGAGCCAGCATGTTACACCGAACAGACAGCGACCTGCGCTCCCTCTCAATGTCCTCATTATCACATAAAACATCTGTGACCCAGTGACCCAGATATTTAAATTTACTTACCCTGTTTAAAGTAACACCACAAAGCGTGATTTGTGCTGCAGATGAGTAGGTCTTGGTACCAGCTTTAAAAATCATGTACTCACTTTTCTTAGGGTTGTATCTGAGCCCATGGGCCCCAGCATATGACTCACAAATACGAAGGAGTCTCCGTAGCCCACCAAGCGACGGGCTCAACAGCACCATGTCATCGGCATAACTGATGTTATTATTGGTAACCCCACCAACAGAACACCCGACATTGGCACTGTTGAGCTCCTCGATCAGCTGGTCCATGTAAAGGTTGAAGAGGCGTGGCGAAGTCAACCCCCCCTGCCTCACCCCGCACTCTAACCCATACTCGTCCGAAAACTCCCCCGCCCATCTAACAGTGTTCCGCTGGTGGTTGTACCAATACCGGAATATTGCGACTACCTCGCTAGGTAGATGTGTGTTATTGTGCAGTTTGCTCCACAGCATGTTGTAATTTACTAAATCAAAAGCTTTTGAAAGATCTAGGTAGCAAGCATACACGGGAGTCTTTCTAGCCGTGTAGTACTGCATAGTCTGCTTGAGACATAGGATCGCACTTTCAGTTGACAACCCAGGCGTGAAACCAAACTGGGCATCCTGTAGATGCAGGTGCGTCTCCAATTGTTGGTCAAGCAGCCTGTCCAGCACCTTAGCTATCACAGTAGCCAGCGAGATCGGTCTGTAATTAGTAACATCAGACACATCGCCGGTTTTGTTTTTCACGATTGGCACAACCACCGCGAACATTAGGTCATCAGGTAAGTAGGTGTGACTCAAACACAAACTAAAAAACATGGCAAGGACTCTAGGTAAGTGTACACCAGCGTACTTCAAGTGCTCAATGCTAAGGCCATCATGACCAGGAGACTTGCCTCTTACCATTTTTCTTATCACTGCTGCCACATCTTTGGCACCAAACCTAAGACTAACGTCTCCACGCTGACTCTCAGCACCGAGCACCCGGGACACCGGTCCGAGCGGTGACTCCACTTTGAACTGACGCTGGAAAAGACAGGCAATATCGCGCGGCTTATGAGCGTCGCCCACACTCACGGGTAGACTCGACCTCAAGTTTAATTTATTTGTGGATTTCCAAAATTTATTAAAGTTTTTGTCAGCGTGATACTTTGCTATATTGTTCATTTTAATTTGAAACTCGTTATTCTGACAATATTTCAATCTAGATTTGAAAATTTTACGTGTCTCACACATTTTATCATAAATAATAATACCGGACCTAGGTATATGTTATATTCAGGTGAATGTTTTAGTAACTACTTTGCCCGAATTAATTTATTGTATATTCAACATGTTACCTACACCAATGTTCAGCCACACATTAGGGTGCTATAAATTGCTGACCACACTCACAAAAATATTATTGTTTGCTTTACTTTTAAAAATAAAGATAGATAGATAGATAGATAACTCTTTATTGCACAAAAAAACAAAAAAGATCAAAAAACAAAAAACAAAAACAAAGAACAAAAAGATCTCTCAAGAAGTCTCCTAATTTTAAATTTATGCAGATATTTCTTACCTTAATTTCGAGACTGAAAGTTATTAATTGATTTATCTAAGCAGTTTGATAGAATCAATTAATGTTTAATTACAATACAAGCAGACATTTCCGTTATTTTACATAAGTGAACACAAATGTTTCAATACGACGTTAAAACAAACAAGATTATACTGTTATTTTGATATGTACAACATATTATTAAATTGGTGTCAGATGTTTCCGAACACAAACCGCAAAGCTGATATTTGATAACACAATATACAAACATGTGGGAGGACAAATACGGAAATGAAAGGTTAATTAATTATTTAAAGAGTAAAGGTAATAAAATAGATTGCAAATTTAAACAAAAAGTATAATGTTTTATTATTTACGTGTATTTTAATGCTATGGTCGATATTGTGCAAAAAAGTTCGAACATCTAACCAATGTTTAGGGCTCAGTAGTCCAACAAAAAACCTTTATAGTTTCTCTGTCCGTGGTTTAGCTCAGAGACTTTTTTGGTACTAATATTCGACTAATACTATTAATACTTTTAGAAAACTGTGGTTTGGCATGGGTGTACATTGCGTTAGGTATGCATTTTTTAAATATATACTGTGCATAAAACCTTTAAATAAAATGGTACGTAGAGGTAAGTGTTTCAAGCCAAAAAACCAAGATATTCTAGCAAACCAAAAATTGCGCACGGGCTTTTTAAACCAGCATCTATCTGGCGCAAGAACACAAATGTGACACTGTGAGTGTTAAAAACATTGTAAAGCATTTTCTCAAGAAATTTATGGTTGAACATTTAATTTCTTAACTATTGTGAACTGTATAATAGTACCGGAATCAGTTAAGTCTCAAACTCAGGGTCTCGATTTTTGCGTTTGATTACGAGTTTTACCTGAAACATCAAGTAATATATCCACACGTAAATAAACTACCACACGAAAGAAATTGAAATGCATAGAAATCGTAACCTTGAAAAGGAAAAATGTACTTTCTTCTAAAAAGAAAATTTTATTGGTAAACTTTTTCGAATGAAAACTGAAGGCGAATTGAGGCCTTGGGCATGAAATATTCAACATACGAATAATGTACATTTTTACTCTGTTAAAAGTATTCGTATGGTTGCGCGACAACAAAGAGTGTGTTTATGCTTCCACGTCAGTTTCTTTTTAGAAATTGTACAATAATTTTAGACATTTCAATGTTCTGTCTTTGTGCATGTATATTATAATATTTTGCCCACTCATGCCTGACATCATCACGAAACATATAATTAAAGCCACAACGAATGCACAGAACATGTAAGTATTCACATTCAATATAAGTATGAATTTTAATTTTCCGTTGTTGTTTCTGTAACAAACAAACCAAATCCTTATATGATTTAAAATACTGTATCATGAATTAAATTCAAAAACTAGCTGCAGTAGATCAGAACAAATAACAGTCTGCATATGATACCATAAAACAATCTGCAAACTACCAAAATTTATCGCACTAGAGTCTCGAGTATTTGAATTTATGATTGAATATCAGAATATCTCTGCATGGTACCAGGCTGCAACGGTGTGCATACGTGCTGAAGAGGGTATAAATCTGGCAGGTTCTGGTGCTGCAATGTCATTTTGTAAAGCAAACAAACCAACAACTGCTTGCCTCTGTTGTTAAAGATGGTTTTAAGAGGATAGTTTGCACGCGAGCTTCCATACTAATAGTGATAACATTTTTCACTCCTTAAACGTTGTCCGATTTTGTAAATATTTTTACATGTTTGAGATAGATGCATGCTTAGATTAGAATGCATGAAAACGAATGAGACCAAATTTGTAACATTCCATAAAAGTTTACGGGTTGGAAAATGTTATCACTCGCTAGCATATTTCGACTGCAATTGTAGGCGATTCCACACTGGGCTTGTGCTGCGTTCCGCCTGCTCATGATAGTCTTAAAACAGCATTCAACTAGGTACATGTTATGTCAAATAGCTTTTATGTGTAAGTAATTTCTGGAGGGAACAGACTGAAAAAAAGCTTAATTTGTTTAAGTGCCAACTTGTTGGATCAGTAGCTTAAACTGATTAAAAAAATATTTACAGTGCAGTTAAATCAAGTTATGCAGATTCAACAGAAAAACAAAATGTGTGCCAAGAGCCGCAATTTGATTACGTGGTTAAAACATGTCAACCAAAAATTATTGGATCGCGATGCAATCTCAACGTCCATCCATATTCATTTGGAATAATATTTCATTACCTACATTTTTAATCGGGTTTTACCTTCGTGATTCGAAAATAGAGTATTATGTTTACCCTAGTCCTTTTTGTCTACCGTGACAGAGGTTTATTTTAGCCCGTCAAACATGACATGGGGTATTATTATCGGTCTGAATAATCTGTTTCGTATTAAAAATTAACAAGATACCTACTAACTGTCCTTTGAGTAAGTTTATGGAAAGGGTAATTTATCCATATTAACTATATTTAGTAGTCCTTAATACTCATTAAAGCATAGTGCTTGTATTGCAGTCAAAGAAATCAAAATACGAAACACCGCGGCTCGTCATCATCGTCAAAAGAACAAACGCCACAAAGCGAGAAAGAACGTACGGAAAATTTTTGTACAAAACCAAATATCGTGACAGGATAAAGAGTATCTTCTAGGAAGCGGAAAGAGACAAGCGAACAATAGCTGCCAGGACCGTATTACGGCTGACGGGAACTATACGAGGACTAGATACTTAGCTGGTTCTAGTACGTTAGCCTTTTCATCCCGTCGACTTAATTCGTGTGCTCGACTGTACCCTATCTCTAAAGAAAGTTTGAGTTGAGTTTTTACTGTAACTTGAGTAATTTTAGCTTTAAATGTGTTGTGTTTGTCTTGATACATTTGACTGTTTTAATACAATTTTTATATTCCAAAAAATATGTTTGCATTTTAAAAGTTTCTGAAAGTTGTACTTTTATAAGAGTCTCAATTTATTTTACAGTTACTAAAAATAACCAAAAGCTAAGAATGGACTCTTGTGATTGAATAATATTTGTTGTTGTGTCGATTGTGCATGTTGTTGAAGTAATAATACATTAACCAATGATCATTAAAATAGCCATTCTGATATTTGGTTAAGGTATTTTTTCTTTAAAACACGCTCAGTCGTAAATATTCAACCGCTGCTAACGACATTTAACCATGAGTTGAGTCAACTATACCACGGGTAGGTATTCTTGGAAAATTCTATATTGATGCCTAGTCCATTCACTTAAAGACCTTTTCCTTCTATTAGCACAATAAAATATGTTTACATAACGAAGGTTCCATCATAGTTTGCTAAATATAGGTAGGGCTAGTGAAAAAAGGCAACCTAAAAATAGAGTTAATGTAGCAATGCTCTATCCTTTCAATCACATTTTGTTAAAATGGACTTTTAGTGTCCATTTTTAAATGAGACAATTTAAAAATGGACAGAAAGCACAAATTTTGTCTCAAAGTCATAAACTTGTACGCAAATTTCATCACAGTAGCCTTTTTGTCACCTAATGTTAAAAGGAGGGTACCTAATAATACAAAAATATTGGTTTGATCTTCGAGATTACGTATAGAAATAAAATGGTCTTGCAACATTGATTAACCTGCAGAGCGTCCAGTTGCAAAACAAACCCTGCGTCTTCGTACCACCGCGGCCCAGTTACAAAATTAAAAGGTAAAGTTAAATAGTGCCCTGGGGAGGTCCGAGGCGGAATTTGTAACCGGGAGACACCTTAATGTTTAATTCACTTTGTAGAAAAAGCTGCATTGCTCTGCAGTGTTACGCGTACATCGCATTTTCCTGAATTATAAAATGACCGACGTAAATCAACGCTACACGTGTTAAGATCTTTATAAATTGTACTACAGAGATGTTGTAGGTTTGAGCTGGCTCAGAATACCTTCTTTTTGGTAGAAATGCTACATTTGTTACAAAGTCACAACGGTCATAGCGTACGATGAAACAACAACGTGCCGTCTATACATTCGACCGTAGTTCAATCACTGCGGTTTGCGGACAAGATATTCAAAAGTGGTACGTTGGTTTACCCATAGGATAAACCAATTATTTCGGGAAACAAAGACTGTCAACCAGGCATGTGCTCGTCAGTAAAGGTGAAGCATATCTATCCACTCGTAAATGGAACAGCACAGTATTGAAATCAAAGGCATCAACCATTAGGTACGGAAGAACGTTACGTAAATAAAGGAATCAGCAACGCCGCAGCACACCTTTGGACGTGTTTATAGACTAATTATACACTCTACCCCAAGCCAATCACCCAATAAGACTCACGCAAAAGCATTAAGCAGTTACGCAATAAACAAACACTATCGCTAAAAGCTATAATCTGTTGAACATACAATCAAAAGAACAAAAATAAACAATGATCAATAACAACTGATGACCTCAACAACGCGCGGAGGGCAATGTTTTTACGAGAGCTTTTCGTTAGAAGAAAATGCCTAATCCTGTAGATAGGTAAAGTGACCAATTGCTGGGCGGCCCAGGGTAACGTTATTCAATTTCACGGCTGACTAACAATCAATAGGGCAAAAGTCAAGTGAATATTGGAGCCTCCATTATTTTTTGTTAGATCAAAGGATCAAAGGTGATGAAATTCATGTAAGTTCTCCGATCTTGATTTTGTTAGGCTTTTCATTATAAGTTTGTAAACACGTAATCATGTAGTACTATTATATATTCTGTGACGTAATACTTATTGTGTAATAAGTTATTATTTTTTACCAATTTTCAAAACAAAAATACATTATCATAATTTCTCTACTCTTATTAAATCAACATCTAACTTAAATAAGTCCAAACCAATTCGCTAGATTCGTGGCTGAAATAGAACTAGCTACTTATTACTAATTAGCAAATTTTATTAAATGCACTGAAGTAAAATAAATTTAATTAGCGTATTTGCACTATTTTAGACGGACACTATTTAAGGACTTGCCTTGCAAAATCTTTATTATTTTTATTAAAAGCAGCAAGCATTAAGAGCTTAATACCAATAAACCGTTCATAAAATACAAAGCTTATTAGAAGAAGAAACAAATAAACAGCCGTCGCCAAAGCAGCTCGTTCACGTGAGATAAAGCGGGGAAAACGAAATTGAGAGAAATACGTGTAATTTATCAGGCGGGTGACGTTGATCAAAGATAGCGCGGGTTCGCTTCCCGCGCGGAGTAGATCGCCGCTTACTGGGGCAGTTACCTTGCCAAGATCATCTTAATAGGATAATATTTGGAGTTCAAGATTATAAAGCACTTTCATAAGCTAAGTAAGTTGATAAAAAGTACTTTTGTTAAGACAAAGCTTATAAGATTTCTGATGATCGACAGAACGTGTTTTTTTAGACTAAGGGAAAGGGAAATATTTAGTTCCGTTTAAATGTAGGTTTATATAGTTACCTGAACATTAAATGAATCCTATTTTTATATTATACTTACTTACCTACCGACATTATACTTACAGTGGTGGTAAATGTAAACTGTCAGACTGTTCGTAAACGAACCACATTGTAAAAAATACACCATGATTTGGCAAGTTTTCTTTTATTTATACACAAATAGGTAACATTGGTCTCTAATTGCCTAAATGCCTCTTAACATTCATCGAAATTCGTTTTGGCACGGCCAATAAATGCCAACCTTATTAAATGAAAAGCATTTCTATTAATTGATTCGATTCAATTCCCTAAACATTCCAATCGATTGGATTTGAGTTAAATATTGACTTCTACTTAATAGCGCCTTTTCATTTTCAGTGCTCATTTCAATCGATAATATAAATCGCCTATGTAATTTTACGTTTATACATTATTTTACGCTACCATGTGATTTACCGTTCATTAGTTCTGAAGCATCATAAGATTTGTAAGTACAGTTTATTGACGTCTATCATTGTCTTGAATTGCTAAAATCCACAGCTGTATTATAGCCTACTCTAATAATATCTCCAGTAAAAACGATTCACGGCATGCATTTAAACAGGTTGCACCAATGAAAATACACAAAGGTTGAATTGAAGTCAGAGACAGTGAGTTGTTATTACCACGTATAGAGAAGCTATGCCAAGTAAAAAATGTGTCGCAAAAACGACAACAAGATTGTTACGATTTTTGAAAATTTAAATTTCGAAATATGATTTGTACGACGAGTTGATGACCGGGTCATCAATTCATGGAGCACAAAATTTGTTCGTGATGTCAGTTCCATACGCAAGTAATAATAGTTCAATGGTTACAGTCAATTGTTTTTGTTGAATGTATAAAAGTGGCTTTAGTAGATGTGCTTTGTTGTTTGTTGTTGTTATGTTTGCTACCTGTTTAGCGAGCGTACTGAAGTTTGAAAAGAATGTGCCTGCCGCCCGCACCTCTCACAAACCCCGCTTTTGCCTCCCCCCGCGCCCCTGTACCCCGCAGGCGAGGTCTCAATTTCGCGGTTTACCTATAGGTTTACAGTTTTATGATTTACTAGCGGTCCCAGCGAACTTCGTTTCACCTCCAGTCTCGTCCCGCCCCGGCCCCGTTTTATGGGAATTTTCTTTGCAATAAACCTCACGGAGCCCGAAACCTTTCCAACGAATGCAAAACCGTGGAAATCGGTCCTTGCGTTCTGGAGTTATAGCGTCAGGGAGGAAAACCTTTTTTAATTCGTAATATCTTTTGAACGGAAAGTCCAATTTAAATAATTTAAACACTATTTTATAGGTAGTTAAATGGTCTTGACCATAAAATAATTTATTTGGATAAGGATTAATATAAACAGATAAATAGCATGGTTTGAATTTGGTTAGCATTTTCATTAATGTTTGAAATGAAAAAAGTTGTTGTAGTGGACATATGTATAGTTGTAACTACAATAGTTGGACATATGCTACCGCGAAGTTTTTTGTAGACATTATGATGTTCTTCAATATTGTTGTACATTATTTTGTTCTATCGCTAATAGTTTCGGCAGCGCATTCGACGAAAGACATTTTATGACTCATTTTTCTACAGCTTCGGTTACATTGTTCAAATTTTACCAAGGGTCCCTAATTTTTTTCAAAATGAAATGTAGCCTATGTCAAATTGGAAGAATGTAGCATTCTATTGGTGAAAGAATTTTTTAAATCGGCCCAGTACGTTTTGAGCCTATTCATTACAAACATACAAAAATATGTACAAATCTTTCCTCTTTATAATATTAGTGTAGATTAGTGTAGATGTAGATGTAGATAAATTGTGCCCCCGCGACCTGGTCCGCCCATTTTGTAATTTTTCTAGTTTCTAAGTTGTAGCCAAAACTATTTTGTCGAAAATGACTAAGTAGTAGTTTCTAGGGAAAGTGCGGTTAAACAAACAAACTGTTCAGCTTTCTACTATTTGTAGATTCCTTAGGCAGCGACCTCCGTCACCGCAATCGATAGGTGTCGTCATCTCTTCTCGCACGTTAATTCATTTAAAATAATTGCCTTGTATTTAGGTAGCAGGAAAAATGGCCTCTAACGTAATGAAAAGATTCCCTCTCGTCTCGGAAAACATCCACATATTAAATACGTGTGTACATTTAAGCACTGCTTTGACTTTGAGCCGGGTCACATGATTACGAGTACATCAGGGTATATCAGCCGGTTTATCAGGGCTATAAAAAATTATGGCCGAAAGGTTCATGATTCAGCTTTGCCCAATGGCAGGATAATTATGAGGGTCTGCTTAGGTTAAGCTGACAGCTTGAATATGATGGAACGTGACCGTCATTTGCATTTTACATTACTCCAGACTAAGTAGGTATTGTAGTGAGTAACGAATAAGTAACGAATGATTAACGTTGCTAAATATCTCATTGGTTTTGTACCTTACATTACCTCTATTATTTAGAGCGTAAAATAATCACAGTAAAAAGATAGTTCCTCGTTTCTGTTTTAAATACTAAAGCAAAATCAACATGCGTTATTTATATAAGCTGCCTTATGCCTCCACAAAAAAACAAACTAGACTAGGCAGGCATTTTGCATAGCCATGCGCTTTACGTTGTAAACGTTGTCAATGATTTACGTTGTTAGCGATGCCTTCGTAAGCACTGTTGGCCACTTGCTTTTATAGTTACTTTACTATAAAATACTTCCTAAAAATGCCAAAGAAAAGGAAAGCATTCGTAAAAACCGTTGCACATAGTGGTGCCGCAGAAAGGGACTAATTAGTAGGAGGAAGGTTTTTTTGCTGAGATAGTACTGTATGCTTTGAGTACATACTGGATACAAATGTAGACAGACCAATTTCTCTGCAAGAGCCACTCGTAAAGGGATTGCGTTGATTAACGTAACGTAACGTAAGTTAGAAAAAAAATTTCGAAATGGTAAAAATACTATTGACTGAGGGTGGTAAGCAAAGCAATTAATAAAATTCCCTACACTCTGTGCTATCATTTAGTTAGGTACATATAAAACACTTAACTTTGATGACTCATTATAGCCTGTGACTAATACATGAGGAAATTACTTACTTTGGAAAGTTGTTATATTAATTCGTGCGTGCGTGCTATCATTTATCAACATCAAAACAAGTTGATGTAAAATTAGAAAATTAGCACAAGGTGATATTTGAAAGGTCAAGAACAACGGTAAATATAAATGAAAACTCGCTGATTTATCATACTCGAAATCAGTCCTACACTTCCGAAAAAAATTGATTAGATTTTTATCTCACACTTTCCCTTCGCTGAGTTAGTTCGCCCGTACCGTAGGCACAGAATATATAATAGTAGGGTAAAAAATGGTGATTTTTGGAGCAAATCACGAAAGAACTTTGAATTTGTTAATAAAGGATATGACCTGTAATAGGAGCAAAAAATAAAAATATAGGTCCTTTTAGTAACCAGTAATCAATACGAAAATAAATTATTTTTTATTTTCTAACAAAATAAATAGAACCAGCAATGTATTGCAAATTGTTGCAAATGAATGTGTCCAGTTATTCGTCCAAGGTCCAGTCATAGAACTTGGCATTGTCATCATTTACTACAACAGGTTAGCGATTTTGATATACATTGATTAGGGATTATATCTTTGGATTACTATAAATCGGTAACGGTTAAAGCATTTTAGAGCTCTTTAACCACATCAGGGTCACTACGTATTCTCTGTAAAAACGATAATTGATTTGCTCCTTTTACAGGCTAATCGCTGTATATTTCACAATTAACCTACATTAGCAAATTGATAATAGCATTGAAAAAGCTTTATAGAAATCTCATCACAATAGATAACTAATTATATTTTCGTGCTTCTGTTTATATTAATAACAAAACAGAGGCCTTCTTCCAGATACAAAGGTTGTCTACATGCAATACAAAATGTTGTAGTACTTACTTAGCTTATAGAAATAGGTTTGCGGCAATAATGGGGTGGTTAGCAAGCATAACGATTCAAAATGTTTTCGTATTTTATTATTTTTGATAGGAGCAAGGTAATAGGTAGATAAAATTAATTCAGGTGAAATAACTTTCCGTTTATCCAATTAGCGATAAAAGATAAAGCACGAAAATATTGGCTCTCCAGTCATTTTCATGGAATAGACTGTTTCATAAAACTCTGGCTAAATGGCTCGTAATTATTCCGCGGAGATGATCGGCGTTATTATTCTTGCTTCAGCATTATAGCACAATGTTTTCCACTTGCGGCCAATGTTTTTCATTTGGGGCACCCGTCCGAATGTCACCTAATGTATTTCACGTATGTCACCTATAGCCTAGTAGTAAAATGTAGAGTCACAAAAAACGGGCTCATATTTATTACAACCGAAATGGCGTCACAAATGTTCATGAAATATTAAAAAAAAACTAGTAAATGGCTAGTAGTTATTCTACGGAGATAAATCCCATTATTATTATATATGGCTTCGGCATTTTCGCACGATACTTAGCGAATGGAGTGGAGTAGGAAGAAGGATATATTTCGAGGAGTCGCGCGAGTGTCGACCGCTTGTCCCATTCCATTCGCTTGTTCGGCCGCACTCGACGAGCGACTCCATGTTTCAACCCGGGTGTCATCGGTAGGGCGACTGTGAAATTAGAAGAGTAACAATTTAATTACAAAACTGTGCCGATACAGATGATGGTCGCAAGGGCAGAAAAGACTTAGGTTGGACACCCTTCGACCAAAGGCGCAGCGTAAGACGTCCACCGAAAAGATGGACAGACCTTGTAAATATCGCAGGATCATACTAGATGCAGACCACTCACAACCGATCGATGTGGAAAACCGAGGGAGGTCTTTATTCAGCAGTGGTCGTCCTGATAATGATAATGATGATGATGTTGGCTGATAATGGTGATGATGATGAGTCAGTACATGATGTGTATAGTCAAAAGGTCATATAAACCTGCCATGTGACATCAAAGCTTACAAACAATGACAAACATACAAACGTATGCAGGTACGTTAACTATTACGATTACGATTACGGTAGAGTCCTGTCGCGCCTAAACACCATACAAATTGCGTCGTCTTTTGTTTAAAGTGACGCTCGTTTATGTGTCGTACATAATCAGTGTGTCGTGTAAGCAAGCGATTTTCGTTCAAAAGTGACCGTACTTAAGTTATGTCCAAGCTCGTACCACAGTCGCGAGGTGTGTGTACCACTCTCAAAACTATAGGTTTGTGTTTGGAAGCTAAAATTCATTATGATAGGCAAATATTATCCAATTCTGAGAATTACACAATTTCACATACTAATGGTCGAATTAATAACCTCCTTGTGTAAGTTAGTAGTAGAAAGTAATTTTAATTAATCTGTTACCTAATTCTTACTTGCATTTAATTTGGTTACCCTAGCACGAAGGTGAACAAACAATGTTTGTTATTTACAGAAGAGATGCTCTTGCATTGTGTTTTATTCCGAGGAAAACATGGCTTCTCGAGACGAATAAGTTTTTATTTATGAACAACACGCAGACTAATATTGCAACTACAAAATAATTTATCTTTTTAATTTTGTTTACAAAAATTAGAAGCAGTTATTATATTAGTCTAGCTCGTGATATGAATCTAAATCGTGAAAATGGGTGAGATTCAGTAATTTAAAAGAGGAATACACCTCACCTAATCCTTCCTTTTCAGCGTCGCAGCATAGTATTAAAACAAGGTAACTCACAAATGACAAATTGTACGCTAACGAGGGACTTTTCATTAACAAGGTTATCTGGCCTGTTGACCCAGGCCTCCATAATCCAAGTTACACAATGGTAGGTCTGAGTAATTTGTAATTTCGCATTTATGGGATACTTACTGCCGTATATCACAGGTCGGTGGAGTTTGAGGCCGCTGAAATTTTCAGCATTAGCCAGATTACAAACAAGCCGTACTTCGTACCAAGAGTTTCCGTGGGCGTATACTTTTTACCAAATAAAGGGATGAGTAGCTATATTCATTGAATACTCCAATAAATAGGCCATAGTAATGGTGATATTAAGAATGTAGTCTAACAATTAAATTGATTTGTGTAAGTACTTAGTGACTTAGTCGGTTATTTTAATGTCATCTGTTTATTATTTATAACCGACTTTAAAATAGTGCCCGCAGATTCACCAGCGTAAATGTTGAATTTAAAAATAACACTATGAATTGTAGACTATGTACTACTCTGATATATAAGCTATACAAAATATTGTAAAGTTTCATCAAAATCCATTAAGTAGTGTTTTTGTGTGAAGGTGTAACAAAACATAATACATCCATCGTCACAAACTTTCGCATTTTAAAATAATATACAGGGTGTTGTTTTGGTTAGCGACGAGCGACTCAGTGGTGGTTGTACAAACGATACTGGTGCCAAAAAAATAAAAAAGTTTTTTTTTTATGGAAAACCCCACAAAATCAATTTTTCATTACGATATAGCGGGCGAGTCAAAACTATTAACATCAGGTCGCCTACTCGTAGCTTACTAGCTACGGCGTAGTATTTCGTAGAAACGCGCGAGCTACGCGCGAGGGTGCGAGTTTCCCCATTCATTTTTTTTTTCAGAAGGTTGTGAAGAGGTTTTCTCTTATAAAACTTGCATAATTAGATATAATTTAAAGAAAATATTTTTTTAGAATAAGCATACCTCATATTATCATCCCTGAGTCGCTCGTCGCTGACCAAAACAACATCCTGTATATATTAAATATTGACTAATAATACAAATCTTATGTAACAATGATGCAAATATGTAAGATATGTATTAAAAAAACACATTATACCGTTGGTAAGGTTTGTTAGCACCAAAACACGTAGGAGTAAATTGTTTGCCCAAACAGCGTTGTTGTTGCCCATAAGTTCGCAACAACAAGAGCATATCTCAACTGGACTTAGCTAACCTTTTAGTATTAGCAATCTTAAAAGGGAACGAGGGATTAGGGATTAGTTTGAAACTTGCCGACGTACGGTGGTTACACGAGTAACTAAACGCAGAAACTTGTTTGGAAATGGTTTCGTCTTAATTATAATCCCTGGGGGCTGGGGCCTTACTAATTATCCCGCTTAGCGCCAATTTGGGTCTTGATAACAGGTAAGGTAAAACTCTATTAAAGTAAGAAATAGAATAAACAGTTCTTTTAAGTTATTTCTAATTTGTGGAAATAACCCTTTACCCTCCCTACCCTCTAAATACTTTAATTAAAATAAATAAATAAATATGCGCCAGACAACACACCAAATGTCTGGTTTCCAAGTAAGGAATTTTCGTGCTTGTGTTACGAATATACCAGACAACGATTCTGTCATCAGACAATCTCCCATAAATACTTAATATAAACATCTATGACTTCGATAAAAATTTTCGTGATCATCAGTAAACATTTGCCTCTTGCGGGATTCAAACCTTACCAGAGTATGTTACCTAAGGTTGGGAAAGCTTAGACAGCACACTGAAATAGATTATGATCACGCCACGAGTATGGTCTTGACAGGGTGCTTCACAAATTATTTATTAGTGTTACAATGTTGAACTGTCCTAGAGTTGATTGAATCACGGATTCATTTTACGCTGATGTATGCTAGCTATGGCTTCCTAGTTTGAGTGCTCACGAATAAAGGTACAAAGGAAATACAATAGGCTGGGGGTGATTTTATAGTCGAAATAACATAATGGTTGTTCCATGGTTGCATTTATACATTTGTAATGTTATTTGAGCACCTTACTGGCGAAAAGATATTCTCTACAATACAAGTCATTTCCTGCTCGGAAACTTGAGAAATAAGCCTTTACATTAGACGTTTTTTAAAACCACACACAAAAATTGCTATTATGCATAATAAAATCTAACGTTAAAATACTCGTAATACCCAATATACTAACCACTCTACAATAAAGGCACAAAGTAATTTACTTTGGTCGTAAAAGGTCCAAAAATAAACTCAATTTTCTTTTCCTTGGATATTTTCATTCGGAGCACGATCTTGGATTTTCAGGGTTTAGATAAGGTGTAACGGCGATATTTACTCGGTTCCCTGTAACGTGTAACAATTGATACCTGATTCGTCTCTGATCCCCTCTAGCCTCGGTCAGTGAGCCGACCCAATGTTGCGTGCGAACTCATAAAATAGCCATAAATCCGCGAAGAGAGTATCTCCAATTTCGATAGGTAAACATTTTCCAATATTTTCATTTTTCATGTAAATCTGAATATAGTAGATATCTATTTTTTTTTAATTTTACCTGAAATGTCACGTGAATACTTAAAGGATATTAAAAGTAAAGGTGTTTCTCATATTTAATTAAATGGGTGATAGGAAAATGTATCAATTAATATGCACATACATCTTCTACTTATTTTAACAATGTCCTGTAAATGTATTTTTATAGATACTGTCGGTATTCAACGATGAAATAAAAATATATTTTTTACCAAAACATTGCTTTGAACTTTGAATAATAAATATAAATAAATAAATAAATAAATAAATATCCTTGGACATTTCACACAGCGCCATCTGGTCCCAAACTAAGCAAAGCTTGTACTATGGTAACCAGACAACGGTTATAATAAACATACTTAAATACTTTTTTTTTTGTAAATACATACATATTATACATAGAAAACACTTATAATACTGATTTGTAGTTGTTTTTATAATCATAGGCTACAGTACAATCCATTCTACTCCACGGCCATGACCGTGAGTGCCTTTGAAATTGAGCACATTGTATTTGTACTCAATAATCAATCTATAACTATAAAATACAAGATAAACATTTACCTCTGATCTGATAAACAATGAAATGCTCCTAGATAAACAGGACAGGTGCGACTACAACTCATACGTTTACGACTCGCAATGGAAGGAAGCGAGGCTCATTAGCTGTAGCTGGGAAGCCCGTATTGTTTACGCACACGTCCTGCGAACCACAATTTACGTACTTGCCAGTTTACACAATGGCTACCATCAAGCGTAGTCAATCGTCGATGGTGTTACCTGGAGGCCAATTCACGTGCAGTTTGTATACGAAAAGTTCACCGATCGAATTTTCTTTTTCAAAGAAAATACAATTATCCGTGGTCACGACTCACGATTTCTATGCATTTTGATTTCTTTCGTGCGATTTTTTTACGTGGATATATTACATGATTTTTTCGGTAAAACAGTGATACTCGTAATCGAATCACTAAACGAAATAAGTTCGATCATGCGAGAATCGACCTCCTGTGCTGGAAGTCTGAAGCAAGATGTTTGAAAAATATTTTTAAAGATTTATTAAAGATTTAGCTATGTAAGTTAGTAGGATATTCGATGGAGCAGAAAATCAGATTTTTAAAATTGTCAGACTTACCAGATACAAGAAAGGAACTTATCTTACTTATGTTATGGACATATTATAAGTAGTGCACAAGTGTGTGCGCAAACACAGGTGCCCTCTATTCCTTTCACTCTCATAGCCCGATGGGACTAAAGTCAGACGCTTGTACTACTAATCATAATGAGGACAGAAATTAATACAAAACTTTAAAATACAACAAAATTTGATCTCTACACCCGAAGAAGGCAACAAAAGCAACCATATTTCACGCACGAAGCGTGGTTAAGCCATACCCTGTGTCGTTAATTAGTTGCGCAACATTAAAATTAGTTGTTTTGTTTTGTTTTAATTTAGCTTTAACCCTTTGCCTTTAAATATTTATCCCGATATTTAGCTTTTTCGCCGTGGAAGCTTTAGTACTGGGATCTGAAATTGCCGTAGCTCCGTGTACTGACAGGGATTAAGTATGACATGCTAAATATAGAGTGATTGGCTTATTTCAAATAACAAGAGCAACTGCATCAGAGGCGTTAGCATGAAACATTTTGCATACATATATTTATACTTTCAGTTATATGTATAAACGATTTGCACCTTCTTAAGGTACGATGTTTTACTTTTTTACCTATTTAAATGCCGCTGTAAATACCTATCCGAAAACTTCTCTGATGCTTTTCTCAATAATAAATCGAAAATGTTAATAACATGATAAAGTAAATTCGCACCCAAACCTCTTGAGAGACAAGTCTGTACGTTAGAAAGAGATTCACACATCTGTAATTTAGGTGCTCAGAGAATGCTATTTTGACGCAAAATGTTTGAAAAGAATGCCAAACTTTCTGAATGAATATCATTTTTCCTACTTATATGTTTTCTGTCATAATAGCCATTCTTGGAGTCCTCGAAGAGAGGGGCTAAACTATAATAAAATACACGAGTACCATACCAGAATGAAACAATAAGTCATAATAATACTCGAATATAGTTAGCTAAGTATAAGAATAATTAAAGAGCTAACAGAACAAGCTTCAAGCGATACCTATACCTACTTGGCGATTTACTTAATTTTAATAAGGTACCTACTTATGTATGTAAAAAAGAAAGCTTCTGAAACATTAATTACGTACCTTTATCAGGTAACCGGCAGGTCGTACATAAAAAGTAAAGTATTAATTATTACTTAACACGTTTACCGGACATCCCTCTAATTGCGGTTTGACCTTTCACATCCAAATGAGAGTTTATGATATTATGGGGTAGCTTTACATCGTTATTATGTTTAAAATCATTAATAATTGTATGTTCTAGGTATTACTGAAAGCTTACAAGGATTCTAGTTTAAAAAGAAGTTATCGTTTTAGGAAAAACATAATAGGCCTAACTTAAAGTAGGTAATATTATGGTATGGATAATATGTAGAACTAAAGTGGTAAGTTATAAAACTGTATAAGCTTAATTAATATTCATGGAAATAGACAATCTTAAAACTTAAAAGATGGACACTTACCAATATTATTTTGCAACTTACGATACGCTGAAAGGTGAAGATTTCCAGGCATTTTTCTTTCACATTTCGCTACCGTCGTTGTCACAAATGTATTTTAATTAATAATTGTAATGCTTATTGTTCGACTTCTGTTTTAATTCAGCTATTGTTGGCAATAAAAGCAGATGCTCGCGGCGAATCACAAAATCCGAAAAATCTTTTTAACTCATTTACGTGTAGTCTAACTCACGGGAGCGAACAAAAAAAAGAATTGTTTCGTATTAATACAAAATTAGTCCGGATCGTGCCGTGGGCACGTAAATAAATAATGAAAACAGTGGTGGTTTCATCACATAAAACTTGTTCGGTGTGGTTTGTTTTGGCGTGCGTAGGGTGTTCGGGGTGTGTTGGGGTGTTGCGGAGGTGTTTGTTGTGTGATGGTGTTGAGGTCTTACCATGGGTCATGTTACGCGGCGTTTGGGGCCGTTTAGCGAGGCGGCACACGCGAGCAGACTGTTGCTTTCGGCCGGGCCGCGGCTGCGTGCGCAAGTTTGGGCCCCCAGTCCCCACTCCCCACTGGCCCTAGACGAGCCACCGTGGAGCGCCTCGCGCACTGCTTCTGTGACATCTCCTTTGTGTCCGTCTTAATTGACGTACTCACTACTAATCAACTATTCGACATTGCACCTGAGGGTTAAAGCCTTACTATTATAACCACTGAATTGCTAATATTCAGTGATTATAACCGTACCAAACATAACCAGGGATCATTAATTATATCCAGCCAAAGTTGTTACGTCAGTTGCGTTACTTTTAAAACTTTAATAAATCGATAGTAAGTAATCAAAATGTGGCCATGGAATGATTCGAGAAAATATAGTTATTGAACTTAACCTTACTTACCCGTTAGCAGTATACCTACTCTCCTCATCAAATATGATCGAGCATAGGATTTGCAACATAAATCACAGTATCTACATAATATAAGCAGCCTTAAGAACCTCCAACAAAGCCACCGTACATCAATCGTAGACAGTAAATTATTATAGTAAATAAAGACAGTTAAAAATCTTCAGGTATTAACAACATCCTATTTATTATTCACCAAACTGAATTCACATTTCATTCTCGTCATCTAATTGAGCATTTGGTTGAATCTTATTAAAAGTAAACACATGGCACAGTTCTTTGTCTCTCGGGTCGTTCCACCCACCGTTACAGTCGGCATAGTCGAGACTGTCGTACTCGTCTGGCAGCTCTACCAGAGTGTAAGCCTCCAAGTATGAGGGATACAACTCATCTTTCATTTTTTTCTGCAAATCCAACACCTGGTACACGCTCTCGATCGCATCACAGTCCACCAATTTAGATTCGAGCCCACAACTGCTCGTCTTATACGACCTCGCCAACGCGGTCCTCATCACACTGAACGCAGGTCCATCCCTTCTATTCACCGAGATGTAGTACAAAGAACGAGCCCAAGAATAATCATCAATGGAACAAAACAGATCGTAATGCGATACTATACTACTCCACGTTTTATAATCGAAAGCAAGAACATCGGGGCTATTGTTCGGTATCCATTTTTCAATATCCACACGATACGCATTTGATTTAACTAAATTGGGTTTCGCATCTAATGCTAAGAAATCAAATTTGGGTAAATACTCCGCAGTTTGTGTCATAGATATAATCATGAACATGAAATCTTGCAAAAGGTATAAATCATCTTTGACGAATATAACAGCTCCTGTATGATTAATAGGCAAAGAAATAGTTTCGAATACCGTGTTAGCGGTCCACCACCACTGATGTTTCATCTCTGACCAGGCAGGGTTGCGGAAACGACCGTGGATATCTGAATCTGATACTCCAGTGCAATTCGCCGCCTCGGCATCTTGTACGCTCATAATGTGGGGACAATCGTGGGGGTGAAAACCAGGAAATTCATTGGGGTACACTTGTACGGAGTAAGGATAGTAAATTTGCAGAACACGGGCAAAATCTATACTCCGAATTAAATCATTTACATCATCGTCGAAGTACGAATGAGAAAATATGATAAGAGCTCGTTCAATTCCGCGGACTTGAGATAGCGAAACTAATAAAAATTCCAAGTAGATTGAAAGCTTACGAACCGTTATAACGAAAATTATTGTATCTTTATCAATAGGCCCGAAAGTCTCTTCATTTAGAATGTTTCTCTGTTGATTGATGAGATGAATTAAACGGAAAATACTTTGTATACTTTTCGATTCGCCATGCATTTTCTTTTCAAAGAAAATGTATTTCAAGGCATCCTTTGGAATTTGCGAAGCCACCTCATTCTTATGCAGCTTTCTGGCTCTATACGCCAACAATAGTACAACTAGTATAGATATTAGTAAAATAGTTCTTATGATCTTGATGTAACATTCTATTCTCAAACGAGCCATCGAATTGTAAATTTTACTTTTATTTTATTAAAGCACCATCGAAAGAAAATAAAGTTACTTTGACAAAAAATTATAAATAAATGTTCTGTCAAATTCGACTTTAAGTCAAAGACGATTTATAGCGTTTTTTTATAAAGTAATGTACACTACAGTCAATATAACCCCACAAAAAATAATAACTTACACCATGATTTGTGCAATAAAGTCTTTAAATAAATAAACTTACGAAAGCGCATACAATATCCAGTGGCATTTGTAAACACTAAGCTCGGGTTGACGAGCTCAAAATCGTTTAACAGATTTTGAGCAAAGGATGTCCCTGCCCTGCTATAATACGAGTACCATGTAAAGAAAAACGAATAATATTTACCTTTTACCTACAAAAAATATTTTTTTGTGAAGGAAAGTAGGACATCAAAATTTTAATGCCGTTGTTTAAAGGCGTTTATTTCTTGTAAATTATTTTCTATTTCTGGTTTTTAGTTAATAATTAACTATTACCCAGTCTCGAAAACTATTTAACCGATTTTGTGAACTGTTTCCCAATTTGAAATATTATACTAATTGAATTGAAAAAAATATTATGTGAATTTAACCTCTCTTCACGTTATCGAAAAATCCTAAGAAAAACAGACATAGGTAATACTTCATACTTACGAAAATTAGCACGTGTTTTTAAAAGCCTTAAAAACATCGTATTCCCCATTGAACTACTATTACTAGTAGTAACAGCTCACTGGTATCCCCTGACCTTATCCCGTACAGCCCCCGTTAATTTCTATGTTCTGTTAAACGGGGCAAAGACGACTACAACACAAAGTAAAAGTCATAAAAATATATTTACCCGTTCTCGAGACTTTCTTCTTTGTCCGAGATCACATACATACCTGCATGTAGAATTTATAACCTCCTTTTTTGAAGCCGGTTACAAAGAAAAGCAGATAAATGTACGTAGACTAAACTGTTGGTGTTATCATGAATTAATTTCTCCTAAATACAACATAACCGCGTTATTTTAAGGTTTTCAGAAAATTCACTGTTTTCTGAAGGCTATATATGTATACCGGTGTACCATATACTTTTTTTTATTTTTAGTTTTCTTAAAACTATTTAATCGATTTCATAATATTAAATGCACTTGTAAACCGATTTTGATGAAACTTACACTATTACAGAGTTTTGTTTGAAAATCAGTTCAAAATTACTAAGCACGAAAGTTAATGAATTTGTACCCTGAGTTTGTACCTAACTTACTGACTGCTTTACAGCTTTATTACTACTACGGACTACGAGTATGGCAAAATAATTATAACCGACCCGAGGCATACACACACCTTTTGTAACTCCCGCCATGCCGTCCATCAAGGTTGCCAACAGTGTAGTGCTGCCAACACAGCCATATTACATTACAGATTTTATAATCAAATCAGGCAATATACGAAATAAATGCCAAAAAATATTTTAAAATGTGTCTTAAATAAATTTATTATAATTAATTACGTGAATAACTGTACATTCAAGGCTTTAATTTTGTGCCTTGAATTTAAAATGCGCTCAATGACTCTGTTTCCGGCCGCCTTGTTTTGCCACCAGACTGCGCTACTAGCGCGACGTCACTCGTGTATCTATAGTTTCCTTCTGTTTTGAAACCCAAGCTTAGTGAATAGTTCCTTGAAAAATATTGTAAAAGCGTTTGAGAAGTGTTGTAAAGTGTAAAATAGCAAAATCAGAAAGATGGAAAAGAGAGTCGCCTTGGAGCTACGGGGGAGGAATCCTTCACAGGTAAATATTGTCTATTTTCCAATATATTGGAATGTTTTGTCGATACGTATTTCGTCAGGTACATGCTATGTAATACGTAAAATTGGGGAAATTACAGTAAACTGGTTGTTTTCATGCTTTTTTCATGATTCTTTATTATTCTAAGTAGCAAACACATTTCCTAATTGGATATGTGGCGCTATTGTATACAGAAAATTGGCCATTACCGATTGTTACGTTTCATTCATGTGCACCTAGTTAATGCCGATTTATTTGAGACTTTCTCATTGTTTTATGCTTCAATTATTTCTGTACACATTCCTTTTACCAATAACTTAATTATTGAGATCCATTTCAATGTACAATCTTTACTTTTGTAAATATTCGCATATTGAGGTTAAGTGTCGAAACCTTCAAATTTACGTGGTTTTGACCAGTGTATGGTTTGGATTAATGTAGAAAGTAAGAAAATACGTTTCTATTATCATTATAACTTTATATCTTAAAAAACTTGAGATATTCTTCGCCGAAACCTTACTTTTCAAAAATATGGCTCATTGATTATGGCTTGTCAATGTCAATAAATTATTACGACTCTATTTACTGGAATAACCATATCTAAATTCGGCGTCATTAGCGCTAAAATAACCCTTTTCCTATGTATATATAAAGTTCTACTATCTAGGTACTTTGCATGAATCCCTACAGCAAGGTTTTCGACTCTGAAAAGAACTAGGTGTTCGGCATAATTTCGCGCCCTTTCACTTGATATTTTTTTCCGCAAAGACACAGAAGCTGGCGTCGAGTATCTAATTGATAATAGTAGATTAATGGATTTTATAAAGCGTGATGAAGAGATAATCCTATTCCATTTAACATTACATCTGCAGTTGATTTGACGCACGCCTTACCAATACATAGAGCGGCCATTTTTATTGCGTCGCGATGATTCGTGTCATCCGCCATTGCAAAATGAAACGTTTTCAACTGTATACGCAAATTATAACACATGAATTACATTATGAGACGCAAACAGCTTCACGTACACATCCCATATAGATTTCAATAAATATTTCTCGGAAACAAACACTCATTTTGTAGATTTTAGCAACAACGCCAGTCGCTTTGACAACTCACACCATTTTGACGTTTCTGACTCGTAGATATCAATAAAAATACCATCAAAACAGTTTTATTACTTATTTTTCCAAAGATCTAATAATCTCAATAATTCCTTGATGGTAAGCGTTATAAAATTATCTTATGAATTTACATTATCCAGTTTACTAGTAAAGAAACAAGTTTATTGAATCTTCTTAATTCCTAACAAAGTGCGGTCGAACGACACCTTGTTGCTAAAGTACACATACGACGTACGTGTCAAGCATTAGGTACCTACCTCTACCTACAGCTCTATGTATCTATAATCTACCTACAGAAATCAATTCAACCCACCACCTTATCTTCACAACTTTATATAGGTACTACTATGTCATTAGGTTCTTAAGTTTGAGTATGAGACCTGTGGCAAACTCACTGACCTACTTAATTCCATTTTATCTAATAATAATTAAAATAATTCATTACGTGATGCATAACCATCTTTTAAAATTAAATTATGTACTTACCTGTTAATAGTTGATACTCACGAATTACTATTTTATAAATTAAGTATTTCCTTAATACAATAATATATTTATAAGCACCAGCACCCTTACTATGCTCTTATCAATAATAATAATAATAATAAATATTCTTTATTGCACAAAAAGGACACAACAAAACATTAAAACAGTTGATCACATGTACAATATTGGCGGTCTTATCGCTGGAAGCGATCTCTTCCAGACAACCTTTGGGTAGAGGAAACAACGTTAAATAGGTAGAGAGCGGTGTGCAGATGGCTAAAAATTATATTAATGTCCTGCTTGTAAGCTACACGTCTATCTTTTAAAGGCATTTTCGGAAGTTTTGACTCACTTTTCCATCCTCTGTTTTAATTTTGTTTTTAAGTAGCATAAAGGCCATAAAGAGACTGTAAAGAATGCTTGAATTTTCATTTTACATCTTTAATGGCTTAAAACCAAAAACCAGGTCTTACCAAAGTATATTTTCATATATTTATATGAGATCACTAGTTATAGTTTTTTATAGGTTTCAGTTGAAGCTGTCACTTCGTAAAAAAATTTAAACCAAGTTCGCCAAAATTACAGAGCCATTTTTGTTTGACACATATGTTTTTGTATGTGTAAGTATTGGTTTATTTATTCGGGTATAAAGTCTCAATAATATATTTTCTCTGTTACAGGTGAAAGAATTGAACCTGGACAATTGCAGGAGCACTAACATAGTGGGTCTCACAGATGAGTACACTAACTTGGAAATACTAAGCCTGAATAATGTCGGGCTCACAACACTCAAAGGGTTCCCGACACTCCCAAAGCTGAGAAAGCTTGAACTGTCGGACAACAGAATATCCACTGGTCTTAATTTCCTCAATGGCTGCAAGAAACTGACACACCTGAATCTATCAGGCAACAAAATCAAAGATTTAGATACACTGAAACCCCTCGAAGAGTTTGAGTATCTGAAGAATCTTGATCTCTTCAATAATGAAGTCACAAGCATTGATGATTACAGGAGTAAGGTGTTTGCGTTACACCCATCATTAAAATATCTGGATGGGTAAGATATTTTTTTTAATTATATAAAATTAGTTATTATTTCCTTGTTTCATTCTAAATCCATCACCTTGTCAACTAAAATGTACAATCTTTTAATTTTTAGGTTCGACAAAGATGATGGTGAGGCTGAAGACAGTGAAGAGGAGGATGAAATGAATGGAAATAATGATACTGACGAAGAAAGTAAGCAACTATAATATTTAAGTCATATGCAAGTAACATAGCTTGTTACATAATGAAGCTGCCTTTTGACTATGGGATATAATATGTATTAAGAAGATAATATTTCTTTTAATACATAAAATTAAGAAAATACATCACACATCAGACACTATTGGATGTGTTTTCTTCATTTCGGATCGTCCATCACTGCAGGGCAATGCGAGGGGCGAAAAAAATATCTTTCTTGATTTAGATTCAAGAAAGATATTTTTTTAGCCCCTATTACATATATTTCTCAATGAAAATAGTTCCATTTGAAACTAAAGGATATATATTTCATAGTGAATAGGCAGCTTGACTCTTGTTCACTATTCATTAGACTTAACTAGCATTCTTATTGTTATCATTTCTTTGATTTGTTAGAGCCTTCTTGGCTCATTGGAGTAAAGGCTAGATTATACATAAATTACATCTGAGACAGTATCAATACTTACCCCATCATTTATAGACTAACATAGGTAAATTCTTCTTCTAAGGTCTTAAAATGTTTGTGATTTCTGTCTACTACACAGTGTGTAGGTATCCTAAGCCTCATTTTAATAATTAAAACATCATAACATCGCTTGCTATTTTGTCGATAGTAGCTTTACAATGGCTTGTATAACACCATTGGTTCCAAGTTTTATAATGCGTTACAGATTTGGACATAGATTTAGGTCCACTGGTGATTGATGACGGTAGCTTATCAGAAATACCAGAGGAGAGCAGAACCACTTTGCCAATGTTGTTATACACGGTCTATGGCCTTCTGTTCCACATGGGCTATATCTTAAGAAGTAAGCATCACATTTTCTATGATGCGTGTGTTTACTTTTTTCCTTAGATCTTCCTCCATAACAGATGTTTATTGATAGATTATTTACTTGTACTAACTGAATCAGGAACTAAAAAATAAGGTCACATCCCAAGAATCTGATATTTTCCTATGACTTTTTTAAATACAATGTATACTTACACAGTAACGAAGATGAATGGTCCGATATATGTGGTCGGTGAAATTATGCTCCAATAAAAAAAAATTGAAACAAATTTTTCTTTCTTTTTCAGGTTCTGATGTTGAGGATGAGGAAGACGAAGACATTTCCCTCAGTGCAGTCTACAATGATAACCTTGGTATGTACTTAATTGTTTACTATACAGTTAAACCCCAATAGTACAATTCTGATATTAGCGTTATATGCAAGAAATTGTATTAAGCCGCAGGGAAAATTGAATATTTTCATGCCAGGATTGATATTTATATATGTATGCTTTGTCATACAATCACAAAATGTTTTATTTTTTTTACAGATTATTATATTTTTGCCTTTCTTATCTTTAACAAACTTAAAAGTTTTCTACTTATCTTATTTAATTATATTATTATTTATATTACTATAAATTTATGAATACTTACAATTACAAAATTAACAAAAATACGATATCAATAAAAACAGGCACAGTTGATTTAAAAAAAAGATTGGAGCTTTTTCCATCAACCAAAACAAGTTTCGTCCTAAAAAAACTTAGCGAGGAGACGAATCGTATTGAGTGGGTGGGGTACAAAAGTATGAAACAAACTCTAAAGTTGTAGGGACCGACGTTAAATGCGGGAAGACGTATTTCTTGGTAAACTGCTTCATTGAGACAGAGCGCGGGGGGAGGTGAGGGGCGCGGGCGAGTGTATCCGCGCCGCACGCAACCTGCTTTCTCCTCTCCGCGCGCCCCTCAGGCGAGGTCTCAATGAGGGCCAACGCGTATGAATTCGCCGCTAGGGGCGCTTGTGTAGCGTGAGGTCTACGAAATATCAAATGCCACTGTTTGTGGGTTAGATGTGCGGGTTTATATCTATTCAGATTAATGTTTCGAATATTTAGCAATAATTTCCATTAATTATGGCAGATACTAGTTACGGATCGATGAATGAGTGTTTTAAAAGGGGGACTAAGAAAATAAATGTTAAATCTTAACTTATGTACTTACTCCACTATTCCTTATAAATAAAGCTGGACTGCGACATCCCCGATGTATTGTAATATTAAGATTTCATGGCAAACTTGATTTTTTATCTCTCCATCATGACAATTTACACACCATAAAAGCTATATTCTGGACCTCACGCGATAGTGGCGCCAACTAGTGAGCACGAAAAAGCCCTCATTTCGCGGTCTACCTATAAGTGTATAATATGTATAGGTGTATGTGTCTGTGTGTAGTATGTAATAACTTAGTCTTGTATTTGTTTAGTGGAAGAGAGCTCTGCCAGTTCGATGTTCGACGGCAGCGACGTGTCGGAAGAGGAGGACATAGAGGATGAGGACGAGGACGGCGAAAATGACGCCGGAGAGCACAACAACAAGGTGCAAGGTGAGTCGTCAACACAACAACTTATTTAGTATTGTATCCGTAATCTGTATATGTATAATACCCATTGTTCTAGCGGCAACTAGCGGTCCAATAGGTCCAATAACTACTAGACCGAGTTATTGGACCTATCCCTCAGAATATATTGCCTATTCGTTAAATGGCTCACGCGTAAAAAGGACGCTTCTCGAAAGGACCGTTTCGCGTAATACCTTATTCTAGAAAAGGTTTATTCCTATAATGCCTTATTCGTAAAATTACTTACAATTAAAAGTCTTATTTTAAATACCTACTAGGTCTTCCGCTACCGCACTTTGTACGCGCGTTTTGATTTTACTTTGTTTCCAATAGATTTAGCGTCGGCGTTTTTGAAATCGAATCAGTAATTTCTCAAATTATCTCATACAAACAAACATACTCTTCATTCAACTCTACTTTTTATCACAATAGTAATTTATTAAATCCGCTTTTAATGAAAGAAATACATGTATGGTTTACAAAATGCATTATGCATCGTGTCCACTATCAAACAAAATAGGCCATTTTAAGAATAAGTCTTTCACCAAAATAATAGGGTATTTTACAAATAGGGCATTTTAAAAACCTCATTCTTAAAATGCCCTATTATATTATATTTCGCGAACAAGTCCAAAAACGCAAGCATATTATTTTACAAAAATAAGTCCAATATTCTACTAAACCGTTCTAGCTAGGTGATACAAAGTCTAATCACAACTCACCACATATTGGCATGCAGGTTGTAGGATGCCAGTGTTTTAATCGTTATTTGGCTATGACGTTCTCACCACAAATAATTAGACTAAGATTGGTCCACTTTTTAAAATCCAAATTTCTAAGATTGTTAATTAATTACTAAATGTCATTCCAATTGCATCCTGTGGATCCTGCAATTCATCTGCATCCTGCAACTCATCTCCTTTTCGTTGGGCATATTATCGACACGCTTAGAAGATCAGTCTTTGATTATGGGACCTTAACATTCTATCTAGGCCAGGGTTTCCCGAAGTATGGGTCGCGATCCACTGATGGGTTATAAGATAATGTTGAGTGGGCCCTGGCTGTAGAACAATACACCACCATTCGACCCAGACATACTCATATTGGTAATGGTCCAATTTCCTGGTAGGTTCCGAGTTTGTAAACTTGTATAGCTGAGTCGGAGCCTAGATAACTTTAGGAACCACTAAGGCAGGCAGTGGCCTAGATTCTAGGTCATTGCGTCACGTGCTCACAATATAGCTGTCCTACCTGAGTTAAATAAAGTAAGTATTTACAATAAACTGTCATTTCGCAGACGGTGACGAGCACGCGGACGGCGAGCCCGAGGAGAGCACTCGGGGTAAAAAGCGGAAACACGAAGACGACGACGAAAATTGAGTGTTGCCTTAAGCGGAGTTATCTTACTAGTTTGTAAGTGTACAGCGCTCCGATGCATCGGACAATAAACCCGGGCCTGTGCCATGCAGCAGTCATCCCCTTAAGTTGGGTACTGACCTACGTTACGAGGTGTAATGTAACATTCGCAATGAGCGTGTTACACAGCGAGCATGTTACGCTGTGTTCTAAAATCGGCGTGCACATGCTCGTTAAAACTGTACGAAACCGCGTAACAGTCAAAGGATTTGCCAAAAAACCGACGAACAACGAGCGGCTCGTTGCTCGCTGGTTTCTTCGTAACACGACGAACTGACTTCACGAATGCTCGCTGTGTAACATGTTACATTACACCTCGTAACGTTGGTCAGTACCCTCCTTTAGACTAGTTGTCATTTGTGAGATTGATTCCGTCACCCGCTTTCCACCTAGCGCTTACGTCCACAGACAAGAAACGATTTAAAATGAAATGTTTTCTATCTTGAATGTTGATGTCTATTGTGTGGAATCTGTAGTTTGTTGTCCGACAAGTTAATGTTTCAATTAAATTGTTTATGTAATAATCATTTTTTATTCTATTGACATGCTTAATTTTAGTCTAATCATTGAAATGGAAGTGCATGATTTAGGATTAAAATAGCTCTCATTCTTTAACCTAAAATTTCAATGAATTATATTATTTAGCTGTAAGTGGAAGGAACTTAACTAAATAAAATAGGGTAAACAAAATTATTTAATGCCCTTGGAAATGTATTGAATTAAAACCCTCTGAAGTGGGCTCCGCCTGTTTATTAATGACCAATTTAGACTGATAAAAACATACAAAACCACAACGGACACTGAGGTCAATTTTCAAAGTTTATGACTGTAAAAGTTCCAAGTTTTTATTTCTAAAAGTACAAGTGAGATCAACTTTCTTTATGCAACTTCTGGCAAACCTTTGACAAGACTATTCTAACTTAGTCCTTATTTTCTTTAAACAAATTATTACGTGATATCCTTGCTATAATATAAATATGTTTATTTATTTACAAGATATGTCACAATATCTTGGTTATTTCTTTCACTAATTAATTAACCAGACTTGTTTAGCAAAATGATGCTATGCTATTAGTAATAACTAACATTGTTGTTATTTTTTACTGTTGGAAGTAAAGATTCAAGAAGCTCATTTTATTTAGCCAACTGTTTTTTTAACGTAATTCCGTAATCTCACTAATGATAACTGATAATGTTGATCAGCGTTTCTAATAAAATTCCAAAGGGCGTAGTAAATAAATAACATTTAATCCGAAAGCATAATTAGATCAAATCTTTGATGTCTGATGAGTTCAGAGAGTATTTTTCTACAATCTTTTTAAATCTTGAAAGAGCAATTTATGCACTAAGAATATCAATGAAATGTTTGGTTGATGCATCATGGTGAATGTGCCAGATATGTTGAAGATAATTTTAGTTAATAATTTTATTATATTATGTAAGTCATTAAGTTTAAGTAATTTACAACTTGTCCTGTTGATATATATTATATAATCCTATTAAGACTTTATTTCTGGGATTGTAAAATAAAAGCTAAACTTAAATTTTTAGTTTCATTCAAACTTGACATAAGTTTCAAACGAGATATAATAAATTTATTTTTTATGATGATTGATTTATGATGCGAAAGTTCAGATTAGCATGCTCCATAACTTCGGTAATAAAAGAATAGAAAGGTGTATATAAATAAATGTAGAGAAACAGACACCAGTACAAACAAGCGAATTTATTTCGACAATACTGGAGATTCGGTGGGGTTTCAGAGGGCAACAACAGTGTCAACTTTCTTGCTGCTCCAAAAACTGTTGTAACAAAGTATTTTCAATCGGCATGACCAAGTTTTCACTGCCATCATAACTTCGTTTTATTTTAACGAGCTTGTGGTCCAAAAATTCAGTAAGTTGCGCCCTCAACGCTAAGTCTGAACTCACTAAGAACTGCTCGCGACACTTTAAATAAAGATCTTTGAATGGAAGCCCTGTAAAAAAGGTAATGCAACATAACTTTTTTTGCTACAGTCAACTACATCAAAACAGCGTTCTTCTTAGCAAATATGCGTACAGACTGGTGAAAAAAACGTAACATGTTTTGTTCCTTTTATGGTACTATTTCACACGCACGCTACAAACGAACACATGTAGCGCGCAGATGTAGCAGATTTCTGTGTCCACTCCTCGCTTGCAGCGAACATGCAAGGCAGAATAACGTTTCACCAGTTTGAACACATCTAAACGTATTGTCCGCCGCCGACTAAGCATGTTTACTGTCACAAAGAAATCTTAAAATGTACGGTCGTCAGCAGACAATATGTTTAGTGTGAACGATGCCTTAGGATGAGTTTGAAAAATATACAGTTCTGAATACAACATGCAAAAAATACCTTGATAGTGGGCCAACTTCTGGTTCTCCAGCTGGTATCTGATAATAATGTTGAAGATACCCTTAGCATTTGAGGTAAGAGACTGGTAGACACTTCGAAGGGACGACAGCTGCAACGCGCCACTTCTCTGCGTCATTATAGAATTCTCAAATGAAGTTTCCTCAGTATATGGCAGAAACGTGGTGACATCCCACCAAGTGAATTTGAATTTACTCAGCTTTGAATGGTCCCACACTGAAACAAATATGTACCATCTAAATTACCCAGCAATAATGCCTACATTATGATGTATTTGCCTTGTCTTGTAAACACACTGGCCCCACGCGAGGTGTAGTAGGGCTCATATTCATACCATCATATACTTGGGTTGAGGTTTTTGCTAAGCAGTGGGAAGTTTACAGGCTAACTACTCACATCAAAACTTTTTTTGTATATTTCCAAATTAATAATTACTTTTAGTTTTAACTATAATGTCTAATTCTTAAGGGCTCACTCAACAAATTATTGAATAGAGAAAACATGAAATAAATTAGCAGTTAGCGAGGGTTACTTAGCCAATAACTGGCCCTTGTAATCATTACTAGTGATTCATAAAATAATGCTTACTGTGTGATACTTACGACTACGAGCCTATGAAACTGGGGGGAAGCGAACGTGTGTCTACGATACGCCGCGCGACCGTTTCGTCAGCTCGCATCCCGCTAGCATGATAAGGCCCTTAGTGTAGGTATAAAAAAGGTAGATACTTACAAAGTGGAGCATTGATGTGATCAATAGTAGCGATTGTGTGTACTCTTTTGATTTGAGATAGACTAGACAAAGTTGCTTGAGCTTTCGCGTTTCTTAACATTACCCCATCTATATTATGAACTATCAGAAATATTTCAACATCACATTCATTCAATTGCGTGTCAATTAGATTTATTACATCACCCAAATTAGAAGGCACATGGGTATTTTCTAAGAGATCCACCACAATGGTTTCCAATATACTTTTGATTGTGAGACTTGGAAAAAATCCATTTACAACTATGCATGGGAAATCCTGAAGTTTCTGCATTTGAAACTGCTGAAGAATTGCCCTTTTAGATCCAATGCCATACAAAATTATGTTAAAGTTTTCACTCAAAACATATAACCATCTGTTGAAGAGTTGTTCATATGATTGGTTCAGTTCAATTATTTTATTTTTATGTTCAGCTGACATTTGAATATCTTTTCCTCCCATTTCATCCAAGTTAAAATTTTTAAGTCTTGACAATGTGTGATCTGATGTTGCAATCTGAAAATTAAAAATAACATTGCTATCATTTAAAAAAAAATAAAATAATTTACCCAAGTGGATCCACTTATATTGAAAATGACATGATGAGCTAAACTTATATGATAAATAGACTGGGAAATAAAAATTGTGAAGGGTTGAGAAAGGTTAGGGACTGAGGGAGGCCTTTGCCCTGCAGTGGGCCCAGTCATACCATAGGATCTTAATAATCCTTTATACACTACATTTTATAAAAATGTAAATTAGTGCCATTACTTTCACTTTTAATTAAACATTCTTTTAATCACATACCTTCTTACTAGAGTTCATTAGAAAATAGTTATCAGGTGTAACAATGTATTCTGAATCTTTCGCTTTCGCCCTTGTGTCCCTATTTTTGGTTATTTGGACCTTTGTACTACTTTTCTTTGGTTGTTCCTGGTCTACATCTTCTGCTGAACTACTTGAAGATGACTTTGAATCAGACTCCTGTAATTTTAAATTTCGATATTCATGTATTGTTGTGAATACTTGTGAGAGAAAACAGAAACTTTCGAGTTTATAACAACAAGTAAACATACATCATTATCACTTTCCTCAGGTACAAAATCACTACTGCTGCCAGAGAAATCACTTTCGTTACTGTCACTTTCCACTTCACGAATGATACCTGAAAGTCATGGACAATAAAAATTGCATTACTAAATCAAAATGTTTATTAATGTTTTATGAACAAACAATTATAAATAAATCTATACTAATATTATAAAGCTGAAGAGTTTGTTTGTTTGTTTGTTTGTTTGTTTGAACGCGCTAATCTCCGAAACTACTGGTTCGAATTGAATAATTCTTTTTGTGTTGGATAGTCCAGTTATCGAGGAAGGCTATAGGCTATATAACATCACGCTACGACCAATAGGAGCAAAGATATAGTGGTAAATGTGTAAAAAACGGGAGAAAGAAGTCACTATTCCACGCGGACGAAGTCGCGGGAAAAAGCTAGTAAATAAATAAATATGCGCCAGACAACACACCAATTGTCTGGTTTTGTGGTAAGGAATTTTTTTCCTTGTGTTATGAAGTACCAGACAACGATTATGACGGGGGCTCTCCCATAAATAATTAAATACATATAACATCCATGACAAAGATACAAATGTTCGTGCTTATCACACAAAAATTTGCCTCCTGCGGGATTCGGACCCGTGACGGCCGGCGTAATAGTCAGGAGCGCTAACCAATACACCAAACGCGTCGTCATTATGTGTGTGAAATAAAGCCAAAAATAAATTCTATTAAGAAAACTGGTATAAGTGTGTAACTTACGTTTTCTCATGATATCTTTAACTTGTTTTGGTGTTGCTTCTGAAACTTTGGTTAAAGGGCTGTTCAGTAAACCAGCATTCATTTTCCTCCTTGGAGTGCTTATTGGGGATGCCAGTACTTTAGGAGAGTTACTAATAGCAGTTTTTACTTTGTTTTGTAAATCATGTTTAGTGTGCCGAGACTTAAACTTAAAGATATCCTGCCCTTCTACATCATCTTGACTAAACAAAGCTGAAATCATAAAGGTTATCTTATCAATTATCATTCTAAATGCCATAAAATACCTTTCCATTTTTCCAACATAACAGTACATACTTTCATACTGAAAATTGTGCTTTGCAATTATGTACATTGCAATAATCATAAGATATCATGTTATCATCATCAAAAAGAGGTAGCTTTTTCCTAGGCCTTTGACCTAGTATCGTACGAAGTGCTTTGGAAGAAGATGGAGGACAGGCGCGTACCGACTGAAATACTGAACATTTTTAAATACTGGTACGCTAACCAGACGAATGTTGTAAAGTGGGACAATGCTTTCTCCGAAGCATATACGTTGGAGTGCGGGGTTAGGCAGGGGGGCTTAACTTCCCCAAAACTCTTCAGCCTGTATATAAATGACCTCATAGTCGAGCTGAGCAGCATGCATGTCGGATGTCGTGTTGATGGTGTTAGCATTAACAACATCAGCTACGCTGACGACATGGTGCTGCTCGGACCGACTGCGAGTGCTATTATGAAAATGTTGAGAGTCTGTGAGAACTATGCGGCCACACACGGACTTAGCTATAATACAAAGAAAAGTGAATACATGGTCTTTAAGGCCGCCGGTAAATGTCCTGATTACGCTCATCAAATCACCCTCAATGGCTTGAACATAAATCGTGTAAATACATTTAAATACTTGGGTCACTTCCTTACCGACGACCTTAGGGACGATGTAGACATTGAAAGGGAGCGTAGGTCACTAGCAGTGCGTGGTAATATGCTGGCTCGCAGATTTGCCCGCTGTAGTAAACAGGTTAAAATCACGCTTTTTAAAGCATATTGTCAAAGCTTTTACACGGGAAGTCTGTGGTTCTGCCACACTAAAAAATCTATAGATGTCCTATGTGTCCAATACAATAACATCTTCAGGATGTTGTTGCGATTGCCTCGCCACTGCAGCGCATCGGGGATGTTTGCGCACCATCACACTGATGGTTTTCACGCCGTCATCCGTAAGAAGACAACATCATTAATAAGCAGGCTGCGTGGCAGTCGGAACAGCATACTGAAGACGGTGGCTGACAGATACACATCGCCTATTTGGAAATGTTGGGTGCAAAGAGTGATTATGTGAGAATATACGGCTGACATGATCACACTTAGCACCTGCCCAAGTATCTCACCTCAAATAATTTATTAAAATCATATAAATTTATAAACATAATTTGAATTTGAGAATTTTTAGATCAAATTTTAATTTTAATATAATTTAATATAATGTGTAATTTTAATGCAATTTTTATTTAATTTGAATTTTATTGTCACTAACATTAATTTTATTTTATTATTTAATTACTAACAAATATGAGCTGTTAATTGCTTGAAATAAATAAATTTTAATTTAATTTAATTTAATTTAGTCGGTGGAGTTTTAAAATTAGGTAAGATAGTGCAGTTACCATGTACAATCAATTAATTTATTACATGTACCAAACCTGTGGGTTTCTGGCTGTTCAACCCTTCTTCAAAATCCTCATTCTCAGAGCTAGATGAATCCAGGACTTTCCTTTTGGTCGTAGGCTGGTGTAAGAAATCTCCATACTTTTTTGGTTTAATTCTGTTCCTTACACCTCTCCTAATAGGTGTTTCAGCTTCATTCTTATCTGAACAAATAACATCATTATTTTAATGTCAAATAATGAAGTTGTGGTTAGTATTCCAAAATTGGTAGATTTAAGAATAAAGGGTAAAAATTTAGCCACAACTTTTTTGGAGAACGGTCGTAGGCTAAATAGTCTTCCTGCAAAATTTCAGCATCAACAGGCCCAAAGTTTTTTCATAAAAAAAAAGAAATTTAGCTATTTATATTGGCTTAACTGCAAAGAGGTTATTTTAATGTCAATTTGCCTTTGACTTGGACTGACCTCTACTGCTTCCTTTACTTTTGTCAAGAGCTCTGCCCCACTGGAACTGTGTCTAAACTTATGGACTGGGGCCTATTTTTACACTGGGTTTTTAAAGTTCTTACCTAACCTAACCTAAGGACTCATCCACAGCAACCAGTTGTGAGCGGTCTGCATCCAGTGTAATCCTGCTATCTTTACAAGGTCGTCTGTCCATCTTGTCGGTGGACGTCTTACGCAGCGCCTTTGATCAAAGGGTCTCCAATCTAAGGAGTTTTCTGCCCCAACGGCCATCAGTTCTACTACGCGCTATGTGCCCTGCCCACTGCCACTTGAGCTTACTAAGTAATTTGTTTTTGAGTAATAATAGAATTGTTTGTATGGCGGGGAGCTCTGCCTATGGTGTTGTTGAAGCTGAAAATTTGCAGGAATCTATTTAGCCAAAGACCTTTCTCCAATAAAATTGCGGTTTAGTAAGCAGAGTATTCATCCTTAATTGATTAGATTTGGTAGTAATAATTCACATTACGTCCCTTTGTGTTATTTACGAGCATTTTTTTTTAAATAATGTAAGTATTTACCTTTCGTTACTTACCCGCGCTCTTGCTAACTTCTTCATCTGATGAACGGTAGCCGTATTTGGTTTCCATTTTACTACGGGCAGATATTAGAAACTACGATAAATATTTGAGTTGGCTTTACAGGCTTTTTACACTGATCATGTAATCTTTTTTAGTCAATTTCTATCAAAATAACCGGCAAACAAATCTTAAAGATTATGCACGAAACCGACAGCTGCCAAGTGCCAAAGTGCCAACAGAACAGAGTACAGACAAATTGAATGAGCTTTTGACAGTGACACTAGTGAGTGACAGTGACAAGCAACTTTGACGGTTTTTTTTTCTTCATTGTGTGAACCGGCAGAAAAAAAGAGTTTACGGCATTATACATACATGCATTATTTTATTTTACATTTTGCTCATAGAGAAAAAAAAAATCTTCGCTATGATTTTGCCTTCGCATTTTGCAAAACAGCGAGCGTTTATAAACCTTAGATTATTTATAAACAGATGATACCATAGAGAAAGAAAAAAATCTTCGCTTTAAAAAGAGCGTGCTACTTAGTGAAATTCTATAGGATTTGACAGCGAAACACCTTATGACAGCGAGACCGTTTTCTAAGAAATAATGGATTTAGTGCATAGAGGAATACTATTATAAATTTAGTGGATACGTCAAGTTTCCGTCGTTGGAATTTTTGAAAAATTATGAATGAATATAATTATAATTTAAGTTTTGTATAACAATTTCAGATGAAATGACTTGTGCTTTCAGCAACTGTGAAGTGCGCCGAGGATACAATCCCGAAAATCATAATTTCCAGCAGTAAATATGAATAATTGATAAAAAATTTAATTCCAAATTTTATAAAATTTGTGAGTGAAATCGACTCCGATGCCAAATTGTACAGTAAATTTAGGACTTCCTTTGTGATTTGCAGCCATATATCAAAGTTTCCAATAGATTAATTCAGGTATTTTCAGTAAAATAAGAAACCGTTTCTTTACACTAGGGCTTGACTAAATGATGACGTCATCAGTATCGATAAATTTTTTGACTGATTTTTTAGGTAACCGTAATTCTTGCACAGCTTCTTCTCAGCACTGGCCCACACAACTGTCCCGAAGCTGTGCTGTGGTAAGGTCTATGTTGGAACGTGTATAAGTGCTTCTAGCAAGTCTTCATACATAAATAAATAAATACGTAATTTAACAAAAATGGGGTTGTCTTGTTTATCAAATAAAAAGTATTATGTAACTAAAAGTGCATTAATTTAACTATTTTTGTTTCAATTTACATGATTTATCGTAACCTCGTCGATAAAACTTGGACCACCATAAGATACACATCACTATTGAACGCACACATGTAAAGTAACTTTTTGGTTTCGCTGAAAATCCGCGTTTGTCATTCTATACTATACTACTTTCTATGGATGATACAGATATATATTTTTTTAATTTTTTACTTCTTCAGCTCCAAAGTTAGATGGCCCCCCACGCCCATTTTAAGCCATTTTACCACTTTGGAAGCGTCTATATCTCAAACGTTGACTTTTAGAAAAAAAGGTTTGAGAAATCTAAATTTAATTTTAAAATACCAATCTATAAACCCCACACCACACGCATAGGTTTAAGTAAAAAAAAATTAGGTGTTAGTTTCATGTATGGGAGCGAGTTTAGGTTTTAGTTTCATGTATGGGGATATTTTTTTACTTTTTGTATCTGAATCGGAAAACGGTAAATAAGATACATCTACCTACAAAGTTTCATCTGTGTGATGCTCACTGGTGAAGCTAATAGTTAGAATAAAGTGGCTGTGACATACGGACAGACAGACAGACTTGACGAAATTACAAGAGTCCCGTTTTATTGCCGTTCGCCTACGGAACCCTAAAAAGAGTAGTTCCAGCATAAAAAAGAAACAGATTATTTTTCAGTATCCTTTGGCCCTGAGATTTTTAGCCAACATCGCAGAACCTGCAGGCGTTTTGTTTTAGTAACATAGATGTGAAGTGATGAAGTGATGTTCCTAAAGGGATAACTTTTAAAACATCATTGGTTTCAGTGTTTTATTTCTTCGGATGTCTCTGTCTTCCCCTTTTGTACTGAAGGAAATTTTAAGAAAAAAATTATAATACATCATTTCATTTATTTGCTCAACTTACTGACAATTTCGAAAATCACAGTTATTTTTGACAATTGTTTTGTAACTATATTACACAAAAACAGCTGTCTTCTATGTAAATGGGAAATGGGTACAAAATGGTATTAAATATTAATTATTGGCCACAGTACATTAATTAACATTGGGTATTTATCAAATACCTACAAATGGATATCAATAAATCATTCATTATAATATATCAGTAATATAGAGAAGCTTATGTAAAAGATTGAATGAATTTAAAATAAAATACATAAAAACAATACCTAAAAATAGAATAGAATTCAATAATGTAAATAATTTAAGATGTTGAAACGAATTTCAAAAGTTCCAAGGAAGTGAGCATAAATGAAAGGTGAATAGAAAGTTGAATTACTTGACACGCAATGTACAATTTGATTAAGCGAAATCAACGACAACAATACACTTCAATTTTAAATTATTTAGGTGATCTACATATTATAACAAAACAAAAGCATGTGAGTTTAAACTATGGAAATTTAAAAGAAAATCACAATATGCTATTGGAATTAAAACCTACAGATACAATACAAATCGAACGGTTGTGATACCACTTACGAGTTAGTACTTAGAAATATTTTATGGTGGGATCGTAGCTCATTTATATACAATACCGACAAGTTCAATAGACCTTATTACAATCACTCGAGTCTCCTACTTCTTCTAAATGTACCACAGTTTTGTACAGAACGTCCTCAATTCATTCGGGCGCAAGGATTTGTGACACAACTTATATTGACACACATTTACTCACTTCATTAGACGTTTTGTACAAGACTGCGCTACAAACTTCACAGTTTTATTGCATTCAATTACCACACTACTTCAAAATGTTCAAAAGTGCTACTTTTAAACTTCTAACAATAATCGTTCATAATAATGTATCTGAATCAATTTCTATGGGAACGATAAACACCGAGAGTAATATTTTAGTACAAAATTGCATTCCGAAAGAGGTATAATGAATTAGAACAACTCCAATCGTTTAACAGTTTCCTCGGAGAGGTCACATCGAACGTTCCACTATCGCGTTAGCCGAGGACCGTCGTAACGCGAATAAAATCATGACACGGATAAATCTTTCACACACTAGCTTTATATTCGATAAAACGTACATAGAACATAACCGCAAGAGAACGTCCACATAAACGACATACATAAAATATTGAAATCCAAGCCTACTCCGTAACTATAGCAACGCGCAAAAAGCGTCCGGCATCTCTCGTACTTAACATTACCATTAAAAGCGGTTCACTATCGACCGCGAGAGAAGAAATATTAGGATCGAATATCTTGTTGAGATCAATCATAGTGGACGCGCCCGCGGCCTCCCGCGCCCCGCCCCGGGCCCGCCCGCGCCCCGCTCGTGCCGGCCAGTGTCGCCGAGCCGTGTGACGGGTTCCGCATTATTACCTACGTTAACTAATTAATAAATTATGTTCGGATAATACCCCTCACGGATGTGTTTATCTATAATCTTTTGCTTACGGACCCGCCGGCGTCCTTTCGATCCGTGAGGCTTGCCGGTCGTGACGTACATTGTTTGGAGGTGTCCAAGGACCCAATTCTCGTGGTGTCCATATTGGAAAAAAGTTCACTGATCAAATTTTCTTTTACGAAGAAAACATACTTTTTAACATTTCATTTTTATGTACAGTCGAGGTCTCGGGCGCTTAACCACCTTCAGAGCTTAACTGCTCGCACCTCGCGACATATTTTGTTTGAAACGATGTGCGTTCTCGTTTCAAGCGTCCAAGCGCCAGAGACCGCGGCCGTACCTAATCGAGCTCCTCAGGTGAGAATTTGTAAATATCACTCGGGATCGTCCAGTAGAACGGTAAGATCCGTATACGAATAACCACACGGAAAAAAACGATTGCGCGAAAATTCAGGTCCCGATGATGTCAACGACCGACGTACGGTCGAAGACACCGCCGCATTAAACCACTTTCGACCGAAAATCGCTCGCACACTCCGATACACAAACAAAAGACGACGCGAGTTTTAAACAGATGGCGGTACGTTTCTTTTTTTAAAATTGGCAACACAAGTTCCCGGGCTAGGGCGGCGGCGGCGGCGGCGGGGGCGCGGCGGAGGCGGCGGGCGCGCGCAGGCACTAGGCCTGCTTGACGCGCTTGCGCGGGGGCCCGATGGGCGGGATCTGCTGCTGCTGCGTGGCGAGCGCGCGGAACGCCTCCGCGATCAGGTGCGGGTGCGACGAGATCATGTTCTTCCAGCCCGCCGTGTCCATCACGTCCGTCGCGTGGCTCCTGGAAGAGAGAGGATATAATGTTTAATCTGATATATTGTCGTTGACCGAAGCGTCTTTCTTTACGGATGATATTAGCGGTGTCATGGAGGGCTAATCTGGGGGTGCATCGACTGCGGTGGCTTAGGAGTTCGATTGCAGCACGGCATTTCTTGCCACAGTTGTGTGTATGTTTTGTCACAAATATGCCTCATTCTGCAGTTACTTATGTTGTCAGAAAGTGAAAGAACTCAGTAACACAGTCCCCCTTGCCGATTTCGACTACGGTGGCCAGTCATAACGACTAACCGACTGCGCGGGACACATTATAGTGCACAAGTGTGTGCGGAAACACAGGTGCACTCTCTATTCCTTTCACTCTCATATCCCGATGGGACAGCAATTTGACACGACTCTAACCCTATTCCAGATCTATTTGTTCCATGGTTAAACTTAATTGTGGTGTCATCTATGTTATAAACAGCATTTTGATATGAACAATACAACGATTATGATGGGGGCGTCTCCCATAAATGCTTAAACATTATAAACATCCATGACTCAGGTACAAATGTTCGTGCTCATCGCACGGGATTCGAACCCGCGATCGCTGGCATAGTAGTCAGAAGCGCTAAGCACTACACCAGTCACGTTATTGCATTTCATTCCACCTATAACCGCCGTTTTTAGTCTTCGGAAGTGCATAAACAATACAATCTACACAAACTATTAGAAACAATCCAAGACATTAAAATGATACTAGTAATTATTCACTATCGATCATTTCTCCGAGCATGAATTTAGGTGACTATAATAACAAAGAAACAAATTTTCCGGTTTTATAAACAAATAATTGAAACTGCGTTCACGAGTAACAGAGTCACCGGGTTATATCACTCCGCGCGCCACATTACTCGACACGGTTATCTAAATAAGTGAGCATTAGTAATCTGTGGCCTAATCAGTCGAGATAACATTTACTTTGTAACGTGAGTTGAGCTGTTTATGCATTTATAAGTGGAATGCAACATAAAACATACAATAAAACAAAAATTCAAGAAGTGTTTTGTACCTAATTATATTATTTCAAATTACTCATTAACTAGATTCACTGACTGTTGATAACACAATAAACCAAGTCATTAGCTTGATCATACGAGGAACTACCCGATAATGCGACAAACAATGACGTTAGGGAAAAGTTAATGGAAAACTTTCCACTAATATTATACACGTGCAATGTTTTTGATGATGTATAATTTTTTTTCTCTTTTTTACACTATGGATTTACTCTTTGGATAAAAACTATCACTAAACGAAGTCGCGGGCAAAAGTCCCATGCGTATAGCTGTTTTTTTGCTAGTAACTTTTAAAATAATATTAATTAATTAAATAATTGATTTAAAAAGATTCCAGTATTTAACAACTAGAAAGAATTATTTCGACACAGGAATGTCAAGATTGTTTACAATATTCGACTAGCAGAGAAAAACTGACTTTATATTGAGACTCGATTCTCAACAACCCCTTAAACTATGCTCATTCTTTTCAAATCCTGTATAGCTACAATAATAATAATATACAATGGAACTACAATAGTAATATACAACGGGACTGACGTGTTAATGAAGTCGATGGTCTGCGCCTTGAGCTGGTCTGCCGAGTGCAGGTCTGCCAGGATCAGCGTGTCGGCCGCCGTCTCCACCGAAAGGCTCAGGCATAGCGCCTCTTCGCACATCACTTTTAACCTGTCCAGTGCGTACTGGAATGGAAAAAATACACATATTACTATTTTTTTAATGAAAGAGATTTCTGTACTATGCTACATTGTGTTACAATAGATGGTCGTCTGTGGTGGTCGCAGAATAATATTGCATTAGCTATGGCGTTTTATTTTTTAATAATTCGTGTCGTGACTCTAATTAGATTATCTATTTAGCAACAACAATCATCTGGGAGTGATTCAAACAATAGGCCATGCCACTTCTTTCATTCTTTATGCTTTTCCTTACCTGAAGGTTGTCTGGAAGAAATTGCTTCAAGAAATAAGACCGCCTGAATTGTACTTCTATTTAATATTTAAGATGTTTCTGTATTATTTATTGTTTATGGTGTGCAATAAAGTATATTTATTATTATTTATTATTAATAGGCAGAAAAGACTATACTTGTAGGAAGGTATGAAATAGTAATTGTAAATAAACTAACTAAAATGTTAGCAAAGTAACTTACAAAAATATTAGTAAATGTAATATACTATTTAATTTCAAGAATATTTTAGGTAAGTACTACTGTACTATCAAAATTGTGATTGTCATAATATTATGTCATCAATTTATACAGTTGTATAAAAATTACGTCTGTTTACGTAATGATAACGACGTTCAAAGTAAACTTACATAATAGATTAATAAACCATGTACAGTACAATAACAGCGCCTTGCCCCAGTTTCATCTCAAATAATATGTAGATGTATTGCAACATAAATATTAATAAATGGTGGTAGGTGTGAAGGTATCCATAACGTTTATTCTGCTGTTTATACAGCAAGGTTTTTAAAGGTCAGCGCGCTTCGTCCAAAATATCATTATAAATCATTTAAATAATAATAATGAAAAATAGAATAGGTTAAAAATAAAATACTTTCATTCATTTTGTTGTACAGGGATATTGCATTTGGATTGACTGTAATTTTATTATTATAATCTTGCCGATTCTTCATCAAATATAAAATCATGCATTTGATTTATTGATCAGTTATGGGCTAACTCATAAATAGGGTTCATGGCAGCAATCCCTTATCGAACTGCTATAATGTTAGTGACCATGAAAGTTTAAAGCAATAAGTATTCCTCTTAAATTGTGGACTACTGTGTATTGAAGTATTGTATTTATTTACCTTGTCCGCGGCAGCTAATAGGTCGTCGGCCATTTTGTCTAGATTGGGCGCGCGTCCCGTGTATATGAACCGCAGCATCTCCCGTAATACTTCGTGGTCTACGTCGGTGATGTCGACTCGATTTCTTTTTCTTTCCTCCATTTCATGCTCGAACATCGCCGCGAATACGGGGCTCCGCGCTGGAACACAAATAATAAACGTTGAATCATGATGTATAATAAATTAATAATAATAATAAATTTCTTTATTTTGGGTGCTTAATCCCAATATTGTGCACATACATATGATAAAATTAGTAAATTATCATATTAGACAAGATGGGGAAAGGATCTAGTTAAGATCGCAGGATCACACAGGATGCAGACCGCTTGCAACCTTTCGCTATGGAAAACCGTTCATCAGTGGACATTTAGCAGCTGATAATGATATGATATTAGACAAAGATATTTAGGTAAACGTAAGTATAACATCTATTTGTTGAATTGTTAACAGAGCAGCATTTTCCCTTATTTTGTATTGTACGGACGACAACACGTCAAGCTAGGTACTGCGGTATCTTATGCTGTTAGTAAAAGGGCTATTTTTCAGCAAAAATGTATAGTCCGATGTGCTGAGGACTGTACATTTATTGATAACGGACTTTTAAATAGGTTAATTAGATTGTTACACAAAATATACAGAGGAAAACCACTATCATAGCCTGGAATTCCCTCGACTACCTACAATGTATGGGTATAATATTGTTATCTAAAATGGTAACATGTCAGATATAATAATTAACTTCATTTGTAAATTAAAACAGGGCATAATTAAACAATTGCGACGCAATAAGTATGTGCTACATGTCACATGGTGTATTTGCTGTCCAATTTGTAGCAAGATTGAGTTAAGAACTGGTTTGTTCGGTGTAATTTCCCTTTCAGAATACAATTTTTTCTTTTGAAAACAAGTGGTCTTTGGATTTACACTGACATTGTATTTACATATTGTGATTCTCAATAACAACCAAGTAATACATAATACTATCATTCTTCTACATGGCTCTGTATTTATATTAATTAGTTGTATCTGAGTCAGTATTCATTTAATTTCCTTCAAAGGTCTGGTCACGTGTAATAATTGCATCGTGAATATTGAGTGAGCGACAATCATGCCTGTGATTATTATCAGCCAATCAATGGAGACCAGGAAAGAATAAAATAACATCCAAGAACTATACTGTATAATACAATGTACTACATAAAACAATGTTCATGTACGTTCCGGTTAGTGTGAAATTGTGTAATTGCTTATTTGGACACTGTGCAACATGCCCTTAGTTGTATGGTTGCTTGCTCTATCTATGGGGACTGCTCTAGATGAAAGAGCATATTTCTCGGAATCCAGCTGGGCAATTTGTATAGGACTAATAGTGAGGTTTGGTCTAGGAATCCAAAAATTGAGGAGTACATTGAACCAGCACATCAGACTAAACAGTTTTGTTGATAAATAGCCCTTATAAAACTTCATAATATGTCCCAGTATTTACTTTACTGCTGTCGTTCGTACCAAAGAATTAAAGGCTTTGTCACACTGGATGCGTTCTGCGGTCTGGTCAATAGAAACGCTACCCGATTCCGGTCAGTTTCGTATGGATGGATACCTTAAATTATCAAATTACCTGCTAATATAGCTTTATGCGCCTGAAATTCCCTGCCGCCGACCGCCAGCGTGACGTCAGAGAACCTCTCGTTGTCAAAAAGCGCACCCAAGTCGTCCGATAGTCTGCATTCTGGCACTTTGAACTGCATCACATTGCTCTGCCCACTTATGTTTATGCTGTCCGCGACAACTGACACTTCACAAAATATCGTCAGTTTGTCTTCGGGTAGCAGACCGTTTGCTTCGTCTAACAAGAAGTCCCTGGAAATTGAAATAATACACTGTTAATGCTACGTTATCAACCGTTTATGAGTAAACAAGATAATCCTAGGTAACTGTTACGTTTTCCTAGATGCTTGCCTGCTTACAACCTACGTAGCATGGATCAGATAGCAAAAGAGGATTATCTCCATCAATTTCGAAAGCCGAAACGGTTCTATAAATGATTTTATATTAACGAAACCTTACTTTTACAAGAAAAATATGTCGTAATAACAAGACACGAGATCACAAACATTATGATTTGTAAAATTAGTTGTTTTCTCGACATGATGTCACACATTAAAATAAGTTTGTTGGCCGTCTTTTTAAAGGATTGTTGTTTATGGAAATGTAAAACCTAAACTTGAGCAAAACAACACAATGGCGGACTGCCTACTACCTCTAAATAACTTTAACTGGTGGACTTTGTGTGGGTAGAGAATAACAACGAACATGTCCAATGTTCATCCTGCCTGCTTCATCATTACTTACTCGTGACCACGGTCATAATCCGCCAGAATCAAAACATAGAGTTAGAATGTAGTGACCGCGTAAACTGAGTTTGGTCCAATATTTATATACTGAAGAGACAAACGTTTCAAACTATTTTTACTTTTGCACAGGAAATAAAAGCAGGGGTGACGTCTGACATTCACGGGCAGTTCCTTGTAGCGGTCTCTATTTATAGTTTTCAAGGTAACCGTTAGATAATGATCCACAGCCGCTATCCCGTGTTTCAACGTCACACGGGCCATAAACATCAGATCTTTAGAACGCCTTGCTGCGCTATGTCACTGCACCGTGTCTTTGATGTTCCGATGTAGGGCCGCTGGTTAATTGTAAACACATGTCGCTTCGACGCCATTGACTAGCAGACGGAAAGATACATTCTAGATATTATCATAACCTTCTGTGTTATTTAGGATCGGCGTCAAGGTTTCGTCAGTCGATTGTTACTATGGAAGCGGATATAGCTCAAAGGCGATCGTGAGTAGATTGTGAAAAACTATGTGAGGATGTCACAAGATACAATGAAAATTAAGAATTGGGCAATAGCTGCATGAAAATAACAATATTCCTATAAAATATGTAAGATCCTATTACTATTATAGATACTATTACTATTATATTAGTAGTACTGATGGGTGTTGGTAAAGCTATATGGTTCAGTCAGTACTTACGTAGCGCATTTAATAACAGCGTCTTCTATCTAATAGTTAATCTAAATGTATCTTGAGCTATTTTCTAAGAAAGTAGCATTGACATACTACATGCAGTCTAAACAACTCGTAAAACCCAACGTCTGAACGCTTTTTAGAATATTAAATCGTAAACGTTCATTGTAAGTAGAAACTATTACTCAGCGACGGAAATTTTGAATTATAACTCGAAACATTTCACTCGTATTCAGGGACTGATGACGAATATTACCGCAATATCAATAGTGCCCCGTGGAGCGGGCCCACGATATTATCATACGAAGGGAATACTCCCCATTGTCATTAAATGGGGTCTGGCCCTTGCCTAGTTCAATCAAAGTCAGAGAGCGGGAAATACAAAATGGTTAAAAATGACGGAGTGCCTTCTCCCTTCAAACGCTCGTTTGAGATGTCATTTACTATTTAAAACTAGTAAAACATACGTAAAAATATGCTCACTCACCTTCTTATAAACTTTTTGAACCCCCAATCTTTGCCTTGTACAAATCTGTATGCTCGCTGTGACTCCATCGCTTTTGTCTCTTCTCGTTTCGCGTTCAGTATTGAGAATTTGAACTTCGCCCGCACTTCTGATTTATTACACGACACTAATAATAGATATAACGATAAATAGTCTTTGCTCTCTTCATCGAGTCCTTTGGGATTTACGCGAAGACACCACTTTAATTTATCACTAGCACCGGCTGAGAAAGTCGATGATTTTAACACTTCACCCATCTCTTCTCTACAAAAACTAAAATTATTTATTGTCCACATATAACTGAACTTCACCACTTTGACCTGGAACAAAAAGAAAACACAACATTAATAAAAATAAAAATATGTACAGCCAAGAAAACACGTCACAATTTTAAATGGTAATGGTAAATAATAATATAGTTTTATTGTAATTTTAATGTTGAATGGCGTATTAGTATGCACATAGCATTAATAAACTGACAATAAAATCTGTAAGTATAAATGTATATAAAAAAATAATGTCGAGACTTTCTCATGATGTCCTCGAAAGGGCAGTTTCCGTCCAGGGTAATAAATCTTAGCAGAACGTATTCAGGGTGTATTATCTTCTGGCTTCTTACAATTCCTTTGTGTTTTGTCTCTAATTACCTTGCTGACAGACGGGTATCGAGCGAAACACCCGGTCGGCACGGGCCCACGCTTTACGACTTATTTATGGCAAATGAAACTTTAGTAAACAAAACTACTAAGAGAAGGTTACGGTGTCCCTTGCCTGCCGTATCTCCTGTTTTATTTATTAACGACGGTCTCGTTAGCTCGACAATGAATGCAAACAAGCTTTTTATACACTTGTCCTCTCCGGGCGCCTTTACGACGTTGCATTATTTACTTTGTTCAAAGAAGGAACCATAATGGTTGCGCAATAGAAATTGGTTGGGAAAAAAGTTGTAGCTAAGTTGGCTGGTTGGATATGCGCATCGGTGATGGGGCCCTGGCTTGACCAGGGTGTCCGGTCGGCCAGTGAAGGTCAGGAGGAGGTGGATCGTCGCGGGCGCAGGCAGCAGGTGGTCGTTGCCCCCGACCGTTGCTTGGCTTGCGGGCCCGGGCTTGCGGTGCTGCTCGGGTCTTCGCCCGGTCGCCGACCCGATCCAAGGCCGCCCGCATCATCCCCGCACGTTCAGATAACATTCGTTTGCAGATTTCAATGTGGACTAGCTCGCTCGGCCTACCATCTGCGCTTACGCGTGTTGTGATTTACAAGCTTATTATTGCGGATAACAATGCATATTTATGACATGATGCTAACTTTATTATTACGTAATAAATTTTGCTTACTTATAGACTTATTATTTAATAGATTTTGATTTATTAATTGTTTTAGGTACTGATGATGACTAACCTGCGAAGTCCAAATGCCAAACGTTGACTAATAGAATGTACAAAGGATAATATGACATTGTTTGCAGTCGTCACATGAGCTAGTGTAGTAAACTTGTCATCATAACAACAAATATCTTATGTCATGTCGTCAGCCATCAGCACGGTCGTAAAATGTGTGTTTCATTAGCCCAATGTAGTGGTGTGATTACCTTTTCGCAAAGCAATAATGTTGTTATGTTGCTGAGAGCTCGAGCGGTAGGTGTTCATTTGAAAAGAGCATTAATTCCGTCGATAACATGCGGTTTATTGTTGACGCGTTTCCAAGTAATGAAGAGAGTTATCGGCCGGCACGTGTAGAGGCGCAACGGCGCCGAGGACACGTGCTCGCTCCACACGCTCTGGAGATTCAGGGTTATGCACACGCGGAAATACCAAGCGATACGCGACAAATCTATTGTACCTACCTTGGCCGACAACAAAATGTTATATTGTTATACCTAAGTGAACATTAAGGTATCCGACCCGTTAATAACGGTCGGCAAACCATCATCAACGAACGCGTTGAAATTGAAAAACTCGAGGCAGAGACCTTAATAAGTATACGTGCCGAAGCGTCGGCGTGCACCGAGCGAAATAATATACCGTTAGCGTTCGCAAACTAAATAGTTTTTGGCAAAAAGCATCCAAAAAGGTAATACCGGGTCAGCGACTAAGTCGTCCAACGGTCGGCCCAATTGTTCTGAGCAGTTGCCACCAAATGACTCTTCCATCAAGTAGGAGAACGATTACGAGCTATGTTATATTAGATTCTAATCTCCTCTTCGATATATCACAAAGCAAAATATGAGAACGGAAGTCAGTGAGGTAAAAATATAAGCCTTATGACGACTGAATTACGACTTTGAACGTTATGATCTCTTATCTAATAGGAAACTGATTCTGAAAATGTGCGTCAGTTACACAAATCTGAAACAATTGTGGGATTGAATCGGTATCGCATTAAACGTTTGGTGCGTCACGTTGCATTGCAACTGACGGCCGCGTAGGTACTGCAATTACTCGATAGCTAGCTTCTCCACACCACACGTGACGCAGTATTCACCTCCAAGTAGAAGCGCCTCGGTGTGTATAGCACAGCACTTCCTTGTTGGTTCACAAGTTAACACAATCTGTGTGCGCGCGTAATGTTTCAAGTTCACCGATAACGGCCTTATCGTCAGTTAGTTTGTTCGTAGCCGCCTAGTACATCTTCACAAGTCGATAATTTTACGGCATAGACCATGGTCAAGTTTTACGAGATGCCATTAGCTTAATACGGTTAACTGACACTGAAGGGTGTCGTCTTAACTCTGTAAACATCTAATCATGATGTGACCTCTGCGTTTTTCCGGTGAGCAAAAATAACCACATACGTACTTGCTACAACAAGGCTCTTCGGTTTTACTTATCCAAGGTTGTCTATTTGATGAAAATAATTTGTTCTTATCATGCCGAGTATTGCTAATAGCATTTAGGACTGTTGTATCCATTTGGTGATAATCTTTAAACATGTTTCTGTTGTGTCTTCAGTGTGATCAGTATATTCAGTGAGACCCAGATTATCGTGTAGGGGAGATTATGGAGAAGTGAAGACCCAAGGCAGCATGCAGCTTCGTATCAAACAATGGGATGCTTTGGACTCTTCTAGCATGACGGGTTGCCTGAAGCGAAGAGCCAATCGAAAACAAGGCTAAAGTTGAGCATTGTTGTAGCCGAAAGTCGAATTCTTCCACTCTGATGTCTTGGGTATCATATCCAGTGAAACAGTTATTTGGGGGGACTAGCTGCAATCTGAGCTCTTTCTACAGCTAGCACAATTAGCTGGCTCAAAAGGGGCTAATCACACATAGCGAGTCGAGTACAGTGGCAAGTGGTAGGCGACATGGTGTTTTCACTCATTTTGCACTGAACACTTGCCCATGCTCGGTTGCATAGCAACAAACATCTTCTCGCTACGTGTGATCAGACTCTGGTGGTGCGACACTTAAACACCGGGCCAGTCGCCAGGGCCGACCAACCCAAACGTAAAGCAGCTACATACCTGTGTAAAACACCAGTTCTCCGCGACGGGCGTGTTCCCGTCGTGCAGCGGGCTGGGCACGCGGCTCACCGCCATCCCGCCGGCGCCGTTCGATGAGACGCGCGCCGACTGAGGAGCGGGCGCGCCGCCGCCCGACCCTCCACCGCCGCACTCGCTGCCCGACCCGAGCCTGCGACAATACATAAAAACACTCATACACTGTGTTTACGGTCTATGCTAATACTCTATGTACTACTATAGTCTATTCCATACACTTTTACTTGCCAGTGTGCGCTGACCAATACAAAACACACCTAGGTTTAGAATAGTTAGATACGGGATTGCTACCATGTACCATGTTAGTGACCATGAAAGTATAAAACATCTAGTTTTATCTCGCTGTACGCGGTCTTTGGCTATTACAACCAGAACTGGCTCATTATCAATGAAAAGGAGGCATAAAACCTGTGTTTCGGCTAATATACAACAAATATCTAGGATAAAAAGATCTCGTCGATGAATATATACCTGAGCAGACTAGTAGAAAGAATCATCAACATAACTCAGTGATTTCTCCTTCATCATGTAATCAATCACAGCAGCATTTACATAGAAAAGCATCACACTTCCGCAGCATAAAATCCATCTGTGCAACTTCCACGTAAATCGATTTTATCTAGTTAGTTTTACAGGCAGCTTATTTACGCCCTAGGGGACCTTTTGTTCGATACATTCAGTGAAATACAGCGTCAGCACAATAAATACTCGCATTCTGTGTATTCAAATGGCATAACGATTTTGTAACGGTATACACGCTTTAAAGCTACGTTCATTGATCGGTTTTTCGTGGTAAGCTAATTGGCGGGTTCGCTTGATGTTGTGTCACAGAGACAAATTCAAACTATCGTCAAACAAAGGCTTCCCCGGTACCTGAACCCTACAGGGGATGAGGCCAAAATTGTTTGGAAACTTTAGCGTCAGGTAATAGTTTTGTCGTCGGTTTATTAAGCTCCATAATAGTGTTTGTTAGTTCTCTCGAAAACTAAATGTGATTATCTCAGCTAAACTAATGATTTCACACATATTTAGATTTCACATACTTATTTATATTTTCACAAGTGCAATTTATATTATTAAGTTTGTATTGAGACAAAACACTCCAACAAAACATGATTCTTGATATTTTCTGTGTACTCAGGAACAAAGATTTAAAGCTTCGAAAAAACTTCGTACAAATTTTTATCACAATCACATATGATTATAAATAATAATTTCGGACAAAAATAATTTCCACTATCTCCAAGTACATTAACGACCATTTCCTAAAAACAAAAACAATGCATCTGCCAGACATGCATTAGCTTGTAATTGCAGCTTTGAGTGGGTGGATGCCTGATATCAATCAGGTCATTGGATTTACTCGCATTTCACTTCGTTTGCTATCTCAGGCGAAATTACACTCTTACATTTTATCTACGAGTCAGAGCTAAAACAATTTTCAGAATTCTTTTGTGATTCATTTCAGACTCGGCCTGTTATTCCGATGTTCGTCACATGATCCAAAAATAGGAATAAGACATGATTCAACATAGAGACATAACATAAATTAGTTAAACTGAAAAACCTTGTCAAAAAACATAAAAGCACATTAATCTTCGCAATCGTAGGAGGTTGAAATGATTTCAAATTTAAATAAGGGCAGTGAAATCGTTGGTAGTGTAATGCATGACGTACATCAGTCTTACTGACGCGATAATAGAGTTGCTTTCAATCGAATGTAAATTAAACAGAGAGGTCGTCAAAGTGCCCATAATTACATGTAAACCCGTTTTCTTTTTAGATTTCTTTCATCTCGCCTCTGCATGTAAGTATCAGGATGTGTAAGAGAATACAATATTTGCAAATGTTTTGCTAAAGTGCATGCGTAGTTAGTACGTGATTTAAATAAAAAGGACAGAGTAAAATCAAGTAAAAACACTAACTACCTATGTAAACAAGCACAGCATTGTTAGGTAGTACTGACTGTGCGTTTGTAGGTGACCTACTAGCCGAAAGGCAATACTTCTCATGGAATTGAATGCAAGGCGAAAATGTAGCAACGTCGTAATACACCAATCAACGATTGCAGTTTCGCTTCCCAAATCTGGGACGCGAACACAATACATACAAACACATTTGCGTAGTAGTATGTGCGTACGTATGAACAGAACTGCCGGTTGCGAACAATAAAGACCGGACGAAAGAAGAGCTGCAAGTATCATTCAGATTTTGGGTTTCGGTGCCGTCAAAATGTCGAGAGTATCTCCGCTAAGTGGGACATGTACAATGCGTGAGATATGGCCGTCCTGCGAGACTTTCACGAGCTGTAGTTCGATTACCAAATACGCGTTAGAATCTGTGTCAGTTTCATCACCGCACTGCATCCGCTCACGGCAAGCGTGCGGTTCAGTTCGTTGTGTAGTGGTTGTAACGCACTCTCGGCTTGCAGGCGCCCACACTCAGCGCCTCGGGCGGTCGTTCACTACAACGAGCATCCTGAAATACTACACCACAAACGAAGCCACGAAAGTCCTCCTTTTTCCGACCCAGTTGTAACTTTAAGGTTAACACCGATATTAAATTTAAAGCTGGTCGCGTAATTTATGCTCCTGCGACATTGACACAAACGGAGCTCGAACACGTGAAGGGAAATTGAATTTACATCTCACGCCCACTGCCGTAGGTAATATGCAACACAGTTATGAACGAATGCATTAAAAACATAAAGTAAAGTAAGCCAGGTTTGTTGTTTACTGTAAGTAAAACAACTAAACTAAGTAATTACCTATAACAATTTGTTGAGGATTGTGACTTGTAATTTGTGTATTAGTAAAGCACCGATAATGCTCATAAACTAATATGCTTGTGAAGTTTTATGGGCGTCGTTTATTAGTTACACGTGTACCGAAGTACATAATAACAACTAATTATAGCTATTTCATTATAGTGGTCAAACGCGGCTTATCGCGTGGCCCGGCCAACGGGCTTGTGGTCTGACAAGCCCTCTTATTGTGTCAGCCCCAGCGCTGAATACTAGAGCACTGATAAAATTAAACGGTCTAACTTTGCCTCTTCAACCTCATTGTTCCATAGTAAATTGATGAAGACCTGTGCAAGTTTTTCTCAAACCATTATAAAATCTAGATAATTGGGTTGCCTGGTTGCTACTTGAGCAATATGTGTGACGAGGGCAGTTGCACATTGAAGACGGTGGACCATAAACAAATTACGCGAACACAAGGCCGAGGCACGAGATGCTTTAACTTAGATTTCCTTTTTAAACACTGCTCGTTTAATTTTTAGATGGAAATAGGTATTATGCAACGACCATAAAGATTTTTTAGTGAAACCAATTTTCTGACGATATTAGAGCATCAAAGTCATGTAGAGCATAATAAAATGTCACAACACAAAATAAAACTAGGCTAAGTGAATTAATCGGAGCGACCCAGAAACAAGCTGCGTGGACGGAAAACCATGATTCTGTGATAGGTGGGATTGAGCTTGAACACTATCAATGATGAGAAAACAAATAATGGGAAATGCCTATAAGTAAACTGATAATACATATTTAATCATTTAGCCTTTCATAATTAATTATAGGGCTTCGATGGCGGGTCATGATGATGGAAGTGTGTAGCTATTAATAACGGTTGCTGGCAATAAAGTTACCAATATGTGATCAACTTTCCGTAGTGCTGATAAGATATCGCATCGCAACGAGTCGTCCGAGGTCGATCAACAATTTGCCACTGTGACAAATGGAGCGGTCCGACCGACCTACATTCAGGCACAGTAACCGCTCCTATGACGATTAACAATAGATGAATCATCTTATCGCGCATCTTCAGCGTTATCGAAAGCAGGTCAGACACTCAAAATTTCAGTCGGCGGCTCATAAAAGTAACGTGGTAGCGGTAACGTAGTTTGAATACAGTGAGGTTAAATAAAGGGACAACCACTAACTGTGGGCGAACCTCGCGGACCACCCACAGAAGGGACCAGGGTATAGTCACAAAAAATACTCATTATACCAAGCGCTGGAGTTATACCAGCTAGACTGATGGATGATTCATTAAAATTTCATCACCATTTACCTAACAAATTCATCCCTTACAATTTAGATAACAATATTTACTGCACAGATAACAAATAATATGGAAATGTATGGAAATTTATAACTCTCTGACGTTGCATTTGCGTGTTGGTAGTATCAACAGAAAGTATGCTTTTAATTAAATAACATGTTTGTTGTTGTGAAAATGCTAAGTATTAATATAGCAAAAGCGTGTTGTGTGGACTTTGGAGTCAACAACCCGTGAAAGCTTGGGCAATCTACCTAGTACATATGATCGGTCTCCCGCGGTCTTATTTTAGATGTCACCCGACCTGCTCGCATCCTCTTCTATATTTAAGTTCCCTCAGCGTCGTTTCACAACATTTTTGGGATCAGCAGTAAGTATAAATCAGAAATCTTCAAAACAATTTATATTTTGCAGTATTTTCATGTATTTATCACAAAGAAGAACAATCGGCCTAATTTCTAATAGCAGTAAACAGTTTTTAGAATTCCAGAGCAGATTTACATCATTGGCCTGCGCCTCTATCACTCGTTATCCTTGTTTTTCGCATCAGTGTCGCAGCAATGTCATCAATTCAGTTGACTAAATTAATATAATGTGCGATTATTCAATCAATCCTTCAAAGGTTCACAATAGCCAGTGAGCTGCCATAAATTGCGGCGGATAACAAAAGTGGCGGACACTTTAGTAAGACAATAGAATCAGAATAAGGACGAGTCAAACAACAAGCGCCCTGATACGCATATGAGTGGTTTTATTTTTCAATCGGTGCTCATCGATGCAGCGGGCGAGCCAAGGGGGGAGGGCCAAGTGAGCAATGCCCTCTTTACGACAACTGCATGCTGTGACTCAGACGCCCTCAGGACGACCCGACGTTATAGGGTCCACGACTGGCACATCTGAAGGACGGCGTGTTTACTTCGCGCGATTGTCCTACCTACTAGGCATGAGTTAGTTTTATCAAATCGTAACTGAAAACCGATATGACTTACATATCGATATCATATCGATACCCTTAACTACGTAACAGTTATTATAAAAACTATAAAACCGATGCAAACGCAAAACTTATACTCGGATACAAGTTATGAAAAACCATAACGGTACGACAAAACGCAAACTACGCAAAACTATATCGTAGCCGAAACTTCGTTGGCTCTCCATATTCGCGCCGTCCCTTTTACTCGCGCATGCTTAAATAGGAGTACAAGAGATGAAGCGAATATGATATCGGTATCGCTGTCGGTCGGTGATTATCATCTTCCTTAGTGTATTTGCAAAAATGAACGCAATATCATTGCAGTAAAGTTGAGTTTTCACTGTAACTTTTAATGTTTGTTATTGCTTGGTGTATTTGGTGACATTAGGTAAATATTTTTAGGGTTCCGTAGCCGAATGGCAAAAAACGGAACCCTTATAGTTTCGTCAAGTCTGTCTGTCTGTCTGTCTGTCTGTCTGTCTGTCTGTCTGTCTGTCTGTCTGTCTGTCCGTCCGTATGTCACAGCCACTTTATTCTGAAACTATAAGCATCACATAGCTGAAACTTAGTAGGTAGGTGTATCTTGTTTTCCGCTTTCCGATTCAGATACAAAAAATAAGAAAAAATAATATTTAAGGGGGGGCTTCCATACATGAAACTAAAACCAAAAATATTTTTTTTACTCAAACCTATGCGTGTGGGGTGTCTATGGATAGGTATTTGTTTGAAAATGATGTTGAGGTTTCTAAAACCATTTTTTCTAAAAGTGTAAGGTTTGAGATATGGATGCTTCCAAAGTGGTAAAATGGGCGTCCCCCCCCATCTAACTTTTGAACTAAGAAAGTGAAAATTTTGAAAAAAATATATGATGTAGATCTCAACAAAAACTTGCAACGAAAATTGGTTTGAAGGAGATCGAACCAGTAGTTTTTGAGATATTGCACATTTTTATCAACCGCAAATATAACTTTGTCTTTCATACAAACACTATGAAAAACAAAGTTATTTTTGCTGTCACAATATATTGTGATGTTTTCGTTAAGTGAAAGTAAGTGGACCCTGAATTCAGATAAGGGTGGCACGGAACCCTCAGTGCGCGGGTTCGACACGCACTTAACCGGTTTTTTAGTTTTGGCGTGTCCTTGACCTCGAGTGGCACGTGCGTGCTGTGGTCGATTTGTTTATTGCTAAGATCTTTGTTTGTTGAATGTTGATGATGCAATTGCAAATTAGTGCAGTATCGTATATCAATAATTAGTGTTAATAGACGTTTAATTAGGTGTAGTATTGTATATTATAAATCCCGGGATAGTTTCATCTGGTATCTATATCTGAAAACGGATATTGATATCGATATGCATACTACGTAACGGTTATTTATCGGTTTGCCTAGAAAAACGAAAACGCCCATGCTTACTACCTACGGTATCGTTTAACTTCTGTAAACACTAAAACTGTATTATTGTTAGACCTCACAATGCCAACTCGACGGACAATGTAAAAAAATAAACTGCTTGTTTATTGTTAAACGACGCCATTACAATTATGCTAAAGGAAAAACACATCCGAGAATGGACTACACAAATAATTATATGCCTAAGAGATGCACATATTTATAATTGCACTCAGAATGTCGACCGCTGAGCAACAATAGACAAATCGGTCACTGGTCTTTGAAAAACAAGATAATTTAAAGATCTACAAAGCCAAGCTAAGACTAATCACATATCACGGACTGCTAAGGTGATCTTGTGATAGTGAGTGAATGATTTTTCTTGCTCGGAGATAATATTTGCACCATGCAGTTCAAATGAAGACATTTCAGTACGAGGTCATCTTTACTTTATTCCACAATACTAAATCAAACATAACAAATGTCACGGATGAACTGTAAGGTGATCTTGTGATTGTGAATGAATGCACCGTAAATAATATTTACTACAAAATTAAGATGTTTATCAGTTTTCAATTTTATTGTACAAGTATCTAGATTTTTTAAAATGTTATGATTAATACAATCGTTGATTATTGAGTATCACTTTACAAAAACGAAAGCACATAGAGAACATACACTATCAATAAACTGCATAGTGAACGCTTCAGTCAGAAGAATATGTATTCTGTTCTTTGTGTTCATGGATGACCTACCGATCATTGCGCTTTCCTTCCACAACAGGTTTGCTTAGGCACAAACAACACATGATGACATTAGCTTTGTTCTGTAACTGAAAAAAAAAACAAGCACCCTACGTACATTTAAGCTTATATTCTGAAATAACATGTTGATGTTATAGACAGGTGAACCTACTAGCTAGACGAAGGCAGCGCTAAATAAAGCGATGTTCAAAGCTTCTGTTCTTAACCGCAACCTCAAACTACCTACGTTAGTGGTGTCTTTAAAAATTTTATGCTCTTTAGATTCAGAACAACTGAGTCACATGACATTTCAACAAAATCTTTGCAATTTCACTTACTTTTAAACCGTAATGTTTATTTTTTTTGTTAAGGAATTAAATTAATTTTCAGAGTTGATTAATCAGTTTTACAGACTCAACTTAGTTTATTGCTTGATATTGCATGCTTGGAAAATTCCAGTTGTTCGGGGTGAATTTAAAATCTTTGCAATTTCACTTACTTTTAAACCGTAATGTTATTTTTTTGTTAAAGAATTAAATTAATTTTCAGAGTTGATTAATCAGTTTGACAGACTCAGCTTAGTTTATTGCCTGATATTTCATGCTTGGAAAATTCCAGTTCTTCGGGGTGAATTTAATTCGGAGCCTCTAGCTAGAACTATTAAGTCTAGCGGTACCAACCAACGACCTCCAGACGGCTCGTAGGCTAATAGTTTTGTTCTTACTCGTAAGCGATAGAATAATGCTGAAGCTTGAGGTTACCAACGCAACAGGGCTAGGGCTTTGAAATTAAATAATTTCATTTTAAAACTTAAAAAGGCCATATCATGTAACCGTTTTATATCAATGAGCATATCAATTTTATACAGTATTATGTTATGATTTCAGAACTGTTAAAATATTTACCTACAATGGTTCCAGTGCAAATAACAGGTATGATGTGCGCAATAATCGACACACGACATTTTCAAGGCTGCGGTAATCGTCATCGTCTCACAGTCCGTTGTAAAATGTAACAATAACTTCTCAATGTCAAAGTCGCTTCAATAGGGAAAAGATATAAAATTCATTAATACAAAAATATCGATTAACGTATCAGTAAGTCTTAAAACTGCTTTCATGATAAATAACGCGATAAAAATATTATTTTATAGAATTTTTACAAAATTAATTTAAGTATTGTTACTTCAGATATGAAACCAGATCCAATGCCATGATCGCCAGTTACACATACATAAACCAAAAAAATATAACATGTCCCTGAGTGTGTATTATATCAAAACCATTTCCTCATTTGATTCGATAATAAAATATTTTACCAACCACAGCTATTGGTGGTCACGTATCTAATTCGTGCTAAGTCTATCTTAAAGTTTATCGGTACACACTTACGTGTCAGTTTGTATGTATGTTTTGGAAAACGTGACATTTCGATACGTGTCTTACTATCTACGGAATGATGTAAGCTCTCGACGCGTTCAGATCAAATCTATAAAATTGGTATTACCTACCGAGGATCCATCATTTGAATAATGAATGTACGCAAATCGATGGACATATGCCTACAAACATTAAATAACAAATAGCAGTGTTAGCATTATGCAAAACAGTTTCATAAATAAACATTCCAGCTCTATGAGTGCGTGTGTACGCGGAACTAGGGATGCATGCTATGAAATGCTTCAATTCAATACAGTTCTAGATTAGATACTCGATCTTATATTGGCAGGTACTATTTTTCCTTCAAACGAATTTCTCTTTCGGTTCATTTCAAATACGAATTGCATTGCAACGGTGGTAATGTCAAATAAGTTGCTATCGTAGTCAACAGCTACGATGTCTACGAGTAGAAAATGATGGAGATTTGCTACGACTACGACGTTTTTACGTAGTAGAGTCAATCGTAGACACGGGAAACTGTAGCACCAAATTATCGTAGATTTTTGTGGTTAATGTAACGGAATAAGTCAATTATTTTATACACACGTTTTATCTTAACATCGCCAGAAGATTTACGAAATATACAATGCATATTTTAATCAGTGAGAAAAAGGTATGGACGTGTTACATGACATAATATTAGCTGGTAAGAAATTTGCGTATAGATTCGACAGTTAAATAGTCTATGCTACCGAACACCGCGCATCCCTACGCGGAACTGAACGCCACCTCTATTCGTCCGAGATGGCCGGGGACGAGCAAGGTGACCGCCAGCAGACGCCGTCGCACTATTGCCGCATAGATACAACTAACAGACAGTCTGGCAATAATATTACTTAAAAAACATCAGCTGTATGATTTACAACACAATAAAAAAACTCGCGAAAAGGTGACATAACAAGACAAAATGTTGTAGTACGAATCGATAACGAGCGGCATTAATATTGATACATTGTTATCGTAATGACATTGAAAAATAAATATTCAATGACAAATACAAAAATATGAATTGATAGCTGCGGCTACAGGTAACGTGAGCGAAATAGGCACTCGGTTTTACGGCTACGTTTTTGCTGGAAAAAGGCATAATCAAGTTACATAACAGTCTTGCTATTTATTTATACTTCACGTCAATATGTTTATTACACACTATAAATCAGTTTAAAGAACTTGACTTATATAAATATTCATATGCTTTGTGATATTGCGAGCAACTGTCACTTATTATTATATCCAAACAATATTCAAGACAGGGCTTCTGAATACCACTAAAGTTCTACTTGAGTCTTGGCATCAATCCAAAGTCGTAGGAATAAGCGACGACTACTGTGTGTACAATGTGTACGTCTTTCTATGGGAAATACAAGGTCTCTATAACAATCATATTTATTGAAGGTTAAAATAATAAAAGTGTGGTGTTACGTCAACGAATAAGATTGAAAAACAAACGATACCCATAACATGGTTTCCTGGTTCAAACAAAGTAAATACTATATTATTGTCGTCATTGTTTTTCCAAGACCGAGTATAAGTGGCGTAAAGGAAGCAGCAGTATAATGAGCATAACCTCTGCCGTCGCTTAACAAACTGGTATGGCCTCGTGAAGTAACTCGAGCGATGGATCGACAAACTAAATAATGGTGAGACTGGCCGTTACGTCATGGCCTTCATGGGCGGAGCTGTGACGTAGCCGCTAGCCACCACTCCACCAGCCGCATGCATGTCTACCTGTTTGCACGTGGCCTCATAAACTCAATTAGCTCTAGCCTCGGCGAAATTAATAAACATTTGAAATTTTTAAATAAAAATTAACCGAATTTAATTAAATAAAGAAAATAAAATTATTACGTACTTCAACCAAGGAGAGCGCGCGGTTTGCTGATTATACCTAGAAAGGAAATTAAAATATTCATATAACAGAAATTCAATAGACGGCTTTAAGGTCTACTAGGATCAAGGCTTGTAGCACAAAAGATAATCATTGGCACCGCGAGGCGAGGATAAGCTACGAGGCGGAAGCGAGCGAGCGAGGCCGAGGACGAACGACCAATTCACAAACTATACATACAGCTGAAGCGGTAAACATTCCGATACAACATATTACCCATACCTCAACGCGTCAAGTGTGACGATAAGAAAAAGTTAAGGAAACGATTACTACGATTATCAAGAATTAGCCATGTAGGTACTAGGTACTGCTGATTGCCGAAACACTTAATTAGGTAGGTGATTTTAAGCAGGTTAGCATAATTTTGTAAAATCGCTGATAATTTTTATCAAAAATCAGCCTCCACCACGCCACATATATTTAATTTACTTTAAATAGTTATAATGTAAAAATAATATAGCTGACGAAGTGATACTAAATGAGAGAGAAGTTTCCCAGGAGTCAAAAGTAAACCGGACCAGTCGAAAGTGTTGTGTGTCAATTTATTATGATGACACTCGTGTGTTTTAAATACAAAGAGTGATGTGAGCAAGAGTAGTCGGGCCGATTATGCAACATTCCGCGACACACGCCGTCGATGCAAGGTGGGCGAGCGGACTGCGACCGACTCAGTCCGCGTCTCGCCGTACATGCAACTAACATTTGGCAACACATTGGAAAGCCGACTGCTGAGGCTTCGACAGCCGAGTAACGCGGCATGGAAACGCTAATCTAATTGGGATAGATTGATTTATGATTCAAACAAGAAACTGTGCCGCCTCGGCCCTGCTGCACCACGCTCTACATTATTTTAGCATGAATATGCAAACAGATCTTGAACAGAGCTACTTTATACGAGTTTGCTAGGCGCTGATCTTCCGTTCGCGATAGCAGTATAATATATTATCACGCAGCATACGATTAAAATTCTTTGTAAATAATTTAGTATTGAAAAAAGCTGACGTAGTTTGGCCTTACATTTTATTGTCCTAGGAGTTACTAGATGACTAAAATGATTGGCTAGACCTTGGATTCAGCCTAATATAAATTGTATGACCCCACTTCCTCAAACGGGCGCGAGGGTCGTCGCTGTCAATTACGTTTAATTCTATAATGGTCAAAGTAGATAGAGCCTAGGCTAGAAAATGTCAGGGTGCAAATGAGTTAATAAAATGGTTCGGTGGCCCTGTCGTGTAATAGTAGTTGGTGGGTGTATGTGTGTGAACTGGCAAGTGGGGTCGTGTATCGCGGTGTGCGTGTGTCAAGATCGAGACTAGCTGCAGTTGGTACCAGCTCAGCACCGGGCATCGAGAACGCGACCCGGTTCGCTGTTCGAGAAAGCATCGACAAAACTCGGTTGAGGCCGCACACAACCAGGCGGACGTACACTTTCAGTCTTCGTATGCGGACCGAGTGTATTTAAGGAATAGGCACTTCGAAAATTTACCGACACTAGGTAAATTAATTATCAAAATGATTTTAAATTAAAATAGTCTGAGTAGAAGAGCATCTACGCCTTCCGTTTTTATATTTCAGTGTCATCTGCACCTTTATCAATTAAGGACAGTAGTTAATGAGCTCATTTATATTAATACCTTGTAGATATGCTTATTTGATAATGAGAATATTGCAGATCATTGGACTAAAATTACAGGGTAAGATGTGGAGGTAGTTAGTATATAAAAATACCGCTACAAGACCGTTGTTCACAAGCTATCATCAATCAATCAACTACCATTTAAATGATGTGGATTGTCATCATTTGAACGTATTTGGACATGAAAACAAGACCGCCAAGTTAGCAGTGTATCCGTCAGAAACAAATTAGATCAGTTGCGTACAGACTACGTAGTGGAACCTTGGATTTGACGCCCCCGTTCTACTTTCCTACATCTTAGGCTGCGTTTCCACCAGAGATGTGCGATGGAAATGTGTCGTAAGAGGATGTCTAGCTGTGCTGTGAAAATGTGTGGGTGTTTCCACCAAAGCTGTGCGATGAAAATGTGTCTACGAGGATGTGTAGCGGAGCTGTGAAAATGCGCATTAATGTGTGGTGCGAGGATGCGTTGCGAAGCTGTGAAATGTGTCAACAGGGGTGCGGTGTATGCACAAACCTATTCAACACACATTCCTCGCACACATTCCTCGCACACATCCCTCGTACACATCCCTCGCACACATCCCTCGTACACATCCCTCGCACACATTCTTCGCTTGTTTTGTATGCGCAAAAACCTAGCTCCGCTGAGCCGTTTCCACCAGAGCTGTGCTGACCGAGGCGAGGTAAATGAAGCGATTCTATTGGTTCTTTACAAACACATTCCTCGCTACGCATCCTCGCACATCTCTGGTGGAAACGCAGCCTTAACAATGCGTTAATCACCATCTGTCAGGGAGTTATAAATTGGCACGAGCAGCGATATACAGAGCGATTATCCCTAAATCATAAGAACTGTGAAGAAATATAATAATCCAGTAACAAACTGCTGACATAAAATCTTTATGAACGCATCAAAAAGATTTATAAATCTCCACTTGGTGAGGCACAAGTCTCACAAAATTGTGTTATTTAATAGTATTATACATAAAATAATGTAATCATTTACTTTCTGACTCATCTGTGATATAAAATCTATGGCATCAGTCATCATTACATTACCCAGTTTATACATTGTAGCGGGAAAAACGGGGTCAAATTTGGCATTGTAATGCATTTGACCTACATGCGTAAATGAGTGGCATTTGAAAAAGTTAGGCAAGGTATTCGGTGTGTTGAGAGTTCAGGGTTCTATAAACGTGTTTGGTAAAATATTATATTTCATGATTAATGAAGATCTTAAGATTATAAATCACTACACTATAAAAGTTGATTCTCAGCTCAAAAACCCAAATAAAATTTATATTTAATCTTTTTTTATTTTAGATTTACTAAATATGTATTTGTATCGTTATTCGGTTAAAATTTTATATCTTTTTATAAACATACGGCATTAATTCAAAAGAAACAGTGTGCTTTGAATAATTTTACATCCATTTCTTAAAGACAAATTTACTGGTTCCATTCCTTAGTTGCCAGATTACTTTAAAGCAATTTACCGCTCTACTACCATCTCTACACTACAGAAGTAGTATTAATCTAAGTCATTAAAAACAAAAACAATGCCGTCCTCTTATGAGTTAAGTGAAACAAAGTACATCTGTATTTGTTAATATAATATTTAGCCCTGTGCGTGCGCTCTTCACCTCATAACAACGAGCACGGCAGTTTCGGGTCATGCCACACAGAAGGGGCACAAGGTAAAAGATGGTGCATTGAAAACGGCCTTAAGCCCAATAGCGATCTGCGTGCTGCTTCCTATTGGCGACGAGGCGACAATGCCAGTCGGGTCTCATGAAGGTGACGCCGCAAAGGTCGATCACCATTCGATCACTAACCCGAAGCCTGTTTACAGTCTCACCTTATTGTTGCTTGTAAAACATTCATATAAACATATAAACCCCTATTTATTAATCATGTCTCAGAAGGCAACATTCGTTCAGAGAACAGACCCTTGAAAGTAAATGTCGAATGCGAATGGACCGACCTCTAACGTAGGCAACTTTTATTTATCATCTGCGGGAGGCGGACGCCATTCTAAAAGTAACTTGCATATATCTCACGGAAGTATAACAACGTTAGAGTAATTTAACCAAATTAATAATAATGACATTGTGATTGTTTTTATTAATGGAGACATTAATCAATTTGCAATGAAATATACCAATGTCATAGGAATGAAACTATGTAAAGTCAGATATCATATTATCAGATTAGTTTCTAAAGTAAAAAATAATGATACAGATGTTGAAACATTAAACGGCAAGGAAAGGTCGTGAAAAAATCTGCTAAAAATAAATGTCAGCATAATCGTAATAACAAGGTGAAAACCAGTGACCCTAAACCATTAAACAGAGCTAAGTAAGGTGAGCTCAAACACTCAAGTTTACGGGTCAACCGTTGCCGGCTCGCAGAGCTACCGGAGGGAGGCGTAGGGGTTCGAAGGGCGCAGGGCCGCGGGGAGGACCCTGACACAGATCCGGACTCATCAGCGATGCCTCGAGATTCGGCTTCTATATAATCATCGATTCCTCGCACAACGGCGTGTTACGCACAAAATGGGTCATCGCGCTCTCCGAGCCCGTGGAGTACGCCCGATGTCCCCGTTCCGAATTGCTCCCTCGGCAAATTAGCGCCTCTGCTGCCGTGCTCCAAATCGGCCACGGATAAATTTATAAAGATAGATATACGCACGCATCTTGTTTATTTTTCACTGGGACATACTCATTAGCTTCAATAAAAAGTAGGACTCTTGAATACTCCACGCGGTGAGATGCGCGAGTGGTCGACGTCACAAATTGCTTGCACGCGGCAGCACTTAGGTCGCTATTTTACGGGTTGAATTTGGTTTCGCCAGTAATAGCATGTTAATGCCTGCTTTAAAGTACCAACATTTTGAAATAACTTATTGAACTGTATACATAAAACAAAATTATTTAACATTTGGTAATCAATTAGTAGAATCAAACCATTTATAAACTTCAGCGGCTTTTCAAATTTCTTCACCGAACAATGCGAGAGAAACAGTCAGATCTCTATTGAAAAGCCGGGCTATTACGCTGTCAGAATGAGTTGAGCGGCATTAGCGAAAAGAAAAGCGACTCGTTCAGAGCCGCGAGTTGGTGAAACTATAATCGAGATCATCGCACAAAAGAGAAGGCGCCACGCATCGCGCCGAAGAGACGACAGCGACGCACTTTCCATCGACAAAGAAGCGTTATTCAAATTATGAAGTTTCACCAAAGAATCAATTTTATTGAACCACTCTCGTTTCCCTTTAAAACAATGTCGATACAGACATTATATTATGTGTATCCACACAGTAAGAACGAGGCCAAAATGGCAGGGCATAAGTTGACACGTCAGTTTCATGAGTATCACGAATTGTAAACATATTATCAATATTACAAGTTCTACGAATTCCGCTTCGTTACTACACGAATTTTCTCAAACAAATATTAGCTGTGTTTTTAAATAGCCTTGGCCTTGTGAATCGTACACAGCGCGATAATAAAACACAGTTGAAAATACATAACGACTCAAACAATGTTATACCAATGTGCGTTATTATTACGTAAAAAGTCTTAAGCTAAGCTCATTTACACTAATTGGATGCAAAAATCAGTTTAAAAAGCAATAATTTAATATGAGGTTGGCGATTAATGGCAAGTGAACAGCATTGCTATTAGAAATTGGAACAAAGCCAGTATAAATGAGCTTATCTGTTGGTTGACTACGTTTTTATGGATTTGGCTTTCATTATTTGGGCGTAACACCGTTTCGTTTCAGCTAACGGACAGTTCTGTTTAGCTGAGCGTTATCGTAACCAAAATACGACTCCGCTGCCGCCAAAACCCACTTTAGTTATCGCATTCCGCTGTCAGCGAAACAGGAGCACTGAGTTGAGAGAGGGCCCGGCCCGGTACAATCTCTCGCGGGAGCGCGGCCCTCGGCTAAATTGATACATTCTTGCGAAATAACCTCGCCCAACTTATTTGAAACACAATCGAAACAAATAGAAAGGCTCGGCTTAAACAACAGCAAGGTGATAGGTATGTAATAAGCGAGAAAATAAAAAGTTGTAACAGAATACTGATGGATTGAGCACAAGAAATAATATATTCGCCGAGCACATGCATATCTTTGAAAGAAACTGAGTAACTTGGCAATGAGTGGCAAAATGTTATATTCAAAATTGTTATTAAAGATTGACGTTGAATTCATTTACTGAAATTACAATTAATACATTATAGAATTCTGCAATATACCCATAATTAATGATATTTGAAATTGATGAAGATTTTCAAACGACGTAAAAAGATACAGTCAAAATTAAGAATGATGGTAGATCGTACTCTTAGTTATAAATTATACTATGCTGATAAATTATCACGATGTCACAACGACCACACAAACGTGGTTACATTGCAGGAATGAAAACACAATATTGATGCAACACGTAGTACACAACATAGAAAACGAAATTAACAAACGATATCCTTCAGGTGTTCCTGTACGGGCGTTGCAACGAGGCGAGCGCATTAGGGAAGGGAAAAAGGCAGGCAGGGGTCGAATGAAGTTGCGAGTAACTTGCTGCTCTTCCATTCAGGTCGACGACCTCCGGAAGGCGCATCTCCGCAAATCCTTATTTCTGCCCACACCAATATAGGTATCTAACTACAGACGCTTCGACGTCGCATGCTTGGGGGAGAACGAAGACGGCAAATATATCTTTAACTAAGTAGGTAGGTATATTCCGCAGAAACGTTTTCCTTTCTGAACAGGTACTTTGTAATGTTCCATCATTGGAAAATTTTGCAATAACCGCGGTGGATGTTACTGGTTTAAAATGAAGTTGTTTTTGTTTTGTTTGCAGATACAATACAACGTGATATGGATATATTAAGGACATCAACAATGTAGAGAGCGGTAAGCCGGGTGCCTTTACAAAAAGAGGCATCGAAAAAAGGCTATTGGATGGAAGTCAGCGAGCGAACGCTTTCCGGTCGCGACTAAGTTGTTTTGCTACCTGCTGGGGGATGATTCGGGTTTTGGATTAACTTTATAAAAGTATCTAATAGATAAAGGTGCTGATGTTGATGCATCTTACTAAATACGTTGGCGCAAACTTACCAAAAAAGAATGTTATGCATAAGGGTATTTTTTTTTCAAAAATACCTCTTTTCAAAGAAGTTATTCATAAGTGCAAGATTCATTACAAATCAATAAAAAGAAACTGGTTCCAAGTTAATACGAGCTAACATTAGTCGATACATTATTTCAACCGTTATCCTCAAATTTTGTTTAAGAGGGTGTCTTTTAGGTACATTATTCTACATAGGTCCCGCATCGATGATTTCCAAATCCAACATGCCATCAAAAATAAAGGGAATATTTACAGGGGTTTCGTTAATACTTAGGGTTCCCGTAACGAACGAGGGTGCGACACGCTTTCGTGATCCATTTGGGGAAAACCAGTAAGTTGATGATAGCATTTCGAGCGAGCTGCAATATTTGTATCAAGTATAGGCATATTAAGCAAATGAAATGTTAATGTTGTTAATTTACTAACGATAGTGGTAATAGTAAAAGTGCCTCGATTTCTAAACGCTCCCTCTACCTGTCGTTTGACGTTTAGCTTACACAACAAGGAAAGTTAAATGCGCGTGGGGCTGAGCAACTTTCGCCCATTGTAGCGATAAGTGATCTATCGAAATAAACACATAAACATTGCAGGAAATGAGTAAACCAAATTAAACAAAGGGCAGAGCAGGGTCAAACCTCAACACAGTGGGTAGGTCTCTCAATAAACTATTCCGTACCTGTATCCTCAACTTCACAAATTTTAAATCAAATAACGACCCAACCGTCGGCAAGTCCTTCGATGAGTATGATAAAATAAACTAGTTCCGCGTTGACTCCAACAACCAAAATAGCTCACCTGGCTAAGGCCATAATTCGTTCGTATAATCCAATTTCCCAAAACAGTGGCACCACTTCGAATACACAAATCAAATCAATTAAAAAGTTATTGTTCACTACCGATGTGCGGTCACCGGTATGCGAATATCACGTTTGTCAGTTTCACTTCACCACATGGCTGTCGGTTTGCGCACGGTGTCGTTACAGACGTACGTAGCGCTCGACGTCTGATAGCCGACTGGAGCGTGGAGTGTCTGAGTGCGTCGGATCGGGGGTCGTGGTGGCTCGGCGGAGCGGAGGCGCGGGGTCAGCGAGGGCGGAGCGCCCGCAGCCGGCGCCCGCGGGACAGCTGCGCACCACGGACCCTTTCTCCGCTCCGTCTCCATTGTGATGGTGAAAGCTTAAGCCTGTTCACAAGCTCTCCACTATTTCAATTCAAGCCATTCCAATTTCAGGGCAGTCTTATTGTGTACATTTTGTTTTCAGAAATACTCCATAATTATACACCGTAAACTTACGTTATGTCATCATAACTTAAGATAGTAAGGTTCGAACTAGAGCTTTTTATAATAACGAGATATCATAAACATTAATCAAACATAATAAATTAATAAATATAATAAACTCTACATTTTAGGAATCCGAAAGGAAAGAAATCTTGACTAACGACTAACAAAATTTTACGGTAAGCATTGTGGACAAATGAATAAAATTATTAAAACCAGGAATAAATGGGTTCATATTCATATTTATTCCTCGCAATTTCATTACAGAAACTATAACTTATAGACAAATTATTTATAAAAAAATAAAATGGAACATTATTATTGATTACTGAACAGATTAAAAAAAATACATGAAATTAAATTAAATTAACCAATGTTCAAAAAGTGTGGTGCGATATAATGTCTCCACATTGTTTAACGTAAAATGAATTAGAACGAATTCTTCAGCAAGTGGTTTACAATTTTAAATTACAAATCGTTCAGACTCAGACACAGTGTAGCAGACCTAAAATATTCAATTGCAAGTGTAACTTGGTTCAGTGCACGAAGGGAGAAGTTGTTGCCCCCGTGTAAAGCCTTGAGCCGCCCTGGCGAAGCTCTGCATACATCAAGTCGACCGCGTTTTAAACTCTACGCCTCCTGCGAATTAGGGTCGACGAAAGATTAAGAGCAGCAAATTGTTAGAACGGTGCGGCGACAAAATTGAACTGTGCTATTTACTTTTATTTGTGCACTTCTAATTTTATTATAGACAGCGAACACCATGCATGGAATAAAAAAACTGTTATAACAAACACCCAAGTCTTTGTCTTCAAATAAAAAAGAATAGTGCTGTAATCGTTTTTATATTGATAAATATACAGCATTTTAACGACAACATAATACACATTGTCAGAACAAACGAATATGTCTAATGGAAAGTGTTCAATTATATTTCCATATCCAATATAATTTGATAATATTGCACGCAATCTTATTATCGAATTGTTTTGTTCTCATGCCATGTGAAAATTTTAGTTTTGGAACAAAGGATGATACGATTTAAGTTAAACGTGGTTTGAATATGATTCATAATGAGCAGTGATAAAAGGCAGACAGATTGCCCGGCGCAGTCGTAACGCGTGCATTGGCTGTGACGTTGGAATAATGCGATGCGCCTGGGAGGGTACACCAAAGTCATCCAGTCATATCCCTTCAATGACGTGTCGAGCACCCGTCGACCTTGCTTCGCTTCAGGGTGAACCTCCCAAGGGGAAAAGGCCCTTCAAACTTGAATTCCTTAACCCAACCTACCTGCTAATATTGTGTTTGGAGGATCCTTTGTTAGCTATATGTAGTCAGGTTACTTTTTACCTTTGTTTAGTCAGTTTTATAATAATGAGATTACTTGCAAATGAAATGGGTCAGTTTGTAGATGTAGTTGACGAGACTTTTAATATCACCTTGTAAGGTGGCAATAAATATACATAATATAATTCATTTAAACTGGGCTGTACAAGAAATGTATTTCTCTGAACGAAAATGAAAAATAAATAATAACATCGACACTCACGATCAACTGCATTTTTCAAAATATTTAAACTATAAACAATTTGATATTATATGTAATATAACAATTTTTAAAATGTAATGTATTGTGGTATTGTGAAATAAGACAAGTGAAAAGTGCATTTTCTGAACAAAACTCCAATCCCTCGAAGAAAATGATTCATCGATATGAAATTAGGAACGTTTTATTTAAACCACAGTGCCCGTCCGGTCTTCGTTATATTCAATTGAAATAGTCATCTAAATTTAAATGAACGTGTCTGCTTTGTATTTTCTAGTGTTCCGTTGTGACTAATCAATTATGCCAGTGGCATGTTTGTGCCTTGTATATTTCGTAAATGCTTCACGGTTTCCTTTGCTTCGCTTTTAATTAAAATGCCTACTTAATAGATTTCTACTGGAAGCATGTAGATTAGTATTAGTTTTTAAACTAGAACAATTTATAATTAACAAGCGTATTCATACAATTCCTAAAAATACAAAAGAGTTAGAATATCTATCATTCCGCAGTCCATTGTGTGCATTATTACCTCATTCTTCATTGTGTACATCTAACTGATCATGATCAATAATATTCTTCATTTAATAGCTAGGTAATGGCTACTACATACATATTAGTGATATACAGACCGGGTGCCTTAGCAAGGTGGTGCTGAATTTTTGGACGTCAATGAGACCATCATTATTAACAACTTTTACTATGGAGTCATGATCGTAATTGATCGAAAATTTTATGTGCCCCATACAAAATCAGTCAGCTACATTGACGATAATGTATAGAGAGGTAGAAAAAAATAGGTTTGAACGATGGCCCCTTAGTAAAAGATGCAGGAATTGATGGTCTCATTCGCCTTCTAAAATTTGGCACCACCTTGAAAAATTACCCTGTATTTCCTTTAAAACATTACAACATTCATAAACCTAGTCTATTGATGTATAACACAAGCAGGGGAGTTTGTTTTACTGCCACAAAGTTGACAAATCTCAAATATTATCCCCTAAGCCGACAAAATCGATGTTGCTGTGCAACGCGTAGGCCTTAGGTACACATGTTTCACGCACGAGCACGTAATTTGCATGAGTTTGTTTGCAGTTGTGTGTTAGGCGGAGGCGTGGGCGCGGTCCCGTGCCATCATCACTGCTGCGCTGTGACCTGGATCCTGCATCAAGGCCAATGGGCCGGATCATAATCCCTCACCCCATTTACAAAGTACCCCAACACACCTCAATGTTTCATTGTAATTATAATTGGCTTTCGCTCCAAGTTGTGGGGCGACTTTTTATTGTCGCTTTAAATGTCTGCCCTGTCGTGTGCATTCCGTGTATTGCTCTTATTAAGTAAATAATGTATAGGACAGATAATTTTACAAAGCAACACGTGAATATTCCATCAATTTCGATCATCGATCGATAACATTTGCTTCTTAGATTTAAAATTTTGGCATTCCTAACTACATATTTTTAATTATGGAAAGCGTTTGAAGTGAGAAAACACCTCTAATAAAAAAAAAGTTAATAACCACGGTTAACGAATGTCCATCGGCTCGTATTTATTTTTTAGAAACGGCAACAAGTGCCGCAGATCCGCGCTCGCCCGCACTTTCCTCGATTAACTTTCTCATTTACAATTCGAGTTGACCTTTCCTTTCTATGGTGCTCACTTCGAAAGGGTCAATTGACAATTCAAATTCATGACACTGAAACTGAAACTTGTTGAGGCCGCTAACAACTGTTTTTATTTTGCATAATACTCTGATTTCATTAACGAGAACTACGTAGTATTGCCGTGTCATTTATGTTGGGGATATCAATATACATAAACCGACTAAAAATTATCGAGATAATATACAAAAGTAACATTGGCATTTATACACACAACACTTCCAACTAGTATCGGGTTTTGTGCGTTAGTTGTTAAATTAAATTTGATAATATACAAAAGTAACATTGGCATTTATACACACTACACTTCCAACTCGTATCGGGTTTTGTGCGTTAGTTGTTAAATTAAATTTCCATTGCATGCGAGTACACCTATTCTGAGTACAATTTTTATATTTATATACCTTTAACAAACATAACAATTAATCATTTCGCTAGAACAAATCATTGATCTAAAAGGGTCCTAATACTTATGAGATAGTGAGTAAAAATAGTTAGGCGCATTGTTATTTACAGCACGTTTGTATTTTGAAGGTCTGTGAAGAATTCATTGTTGGATTGCCTTTTTGTTCCACGAATATACAGGAAAACGGCACGAGACCGCAGGATTGCTGATATCATTATAACGTATCGTTTTTGAATGCAAAATACATATATGCTATAGCAATGTAAGTAGGTAACATAAACATGGGATACTGCGATTATAGGTAAACCGCGAAACTGAGACGTCACTTTTGTTGTATTTTTCTCACAAATAATATACTCCATATTTAAATTATGAAAAAAAATCTATTCTGTGCTTACCATAAACGTCATGCCGAATCGACAACGTCAACCTAGGAGTTAGATATTTTCTTCTGGGAGTTATAACAATCCAAAGTTGTATTTAAAAAACTCACGATACAGATAACTAACGAACAGTGGAAAAAACCATTTCAGATTGAGATTTTAAGAAAAAAAAAACTTTCGCAACAAATCGTGTTGAACGTAACGTGCGAGATGACAGATAGATAGTAGATACATAGTTTGAATGTTTAATTGTGTATGCGTGACACTTGCTTTCTTTTATTATTTCTGACCGCAAGTGAACTCTGGGTGGTGAGCATAGCGATAGCGACTCTCGCGGCTCTCAGAGAGTGAGAAACGAAAGCTCGCGACTAGACGAAGAGATCGGTGAAACCCTACGGGGTCGGCCCAGACGCCCGGAGATATTAACATCTAAGGGACTTGATAGAAACCTGGACATTTAATAGATCGCTGAGATCTAATAGTCAATGTGACGATTTATTTTACTTCGGCTTATGAACGGAGAGCTAAGTGGTCGTAATGGAAAATGAATTACTTTTCAATCTAAGCCACTATTACCTTACGATTGTGATTAGATTATTTTAATATGATATTTAATAAGCGTTGAAGAAACAATCATTAATTGAGCTTAATTTAATTTAATGGTGACCATTAGTAATACGACGATAAATTAAGTAAAAACATCTTAATTAAAGCACGTACTTACCTCTTACAAAATGGGTACCAAATTAAGTAATTATTTATTAGTTTTAATAGAATTGATTTAGCGTTTTTGAAAGTTGTGAAAAGTTAATCTTAGTTTTTGCTAGAAACCTTGTGTAACAGTGTTTTTATTTTTTTCTCGCGGAACGAGTGGCGAAACTTTATAGTGAAAGTGCATCTCCGCGTTGCGCCTGCGCATCGCATTCAGAGTATTTTTCAGTCGTGAGGAGAGAGGGAGAAACGTAAGAAAGCGCCAACAGACTGGCGAAGGTATAGTAAAATTTGAAAGCGCTACACAATAGCGCGTTGTCGAAATTGGAAAGTTGAGCGGCGCGTTGATTGCGTAACAGCTCTTACGGGCTGACGCTGACGAAAGGTAGGGTGTGACGTCACGGCATGAAAGTGCATCGGCCGCCGCCCCCCCGGCTGCACGTGCGGTGCAACCGCGCTTCCTGCATCAGAGGACTTTCTATTGGGAAACTGCCGCGCTAGGCGCTGGGTTGTCTCCTATTAGGAAATTGGACTCTCACGCACAGCGACACGAAACGAGATGCATCTGATTGAGCAATGACGGCGGCCACAGCGCGCTTACACAACCGCACTCGATGCGCCGTCTCCGGGCTACGAGCCTATGGCTTAAGTAGCCGTGGGAATAAACGACCACTTGCATGCAATGACTTTCTATTTTTATTTATATAGTGGTACTTACACTTTTGTAACGCTCGAAAAACCAGTAGAAATACCTGTTAACAAAATCATAAATAAATATAGCTTCAAATCAATCAAGGAATCCAAGTTTACAATCTACGTGCGTACGTATATTTAGTAGTTTCCATTAAATTTTTATTCACAACGAAATTTGCTACACAAATAATATATTTGTGTATTACGTAGGTTCTCTTAATAATACACAATATGTTATGATAGGTCAGGTTAGCTTAAAATTTAAATTGGCATTCCGAATGAAGAACTGTGACATTATTAGAATGGACACCAATTCTTATTAATAAAATATTCTGAATTAATTTAAAATAATTTTCTGATAAAAGAGAACCCATAACAATAAAATATAAACAAATTGTATGCTATTTATTATTAAAATCAATTGTGTATCCATTCGTACTCATTACAACTTGAAATCAATATAAGCTGCCTTGACACTGTTTGCTTTTACAGGCCGACAGATGTATTTATAAAATGTAGCCCAATGATAACAATATGAAGAAGACGGACTATATGTTAATGTTATTCCAATAAAACCACAAAAAACTTTAGATTCGTTTACATTTCGTGTGGCTGGTAACGAGATTAGAAATTAAGTTATGATTACTTATAATTACGTGACGCGCTTTCGCAATGACCGCATTATAACAATATAGCGTTTACCATACAAATGTCACGCTGATTGACCAATAAGTGAGAGAGTTTAAAAAATTGAGGTCTCAACGCGGGACGCTCCTCAAAGGAGTTCATGGTTGAATGGAATATGTACAGTGTTCAAACATTTCGTTATATTTTAATCTATGCCGTTTGGCGCGGCGATAAGGCGCAGAATGCCGCGGCACAACGGCAGTAGTTCCTAATTGTCAGATTGAGAACGGCCACGGATAAGTGATGATTTAATCTTTATACACTCACAGCTAGCGTTGCTTTTCGTATACAACAGTACGGCATTCAAGAAGTAGGTTGAGAGAACGCACGTCTAGATAGACCCGTACATCACAAAGATTCATTAACTCATCGACGACGTGAGATGCCGACTCTGAAGAATGAGAGAAAATCTATTTGTATCAGCAATTTTTATCGTTGCTACATATGCATTACCTCATCAAGTAAGTAATAAACATAGGTGAATTAAATGATTCACGTAGATTGGTAGAGCTTTTTAAAAGCTTCGACTTTTGACCTATCATAAATTTTGCCCAAAATTAATAGATAATCTGTAAATTTTATTAAAATTAATAATGTATATTATGCCCAAACGCCCAATTTCGTAAATAGGATAACGCTTAATTACAAACAAGAAGTATCATCCGGCATAATATTGTAGTAAGTACTCAATATGAATACACAATCCATTTTGATATTCCAACAAAAGTTTGGCGAAATCGTAAGAGGGAAAAGGTAAAGGCACACCTTTTGAACGGATTAACCGTGTAATAAACAGCATAAGAAAGGCGAGTGGTTGGTGCACTTTCTATTAGAACAGTGAACAAAAGTAACGAGCAAAAGTTACGATATCTCGGTGATATAACAGCCGCGGGCGCCGCTCGATGCAATATAAATCGCGTCCGACTGTATCAGCCCGATTTCATGCCTCATTCGCTGTTTCGAAATCATCTAAATAAGTCTACTGTTTGGAACCGACAAAAACTGTTTATAAGTCAAAATAATCTGTTACGTGCCCGTCTGCTTGTTTAATCTAGCGTTTGTCACGTCATAATACTACTGCTGAAGAAATGAGTTAAGTTTAGCCTGTAAGCATCCCACTGCTGGGCAAAGACCTTACCTCAAATGTGAGGTAGTATGAGCCATACTCCACCACGCGGGCTCAGTGCGGATTGGCGGAGGGGTGTTTGCAAGGCAAGCGACCAACCTTGTTGTCAGATTTTATCAAGCCGCCCATAGGGCCTCTGACTAGGCTTAACGACTAATACCAATTGATATTAGCCGGGACCAACGGCTTAACGTGCCTTCCGAAGCACGGAGATGCTCGTGATATACGTCACTTATATGGTCGGAATGGTCACCCATCCAAACACCGACCGCGCCGTAGGTTGCTTTACTTCGGTATCTACTACCAAAGCGCTGCCACCACTGCGCTACGAGCACCTCCGAGAAGAAATGAGAGCTTTATAAATATGAAAAAGGTAAAGGTAGATATAGAATCTATAAACAAACGATTCTAGGAAAATGTATTACCAATCAATCAAAGTAATTGTTGTGTTGTGACCTTATAATACTTGAGGAGTTGGGGAAGATCAAATCATCATGAAGGATTAATACACGCTATAGATATTTTGAATTAAGTACCCGATCCAGAGGAGTAATTGTTTAAAGCAATCGTATTCATTTGGCAGTTCAAAACGTCATCAAACGTTCATCCAACCTAAATTTCGGCCGGTACATCGAGTCTGTGGCCCAAACCGCAGCTAAAAAGCTAGGCATCCTATCTAAGGTTAGGCGATACTTCACCCCGGAGCAGCTTCTCCAACTCTACCAAGCTCAGGTCCGGTCGTGTATGGAGTATTATTGCCACCTTTGGGATGGTTCTGCTAAATATCAGCTGGCTGCCTTGGACTCGATTGAAAACCGGCCAAAAAGGATAATTGGAGACACTGAGCTTTTTGAACGTAGGCTACTAAGCCTAGAACACAGACGTAAAGTGGCGTGTCTTTCAGTCTTCTATAGGCTGCATTTCGGAGAGTGTGCGAGAGAACTGCATGACCTGATTCCACCAGCCCCCTTTCACCAGCGGAACACTAGACGCGGGCGCAGTTTCCACCCTTACGTCGTAGACATTCCAGCAATGCGCACTGATAGGTTTCGATCTACATTTCTCATGCGCACAGCTAGGGAGTGGAATTCGCTGCCGGCTGAAGTGTTTCCTAGACATTATAATTTGGGCGAATTCAAGAAAAGAGTGAATAGGCTATTACTAGTCAGGCATGATCCATCCTAGGCCACATCATCGCTTACCATCAGGTGAGATTGGGGCCAAATGTCTGCCTAGACACTATAAAAAAAAAAAAAAAAAAAAACGTGCGATATGATCTGTCAAACCTTTTGTTCTTTGCCGTTTGACAGTTCATATCGTACGTTTTGAACTGCCAAATGAATACGATTGTTATACACAATTCCATACCAGGTTTAACAGAGACCAACGAGCTGATCACTCGTCAAACAAGGCTGATATTACGAATAACATCCATTTGATTGATTTTGCTAGAGTGGAAGCAGAGTAAGAACTCGGCATGCTGCAATAGAAATTAGTGAAAACTGACACACGAGTATGTACTTTAATCACAAGCCAGAACACTGAGTGACAGTATCGCGATACGCAGTAGGGATAAATACATAAATCCACAACATTAGAAACTTGCAAAACTAGCTGTTGCAAGTTATGAATATCTAACCATCTGACTATGCCACATTCTCTAACAAAGTACTGGCTGGTAAATTGCAAGAGATCTCAGCGAGAAATACGTTCACCGTCCTAGATGCGCGGTACTTTCGTTTTGAAATCGGCGCGCACAATTGGCCGTATCGAGACAGAAGCGAACCAGCTGCAACCGAACAGTAGCGGAACGCATTCCAGCGTTTCTAATACAGCCACTCGACTCGTTGCCGTGATACACTTCTGGACGGAACACCTAAATCGAAATCCGCTGTGAAACTAACACAGCCATGATTGCTTTCAAAGCCCATGAAAGTCGATCCCTTCTACGACCTTACATTTTCATCGCATTATTTCGAAGGCCGGAGATTGTTAATCTACGTACGATTTTAGTAACGACACCATGTGTAACTTAATACTTGGTCAATTAAATATTTTTTGTTGATTAAATATATAGGTATGTGTAGGTAAAATATCAGACTTAAACAACCAAGTAAATGAAAACTTCTGCAAATTCAGAACCAACAAGAAAGAAAACATAATAATGTAAAAACTTTCTCATCCCTATTGGTGAACTTATTAAAAAGGAAAAATCTATGGGGAATGAGCATATTTAATATATTGTATTACTTGCAATAGTAAGCAGTAGGAAGTTCTATCATGAACATACCAATTCGATCGATCAGTTCCTGAAGCGAAAGCATGGCTATAAAGACGTCTAGCAGATCGCATAGTTACCTGCCTAACCACCAGGAAGAAACGTGCACCAGAAAAGCCATTAGCTTGGAGGAAGTAAGTTCTATGTCTGTGATATAACAGGTTACGATTGTGATCTATCTCTTGAGTTTCTTCTCATCTATCTGATACGGTTGCGGGGAGGAGCTTCAAGTTCCGCCTAGAACGTACACTAAATATTTCTTATTTTAATAAAAACATTGCCTAATGTGTCTGGCTAAAATAGTGGAGCTTTTGTGACGCACTTAAATTTATTTGGGACATTTCTACCCCCTTATTTTGGGGATACTCCGCAAGTAATTATGACACACCCAAGTAAGTTCTAAACTGAAGCCATATGTATGACCGCAACGACAAACTTGCGTCCCAGTTCAGATTTTGCCTTAACAAAATTTGAAAATCCACTAGCGACTTTGTATCCGTTATACCGCTTCTGTAAGTAACTCTCTCTCTCGTAGTTAAAATTTTCGGTTAACCTGAATATTAAGTGCGCGAAACATTAGTGTTGTTGCAATTTGTATTACATTAACCACTACACGGTGAATGTGACATAATTTCGCTAGATCTGCGGTGCTGGTTTTGAAAGAACCCCACTCTGCTGACACGCGGTCAACCGGCCGTTCTTTGTTAATAACTTATGCCGTACCATTCATATGACGGCAACGGAGCGGTGAAGTCGTCTAGCTGGTAAATAAATGAATTTAATTTGAGTAATATTATGTATGACGGAAAAAGCAATTATTGATACAAATGGATCTATTTGATCGAACAAAATAAATCCGTGAGACCTCATGCAATTAAAGGAACGAGCGGAGATTCGAAATCGGTTCAAATACTTTCAAACATGGGCATATAAAAGGCATTTCATTTATGCAGTCAGCGTGCGCCAGATTTCATAAGCGATCTCTCTACACCCTGATCTAGGTTAGGTGGTCGACATCGACGGCAGCGGTGGCGTATCGAGCGCAGTCCGATGTTAACCTACATACATCGGCGGCACACTTACTCCAACCGAGTTGGGGACGAGAACACCCGTGCCCGTAAATTCGTGACCCAGCCCGCGCCCCCCTTGTTCCCTCTGACCTCCAAGCGCCTCGCATTTAAGAACGTTAGATAAGAGCTATCAGATCCAGAGGTGAAAGAGTGTGTCCCAGCAAACGTTCAACATGTGGTCGACGTTGAGTGAAAGCACGCTTTTACTGTTTTCTAGAGATGTTGCAAAAACAAAACTACCACTTAAATTACTGTTCGTTTTACGTGCGTTTTACGAGTTCTGACTAACGCCAAAAAAGCATGATTTGGATATTACGATAGTACAAACTAAAACATTTATGTCTTTGTATTATTTATTTTGTTGTATGTAGGGTTTTTATTGCCCGATATTTGTAAAAGTTGCAAGCAGTTTAAATAAAAAGAAGTTTTATTTATTCTAAGATCTGGGCAGCACATCAAACTGACAAAATTGTGTAAATGCAATAGAAGCATATTGTGGAGGTGGTAACTGGTAACCATTGCATGGAGGTGAACTTGCGCAAAGCTCGACCATCGTCGCGTCGGTAATCGGAGCTTCGCTTTACACTACATTTGCGAATGATGTGATCTAGAAAATGGTAGAGAATGTTTTTAGCATTAAGTCCGCCATTTGTACTATCTTTTGTCTGTGCAATAAATAATAAAATAAATAAATAAAAAATGTTTAATGCAATACCGACTTGTCTTACACTTCAGCTTGTATGTTATAGGGTTCGTGTTTTCTTATTTATTTTATATATTTAATAACTTTATGGCACAAAGGTTGGTAGACTTAAAGCTAAAAGCATTATCACACAGTCATACCTTTAGGTCATGTAGAGATTGTTATGGGTGCAGGAGAATGGTCTAAACAGATATTAAATTCTGAGGAAAGGAGACATTTTTTTCTTGTATGGAGGATGGGCCCACCCATAAATTGTGACGTCTAGTAATGAAACATATTTTAAATTGTTCCTTATAATGTCTTAAAAACATTAACAATATTAGTTTTTCGGGAATATTTGTTCATCATAATTTAAATTCACACACATACCAGTTGACGCACATTTTCAGTCGTTTTTGAAAATCACAGTCGTTGAAATCTCAGTGCACAATAACGATTTAGTGGAATGGGGCCGTACTTGATGCTTTTTGCTTCTTTTTTTTATTAAAAATCCGATGAAAGCAAACACTCAATTCAAAACAAACGGAAGGTGACGGATAGCCAAACGCCAAACGGAAAGTGTGACAAATGTCACTCCAGCCATTCCTGTCAATGTCAGTGATAGCTGTCAGAGTTGCTATCCGTTCCACGGCTTTACTAGATAACCATTTTATGCAAAAATCTTAAAAAAGCAATAAAAATATTTTATACGGAGATTCCATTTGTTTAAAACAAATAAAAGTAGAAAAAACGTGATCTAAACAAAATCACGTACTTGAAATAATTGATATTGTATTATATTGACCAGCCCGTCGTTCCTTTACACATATTTGAATGAATGAATGAATGAATAATTTTTATTTCAGAAACAGTTTCCATATATTCTTAACCTAGTACAGACTATATATAAATAATATTTATGAAGGAGTGATGGCGCAATGAAAAGTACTCAACACAACGCATCTTTTAGTTCGATTTTATTATTCCGGTTTCATTTAAACGTTATCTTTCGTCTAATTGTCTAAAAAAATAAGTTATTAATTTAGGGTGCAATGTCATTATTAGACGCTAAAAGTTGCTACTGGGCCCAAAAAAATTTCTCCTTTAATGATAATAACTTTTTAATCAGTTTGAAGACAAAGCTATTACTACATTCCTTCAACATTACCTAATAATCCCAGACTTTTAAATAGTCGTTCGACTGAAAAGTTTAGAACACTTTTTTTAGAGTTCTACATTTTCCAAAGCTGGATGAACCTTTTAATGTAATATGCAGGACATTAAGTTTATATGAAAAAAGCTTGCTAGAGCTTGACTTGTAGCCATATGAGCTGTTAGATATCGAGGTCCTCTACCACCTTGCTTTGTAGAAAAGTTCGTTACAAAGAAATGCCACGAGCTTTTTTGTGTTCAGTTTTCACGCTATAACCGCTTGATAGATTTTGATTTTGACATAGTTATTTTAACTATTATTATTATTATTACATTACTTGAGAAGATAAGACATTAAAAGAAAGTTAATACGGAAAAAATCAAATCATGTGCCAAAAATGCGACTGAAAACTGCGGAAATTTTTGAGCGAAAGGCTACGGGTTCTATAGTACTTATGTATGTTATGGAGTTGCAACTTGCAGCGCTCAAGGGTCAACCGATGAGCCCAGTGCTGCAGCGCCGTAGCCCGGAGGGTCGATGCCCGGCCTGTGTCGCTAACAACGAATCGATAACCTGATTTGCAGACCACTTGTCATCATTCACTCGATGCGCTCGCCGAATTACAAAACATTCAGTGTGATAATTTTATGGGTTTTGTCGAGTCAACGCGAATTAGGAACTTAATCTTAATGGTTATATGAGTTACGAAGATTTTCATCACGATGACACCAATATACTAAATTTTGATATAGCCTGTATCATCAACAATAAAAACTAGCAAAGCTGATATTTTTTTGAAATTTGTATTAAAAGTGAAACAGTCAATGAGAAGTAGTATTTACAAATTTAAAGATAGATCTTCATATTAATGAGACCAAGTTTAGATAGCAATGACACAGTATTCTTGATGCTGTAACGTTTAATTGAGCGGCTTAACGAAGCCAGTTTCGCAATAAAATGCGGCGCCGCTGCATTACATAGTGCATCGAGCTAATTGTGGAGCTTTGATTCGAAGCACGCAGCGCGAGCCAGTGCGACAATGCAAGCGTCCAGCGTGCAATCACAGGAGCCCTATTTTTAAATCACTCGCTTCGAGATATCAACTGATCGCTCGGCTAAATCACTCGACAGTCGACACCAAAATCGAATGCCTCAACAATGATTAAGGGTTATTAAAGCAGAGATGAATTAAACGTTAATCAAAATAAAGTGTTAATTTACTATTGTCAATTTTAGCACGTGCCATTAGGAGCCTGTTTCAAAAATCACAGTCGAAAGGTCTACACACCCATACGTATAAAAAAATCAATAGTATTTGACAGATACCATACGACTCACCGAGACTCACCGAGACTATAAAACGAGTCACTTGCGTCAACACTTTACCATACGAGTGATTTCAAAAATAGGGCCCCAGGTCGACGACCCCGCTGAAGTTACCGGGGATACTGACCTGTCCTGACCACAGTTAAAATCGCAGTTTATGTCATTGGGAATATTACTAATGTACAATTGGGGCAGCATGACTGACACACGGCACAGGGATGGTTAAAATCTGATCATAGCTTTTGCAAGACAACACCGTGACGTTCGCGTTTGTAAGCTAGAATGAGGTATTTTATTGGACGCTCGATTTAAGTGATAAATATAATTGTAAAGGAAAGCGCTATTAATGAAGAAGGCATAAATTTTAATTTAAACGCATTTTATTCTATGTAGAGTCGACTTCTTTGTAGATAGATCTAGCTAGACTTTAGATATAGATTGAGGTCGTTAAAAATATTAAACTTTGATTAGAAGGAATACCAAACAAAGCAGATTTAATTTTAACTAAATAATATCGAAAGATATAGCGTGGTAGGTGGATCTACGAACAAAAAAGATGATAAGATTGTGTAACATCAAAACGGCACTAGTTTACCTCCAATACATTTCCGTGTTACCGTATCATATCCAGCATTAGACTGAAGGTACCAAACTAGATCGAGGTAAAACGATGACAAACAGATAACATTGCGATAAGTTATCTACCAGCGACACTATGCGAAATGGCCGTTTGTAGGATGTAGTTGTAAATGTTCCAATTAAAGTTGTTAGTAAGTAATTTATACATTCGAATAAATTCGAACAGTTACATGTGAATTTATTCTGTTAAATTATTCACATAGACACATAGTTGACGACGCGTTTGGTGTATTGGTTAGCGCTCCTGACTATTACGCCGGCCGTCGCGGGTACGAATCCCGCAAGGGGCAAATGTTTGTGTGATGAGCATGAACATTTGTTCCTAAGTCATGGATGTTATATGTATTTAAGGGAGACGCCCCCGTCATAATCGTTGTCTGGTACTTCGTAACACAAGGAAGATAATTCCTTAGCACGAAACCAGACAATTGGAGTGTTGTCTGGCGCATATAGACGCCTACATCGTATTAGGTAGCTTGTCTCGAATGCACTGAAACAATTTTATACACACCTCGCAGTAGCTACGTATTTTTTAAAACTCATTATAAATTACTTATAATATATCGGGGAATTGATATTCATAGTAGTACAGACTTTCTAAGTGGGTGAGGGCGGTTTTTAAGTTGGAAATCGCTAATCTAAAAGAAACTAACAAAATTATTTGAATCCTAATAAGGAACAATCGCCGAAGTAAACATGATTAGTGATTACATAAAGCTGAGCAGAATATCGTACAAAAAATTTCGTATTCAGGCCATCCCATCTCAGCAACAGTAGCGACCTAGAAACTGAAGATTTTCATTTATCATGCGCCCTTAGTCCTTGAAACAAAACTTGCCCAAGGCCTGCTGAATCCCGGAAATATATAGAGAGAGCAGCCCTTGTACCTAAGTAACACAAGGTTGAACCGACATGACTGGGGGGTGGCACAAATCGAACGATCCGTCGGCCGATTCTATTCTTTACCAAGGTTAGAGGGATGGGGGCGAAAGGATGAAGGCTAAATAACTAACGACAGTCGGCTGTGTAATAAAATTGCGATTAGGCATCAATTTACTAGTATAACCTATATGAGGCAGCTTTTGAATGATTAAAATATGTAAAGTAAAAAGTAAGTATTTAATAAAACACAATTTACGGATATTTTCGCGACAATTTATTAGATTTTTCATCCCGACGTTTCGAACACTTTACAGCGTTCGTGGTCACGGGGTAGACTAAGATGTTATTTGTCATTTACATAGTTTTGAAAGGATAAGGATTCGTTGTTATCTTGTATCAACTTATTATGTTATTTCATAATTAAATGGAGTTGGACAGCAATTTTTGATGTTTGAATAAGGGCCTTATTAGTAGCAAAGCAAGCAATGTACTTTGCACTGATAGAAAGTTTTAAATACCTACTTATGATCTACTTTCTGTTTGTGGAACAGTTACAAAAAATACAACTGTGTTTTAAGATCCAAAATGCAGTGTATTTCAAGCCCATTATAGAGCCTACTAGCATACTATGGATTTTCTTTACAACATGAAAACAATAAATTATTGTTTGTCTGTTAAATTAATAATCTAAGGAACCAAGTAACTAAATATTCGTTCGATAAATGCCTTTTATAAAAAGACATGCAATATTCTGAAAGGTGATTTTGCTCTTTCAGAAAAGGAGGGTGTCAGGTTTTAAAAAAATTACAGGTTGCCTTTGCCATGATTTGAATAATTGGTTGTTGAACTATCAAATCATTCTATTTTTAACGTTGGGTAAAAAATAGAATGATTTATATTATTGACTTACTTGTATGTTGCTTAGTACTGTAAGACTGATTTTTATTTTCTTATGGCTTTTTCCATTACTCTTATCTAAATTATTATTTATTAACTTATTTATTGTTGGTTTTACAATATTTAACACTCACAGTGTCATATTTTATTCTTAAAAGATGAAATATGAAACCAAAAATTGCGCACGGGCGGGATTCGAACAAGCATCTTTCTGGCAAACCGGGCCAACTGCTCTTCCAATTGAGCTACCGTGCTGTCGGTCCGACCGCGCGAAATTCTTGGTCTCATTGATACGTCATTGCGTGACGTTATTTATTGTTTATTCCATCAAACTTAAAGCAGTAGTAGTTGAAAACCAACTTGAAAATTATTTACAGTAGTTCAACACCACAGCCAATAAAGAATAGCATTTTAATTAAAGTTTTTTTTTTAATTCAATTATAAAGGTATGTTATTGTAATGTGAGGTAAGAAAAATAGTAATTTCAAATGTAAGCAATAATTCCATGTTGTATAATATGGAAGCAGTAAATTTATTAAACTTGTAAGTTGCTTTGTGTACAAGTAATGTTCTGACGAGATATCTGTAACAGCCAATAGTTAAAAATAAATAGTTGGTATGGATGAAAAAGATGATTCTCCTCCTACAACTAAATATTTTTGTTTAAATCAGTCACACTGTACATTCAACAAATATTTCTTATTTGACAATAAGCCCTTAATAATGCTAATTATACTTAATTAGGAAATAAAATGGTTTAACATCAGTATTCCTCTCATTCATAGTAACTGTAACTATATGATATTAACTGCCTCGGTGGCGCAGTTGGAAGTTGGCGGTGTTTCACTCCCGTGTCTCGGAAAGCACGTAAACCGTTGGTCCTGCGCCTGATCTCGCTCCGGTTGAATCAGATTGCTGTCCCATCGGGCTATGAGAGTGAAAGGAATAGAGAGTGCACCTGTGTTTGTGCACACACTTGTGCACTATAATATGTCCCGCGCAGTCGGTTAGTCGTTGTAACTGGCCACCATAGTCGAATTCGGCTAGGGGGACTATTAAATATATGACTCTCCGCCATGAGATAGAATTAATGCTCCCACTATTATGATCAGGTATATGTAAGATTAAATAAGAAACCAATTTTTTTTTTTTTATATTTTATAGTTTATATATAGATTTTCGATATAATATAGTTTTTATTGCTATTAATATTTTGAAATAGTTGCAACATACAGTTACAAATATAAAAACAACAGCTTAGCTTTCCATTTATGATCATATCAATATACACTAATATTTTTTGTGCAAATTAGTAACTATATTCAATAAATAACAATTTTCATATTTTTCTACCCTTGTAAGTAGAGCCGCATTCCATGAGTTTATATCCAGTCAGTAAATGCCTATTAAATCAGTATAGTCTCCGAATAAAATTCCCTGTAAAGAAGTAGTTCTTACCACTACTTACTTTTATATGCTAAACTCACGTGCTAGCCAAAGTGGAGGAAAAAGGAAAATATTAGCGAGAGGTAGCAAACAAGGGATAACACACAAAATCACACCACTTTTCCATTGGAGCTTGTAATACCTACGGATACCTACGTCAACTGGTATGTATGCACAAACCTAGCAGATTCATGAAAGATGAAGTTATAATGGTAGTAAATATGTATGCTATTGAAATAAATGAACTGGTAAAGAGTAATATTGTAAGTCTATCTTGTCAAGTCAAGGGCGAAATACGAGAAAATGAACGTCAAAACTTTAAGAGCTTTATGAATGTTTACTCACCGAATTCCGCTGTTCCCAGTTCTTCAGACAACTTTATCACATAAAATACTATTCCACGAAGAAATATTAGAACACACAAAAGATTTTTTTAAAAGATAGAAATAAAAACAAAAGGAGAGACACACAAAAGCACACTTTGTAGACCATAGACAATAAAATCTTCTTTTTCACTAGACAGAGACAGATAGACCATAGACACCATGCTTCTGTCTCCCATAGATATGTCGCAGGCAAAACATATAATTCCGCCGTTTACATATGGCGACGTCAATTTATAAACGCTTGAAGCATGTTGAATTTTACAAGCGCTTTCTTTTTTTAACGCGTAGGCTGTGTGACCTCATCAATATTGCGAGATTGCTCTCACAATATTCTTAATAAACACCTGGGTAAATTAAGTAAAAATATTTGTTTACGTACCGGGTGGGAATAAATTGGATTTAATATCCACCGAATTTCTACCCACCCGCCCATCTATAGACGTGACGCTTCGTAAAACGCTTTATGGTTTACATACACTAGGTTGAATTATTGAAGAAAAAGTTTTTGATAAGTTTTCATAAATTTCAACCACATTGTATATGCTGTATGCATATAGTTATACAATTAGTTCGTACCTACTTATTTCTTAGATCGACAAATACGCACAATGTACCTACTGCACTGAATAAAATGTTGTCCTGTAAAACTGCAAAACCTTACACAGTCTCCCTCTTCCCCTTTGGGATTTCCAAAATGCAGGTACGCACTGTATTTGTCACTTAATGACAGTTTTAAAAATAAACTATTGTTATAATGCAGTATTATAAATTACATAAAAATAAATTGAATCGCACTAACTTCAATAAAAATATTTCATTTAATTTTTAGAACAGGCTTCAAGTTATACCCGGTATCAATTCGAATCGGACATTATATATAATGACTCGGCATTATAGATTTTGCCTTCGTCATTTTGAAAAACCGCGCGCTTTTATAAACTTACGACACCGTATGTAAACGGCGGGGTTATACGGTTTGCCTGCGACAATAATAAATTGAATTTTTAAATTTACATAATCTGTGGTAGTTTTCGTGTGGTAGTTGCGTTCAAAAAAGATTACATGATCAGTGGTTGCGTTCTTTGACTAAGTATTTAACATAAAGTTATTTTGTTGCGTTACAAAAAAAATATTTGAATATTATTTTGTTTTGGGATATTTTCGCATAACAAATATTTTAACACACATCAATTTAATTAATTTTACCTCAAATGACTTAATTCGAAAACATAGATCAACAGTTTTATGTTGCGCTACAAAAAAGTACAAAAATCCTATTTTCATATCAAATTTACTGACTGCACAGCAAGTATAAAACTATTTCATACGCATTTTAAAACTTGCTCAACAATAATGTCTTAAAGTTATTATATACAAGTGCGAGTCGGACTCGCGCACTGAGGGTTCCGTGCCAACTTTAACTGAATTAGGGATTCTTACTTCCACTAAGCCAAAATACCTCAATAATTTGTTGACCGCAAACATAACTTTGTTTTTCATAGTGTTTGTATGAAAGACAAAGTTATATTTGCGGTTGATAAAAATGTGCTATATCTCAAAAACTGCTAGTTCGATTTCGCTCAAACCAATTTTCGTTGATAGTTTTTGTTGAGATCTACATTACATATTTTTTTCCAAATTTTCACTACCTTAGTTCAAAAGTTAGATGGGGGGGACGCCCATTTTGCCACTTTGGAAGCGTCTATAGGTATCTTAAACGTTAGACTTTTAGAAAAAAATATTTTAGGAACCTCAGTGACATTTTGAAAGACCTATCCATAGACACCCCACACGTATAGGTTTCGGTTAAAAATATTTTTTAGGTTTTAGTTTCATGTATGGGAGCCCCCCCTAAATATATATTTTTTTAACTTTTAGAACATGAATCGGAAAGCGGTGCACAAGATACATCTACTCACCAATTTCCAGCTGTGTGATGCTAATAGTTTTAGAATAAAGAGGCTCTGACATACGGACGGACAGACAGACAGACAGACAGACTTGACGAAACTAAGGGTTTCGTTTTTTGCCATGCGGCTACGGAACCCTAAAAATGGTGTTTCTTCATCATCTACGCAGCGCAGGCAGGTTTCGTGCATACGTGATCGATAGTTAACTCAACTTATGGTTAAAAGTTATTAACGTTACTTGAATTAATAAGATTCTATGTGTTTTAATCAGTCAGGTATCAAACGACTGCCGGGAGTCGCATAATAATGGAATTTCTATTGTGTCTCGTTCACACATACTTGACGAGTTAAACTAAATATGTATACCTGAATTGACCTTTGGTATAGGGATTTTTGTTCAAAACACGAAGAACTTAAATTTTAAATTTAAAAAACGCAATACAATTTCTTACAAAATAATGGTAACGACTTTAAACAGTGAGTTGACAGTTTACTATCAATCAAGAAACCGGGCTTACCGGGCTGTAGATACTTAAACTGCAGTGTATGATGAAAAAAATTAAGACAAGTTATTAAAACAAATATGTAAAAGATTTACTGTGCACTATTATTAGATACGCATGTATAAAAAAGCTTCTATTTTAAATACATAAATAGCAATGCGCTACGAACATTATTTCTTTCAACATAAATTGTTGCTAAGACTTTAATATTTTGTTAGCAATTTTGTTGTTCAATCAGTATTTTTATTAGATTTATTTACATTAGAACTCGGTATTTTTTCTGTACAAAATTTTTAATTTTAAGTTATATAAGTAATACCCTTTTTATTTTGCACAAAATCTTTAAAATTAATTCATCCAACCGTAACTACTAGTAATAGGTGTGATAATTAGGGTATTATTTCAAATCTAAGCCGGTTGTTAGTGAGAAATAAAATATTATTACTTAATTAATGTGTAATAGTTTATTTATACATTTGTCTGTTCATCATCTGCTTAAAATAAAAATAAAATGACCCTAGTGACACCACAGGTTGCTCTCCCAAACTTTAAAGGGTCAGAGCTTTCCAATCCAGTTAAGAACGTAGTGATTACTTGCTCAATGATCCAGTCTATAGAATCCTGGCAAGCTAGCAGTCATAAGTGAGATGTGAGAGACATCTCACTTATAGATCACGTAGCTATACAAACTAAGACTAAAGCCTGCACATAAGTAAAAGTTGTTTGCCTCTACTCATTTTTGATCTGGGTACTATACAATTTAGTTTAAACTTAAAAGACATAGTGATGTATAGAAAAACTATTTTTATTAATTATTACATAGTTGCAAATAATGTAGGGAGAAGTATACAATCCATACATTAATGTGTGAGAGTTGTTAGAGCCGCTACCACATCACCTCTGTGTTCTCGTAATGTTCTTTCTGCAAGTGTTCTTGATATTTCCATTTCTTTGACCTGGAAATAAAAAAAATATGCATGTTATTAGTCTCTTTTATTGACTTTTTAATCCCCTAAGTAAATATAACATCATTTTGATGGAGGCAGAGGTGGGTAATTTTTTTTGTTTTTGTGATTTACACTCTAAGTTATTACATATGGTACTACATACATTTACACTTGATCTTTGTCAACAATGTAGGAACTTGATATTAGTTGATAATTTTTTTTTATGTATTTTACAATTGTATTTTTGCATACAATTAAAATTTATAAATTGTAAGATACTCACAATTAGTTCTATATCATCTTTCTTTACTGATACTTTCTGAAGTTCCTTTTCTTTTTCAAGGCGTTCTGCTGTTTCTTTATTTCTTCTATCACCTATTAGTGATAGTGCCTGGAAAAAAAATATTCATAAGTATTCACAAATTCAAAAGAAACCATACACTCGAAACCATGCAACTTTTAGGAGATGTAAGTAGTTTCCATTCCACTTACAGTAACATAACCTCATTTAATGAATTTGTAAGTACTCACTCCTGAAATATCCTGAGAGGATATTTCTTTCTCCTCAGCATAGTCAGTTACTTTTTCAAGATCGGCGACACCACTATCATGTTTAGCAGTCTTCTTTTGAGTCTTATCCTTGTCATGTTGAATATCATCGGTATCGCCATTAATTTCTTCGTCTGCCATTTTGTGTTTTATTATTAGCGAAGTAAATAAAACACAGCGAAGCAGATAACAGCTAAAATAATTCAACACTCTTAAATAATTAAACTCGTGTTCCTCATTTTTTTAAGAAAGAGAAAAGGAAAAGCTTTATCAATGTAATTTACACTTCTCACATGCAAATGCAAGATGCAAGGTGTCAACTGTCAATGTCATTAATTTTGCCTTGTCTGTCATGTCTTTGCTTTGGGTGTGTTTATCCCTATGACAAGGCAGCATGGTCCTAAGACCTTAGCCTGTTCCTTAAGGAACAAAAATACAAAAAAAATAAATGGGTGTGTTTAGCAGAAAACAGCTATTTTAAGCGCACGCAGCGCACGCAACAACATGTCGTCGGACATCAGATCAATAAGCGCAAAGCGCTTATTTATTTTATTTATCTAAGAACTTTATTGCACAAGTAACAGTGTACAAAAGGTGGACTTAATGCTAAAAGCATTCTCTAACGGTCATACCTTTAGGTTATGCAGAAAGATTAAGCGCTTACCTTTTAAACTCTATACATTTTTTTACAGCTAACTTACGTTACGACGTCAAAACATGATCAGCAACATAATCTAAGGATCAGCAGCGTAAATGAAGTAAGCAATCATCAGATATCCTAAATGTCATGTGGTGGTAGAAAAAGCGCTGACATGCATGAATTAAGGTTAGCGCTTATGTAAGCCACTTCTGCTGTTTGCTGCCAACTTTATTATTTTACCGGAAGAATGACTAATTTTTACAACTGCAACCTGCCATTACGACGTCAGAAATTAGTACTACATTTTGGCGCTGTTGTGTTACGTAGTTTTATTTCCGCTTTGTAGTACGTTTCCGTTTCCCCCCTTAAACCAAAACCAAACGAAACTGCTTTTAGATTCGCGCACTTTTCTAAAATGTCCAAAGGTTTTTTTGTCGTAAAATAAAATAACTTGATTTTAGACATAAAAAATACAATCTCGGTCACCATTTGTAATAATAAAAAAAATACAGTTTAGCGTTTCTTACGCAATGAAAAAAGCGAAATTGCTATGAACCACTAAGTTAAAAGCACTGTGAAGAAAAATTCAGTTTATTTTGGTACACAATAAATAACATGTTCGTATGTAAAGATATACTTTTTTCTTTTTTTTACCAAGCGAACCTGATCATTATTTACATGCAGGTATTTCTAGGTTATTTGCCATCACGTTCAAATATGCACTGTTGCGTTTGGATTATGAACATTTTCTTGTTTGATTTCAGTGTATGGAGGAGGTGGTATGCTACTATCGTGGACCTGTAAAATAAATAAAGCCAGATAAGCAGATAAGACACTTTTTTGAGACTAAACATTTTGTTTTTTCTAAATTTATATGACTTACAAAACATTGATTATGGTAGGCAGCAGTTGTTTGAGTTACCACAGCACTTAAGGGTGTCGTTCTAGAATATCTGAAAAGAAAAAAAAAGTGAATGTCCTTGTCCATCATCAAAATGATATGACTACTTTAAGAGCAAAATGAGAAATGTAGCATGAGCTCTCTTTTGAATTAATCGTATTCGTATGTAGTTGTTAAGTAAGTTAACTGAATAAGTAGGTTCCTATAAGTGCCGTAAATCACACGAATTACAAAAGCGAGTGATTTTAAATAGAACTCGAGGGTAAGTTTACAATCCAGAGATTGGTTTTTCATAAATTGGATTCCAACTTTTAAGTTAGTTACTTTAATGATAATTTAACCTTACCACAAAATATTTAATAGTACTTTACCTCGGAGGCGCGTCTCGAAGTCTTTCATCGATGTACATCTGTAAACTTCCTATAGATAACCGTCCACCTGAATTAGATCCGTTGCCCAACGGTCTGTCAAAGAAAGGATTAAAGGTTACTTCATATTATCCATCTAAAGGTAATGTTGTACACCCAATAGGTAAGTTTAAGATAAGGTAGGTTTAAGACTACAGAACATACTTCTAAAATAAATAAAAACTGGCCAAATGCGGAGTCGGATTCGCGCACTGCGGGTTCCGTGCCAACTTTAACTAAATTAGAGGACCACTTACTTCCACTTAGCCAAAATACCACAATATTTTGTTGACAGCAAAAAAAATTAAATACTTATAAAAAATAACATTATCTTAGGACGCCCATTTTACCATTTTGAAAGCGTCTTCTTACAAATGTTTGAATTTAAGTTCAATGTATGGGATGGGGATCCCATAAATCCCTCAAATGTATTTTTTTTTTTTTTTGTGTGGAAATCATAAATAAAGCAGTTGACAGAATACACCTACCTACCAAGTTTCATCTGTGTAATGCTAATAAGTAGTTTCAGAATAAAGCGGTTGTGACTTATGGACGGACAGACAGACAGACCGGACGAAACTTTAAGGTTACCGTTTTTTGCGATTCGGCTACGGAACTACATAAATTGTAAAAAATAAAACGAATATTAAAAACGGTTGAGTTTGCTGTCGTGAAGTTTTGCGTCTAATTAACCATTTAACGTAATAATAATATATTATGATTAATAAAACATGATTACCTTAAGTTTGCCGTTGCACATAATTTGGTGAGTAAAACAAAAGTGGCTACAATCCCTAAAACGAGAGCTGTGCCCATTATCACTTGAGTCGTAGAAATCAACAGAATTTGATCAACGGTGTCCCTGAAATATAAAATCATGTTTTAAAAAAGAATGTAAGTTTATAGTTTTTTCCTCATCTTACTTATGTGACGTCATCATGATCATTTTTCCACCCCAGTTTCACGTTTTTTTATACGCTATATGAAAAAGCAAAGCAACTCTAAAATAAATATCAGGAGCAACTTTATTTATTATTTAACTCGTCAAGTATGTGTGAACGAGACACAATAGAAATTCCATTATTATGCGACTCCCGGCAGTCGTTTGATACCTGACTGATTAATCTTAAACTTAGCCACAGTATACCTCCGCCAATATGCACACACAAGCCTCTATCACATTACATACCGGCAGATCCATTTGCCGTTGGAGTCATAGCAAACTTGACATATCCCATGCCAGCACTGCAGACGGTCATCGCAACAAGTACCAAAACATTTTTCTCCTAGTACTGTAAAAGATACACGTAAATTAATAGACATCAAATTTTCTTTCTACTCGTCGCGACGTGTACCTATAGTACAGTATATCATCATATTTATGTATTGTCTATTGACACTATCATATCATGTACTAGGAAGCTCGTGGACAGTGACAATGAATGCCTTATCTGCATTAAAAGAGAGCTAGTAGGAGAGTTCTGTCTGAGGCATGTATCTATTAGTAGAAAATTTCAAGTGCTCTAGAGTTTCAAAGTGAAAGACTATTACTATCTATTCAAAACACAAACCTACGAACTTTTGGCGCAACTGAGTTAGGAAGGCAAAGGGAAGCGCTTCCTACCGACCGGGTGTTATGGCCGGGGACCAAGGTCCAATGTTCACCGTCTTGGTTTATTCATATGTAGTTAAGTCCGATCTAAATCTTTAATATCGCGGTTCGGTCTCCATACTTCGACTAACAGCGCCATCTAGTCGTGTCGAGCCGAGTCAGCGTGTTGCGATGATATGTAGTGACATTGGTAGATCATACATGTAGCTACATCACTCCCCTCCGAAGAACCGGAAGTTGATTGAGCCAGGGTGGTTAAGCTCAGCAGTCTGTGCGTAGTGAGCTTGCAAGTGCCAGTGTTCGACGATGAGCCGGGATGTGCATGCGCGATGTCCACGGTGAGTCGGGATGGGCATGCTGTCCACGGTGCGTCGAGATGCGCGATATCCACAGTGAGTCGGGATGAGATGCGCGATGTCCTCACGATAAGTCGGGATGAGCATGCGTGATGTCCACGGTGAGTCGGGATGTACATGCGGGATGTCCACGATGCGTGAGGATGAAGCTCGAAGTCCACGGTGAGTCGGGATGGTGAGCTGGGTGAGGCTGCCGAGGAACCAGGAAGACCCGGTGCGGTCTGCGGTGGTGTCCTTGAGGCTGGAACTGGCTTGGAGGAGACTGCTGGCTGGGTGCGGCAGGCTGGTTGTGGGGAGAAGGAGGCGATGCTGACGACGACGGTGCGGCTCCAGGGGTATGGATGATATCACGTCGGGGTCACCAATTTGGTGGTCAAGAAGGTCGATAGTACTAACCACCAATTGAATGTACCTGCGTGATATGTGAGGGCTGACTCCAGTGGAATAAAACAGTTTGTAGATTCACACTTATTATTGTTCAAGGCACACAAGCACAGATAAATACAAAAGTCAGAAGAAAGAAGATGAGAGCACAGATAGAAGTAAGATGCAAAGTAAATAAATGATAGCGATTACAAGAATTAAATACGCGCGGCAAGTAGTAGGCATACGAGCGGTCATCGAGTGACACGGGCTTCGCGCGGACGTATGGATCTCGACTGGCGAGCGGGCCGCCTGCGCATTCTTGCGAATGCGTAAAAGTGCTGACGCTCGCGAGTTACTACAATCGCGCGTGTCCATTGCGTTCGGCCGGCAAGCTCACTCGTTACATCCGATAATTTCTCGGTGTTGTGTATAATGTTTTATTTGTTTTATTAATATATAAATGTAATGTAAATATGTAGGTTTAGTGTTATATTGTGTAAGTAAATAATATTAAGTAATTATAAATACTTGTTGTACATAAATAGATTTAAGATATTGTAAATAATATTTGTGTGTGCTATTTGTGTGTAAATAAATATATGTGGGAAAGTTGCCCACATCACTCCCCTCCAGAGACCGTGCCTACGGGCGATAATAGTCAGGGAATCTAACTTTACGTCCCGAACGACTTGTTTTAAGTGTTTTAGGAGGTGAATTTGTAATATCATTATTTTTATTACTACTTGTAAGATTTTTATTTGAGTTTTTATTTGTATTTAAGGTGTTTTCGATATTAGTTTTATTTAATTTACTATTAAGGTTGTTGTCGAACAATGTATAGGCTGGTTTTAAACGGTCTATAGACACTGTGACACTTTTATTTTTAATTTTAATTTGAAAAGTTTTAGGGCCTCTGGTCAAAACTTCAAACGGGCCATTATAGGCCGGTTGAAAAGTACCGCGTACAGTGTCATCTCTGACAAACACGTGACTAGAAGTGGCTAGGTCTTTGTGAACAAAAATTTTGCTTTTATGATGATTTGACGTTGCAACAGGTTTTAAATTAGAAGCGAAAGAACGTAAGCGGGCAGAAAAATCGCGAATGTCGGTGGTGTGACAATCTGATTTGTCACCGAAGAATTCACCGGGCATTCTTAGAGTTTCTCCGTAAAGAAGTTCGGAGGGTGTTGCCTGTAGGTCGTCTTTAAAAGCGTTACGTACGCCTAGCAGAACTAGTGGCAACGTTTCCGTCCAGTTTACGTCGCTGTGACAAGTAATGGCTGTCTTTAACTGACGGTGGAAACGCTCCACTAGGCCATTACATTGCGGATGGTATGCTGTAGTCATCCGGTGTCTAAAACCTATCAGTTTGGCCAATTGTTCAAATAAGGCCGACTGAAATTGTCTACCGCGATCGGTAACGATGTCCGTGGGACAACCATATCGGGAGATCCAGCCAGATATGAAGGCTTTGGCCACTGCTTCTGCGGTTATTTCACTAAGCGGGACAACTTCGGGCCATCGCGTGAAGCGATCGACCGCTGTCAGGCAGTAGCGATAACCAGCAGATGGGGGTAGGGGACCGATCAAGTCCAAATGAACATATTTGAAACGTGCTTTCGGTAAACCTAGCGTGCCTACGGGTGCAGACACGTGTCGATTCACCTTGGTACGTTGGCAAGTCAAACATGCCTTGGACCACTCGCGACAGTCTTTTCTCATAGATGGCCAAACATATCTTTCGGCAACTAACTTGGCGCTAGCATTAGCACCGGGATGACTAAAGCTGTGCAAGTTTAAGAAAACCTGATGACGGAACTGTTCGGTGACAAAAGGCCTGGGGGTCGGCGTGCTGACATCGCAGTACAAAAGTAAGCGACTCCCAGGTATTGTCTTCTTCTCCAGGCGAAGAGAGTTAGAACCATGGAGTATTTGGGCTAGTTCCGAGTCCAAGTCTTGTGATTTGGCCAGTTCTTCCAAATCAATTGGCTTTTGGACCTCATCGACGCGCGAAAGTGTATCAGCAACGATGTTGTCTTTACCGGCTATATGACGTATATCAGTAGAGAACTGTGCTATATAGTCAAGATGCCTGAATTGACGGGGAGAGCAGTTATTCTTCCGTTCATGGAAGGCAAAGCATAACGGCTTATGGTCAGTGTAGATGGTAAAGTGGCGGGCCTCGAGCATGTGCCTGAAATATTTTATACTCTCGTAGATAGCAAGGAGCTCTCTATCATACGGCGAGTATTTCTGCTGTGCTGGGCTCAACTTGCGAGAGAAAAATGCAAGAGGTTGCCATGTACTGTCCTTATACTGCTGAAGAACAGCGCCAATCGCCATATCCGAAGCATCAGTGGTTAATGCCAGTTTGACCTCAGAATCTGGGTGGGCTAATAAAGCTGCATGACAAAGGCTTTCTTTACATTCCTGAAATGCTCTCAACGAGTCTCCCTCCAAGACAACCGGGTGAGAGCCTTTCACAGAGCCAGTAAGCAATGCGTTCAAAGGGGCTTGAACTTGGGCAGAGTTTGGCAAGAAACGCCTATAAAAATTGATCATGCCCAAGAATCTCCTGAGCTGCTTGACAGTTTTGGGCACTGGAAAGTCCTGTAAAGCCTGGACCCTACCTTTCAGAGGCTTAGTACCAGAATGAGAGATGCTATAGCCAAGAAAAGACACTTCAGATTGACCGAAAACACACTTGGCAGTATTTATAAGAATTCCGTAGTCTCTCATCCTAGTAAATAGTTGACGAAGGTGGTTCTCGTGGTCTGCTTCTGAGCGTGAGAATATTAAAAAATCATCCAAATATGGATAGCAGAAGTCAAGGCCACGAGTCATCTCGTCAACAAATCTCTGAAAGGTTTGTCCAGCGTTCCTCAAACCAAACTGCATGAAGGGAAACTCGTAAAGTCCGAAGGGTGTGGTGATGGCTGCCTTCGGAATATCCTCTTCAGCTATAGGGATTTGGTGGTAGGCTTTGACCAGGTCCACAGTGGAGAATACCTTGCAACCTGTCAGATTCTGGGTAAAGTCCTGTATATGGCGGATGGGGTACTTATCCGGGATGGTCCGAGAGTTGAGCAGTCTGTAGTCTCCGCATGGACGCCAGCTGTTGTCCTTTTTAGGGGCAAGATGAAGCGGTGACGCCCAGGGGCTATCGGATGGACGTGCGGTACCATTCGCCAACATAGCCTCAAATTCCAACTTGGCTATTTTAAATTTATCAGGGGCTAGTCTGCGAGGTGGGCTTGAAACTGGGGGGCCTGGTGTGGTGCGTATGTAATGAACTGTGTTATGTTTCGGTGTAATGGGTGTGCCTGCCGGTCGTGTAATTTCCGGGAATTCAGCGAGAATCGCGTGATACTTACCGCTGCCAGTCAAAACCTTAACGCTCGAAACAAGAGAATCTGAAAAAGTTACGCCAGCTACAGTTGACACATTAGTATTCCCGTCGATTAAACATTTATTGCGGATGTCGACAACTAAATTATAAAAAGAAAGAAAGTCGACACCGATTATGGCTTTTGTAACATCGGCGACGACGAATTGCCATATAAAGTCTCTACGGAGTCCTAAATTTAAATTTAACTGCACTGAACCGTAAGTGTTAATGGTAGATCCATTGGCTGCGCACAACTGATAGTTCGTCTTCGCACGGCGTTCACGAAGGGCAGTCCTCGGGATGACACATAAATCGCTCCCTGTGTCCACAAGAAATTGAACTTTGGATCTGCTATCAGTCACGAACAGGCGACCAGTAGTCTTAGGGCAGTCGTCAGCCGCCATTATCGACCGCCCATCGAGTTTTCCGCCTTAAAATCGCAGGGAGAGATGCACTTGCTGGCCTTGCTTCCAAACTTGGCATGGTACCAGCAAAGCGGGTGCTTCCGGTAGCGGGCATTGGATCGGCTACGACTGCGTTGGCGGTGGTTGGACTGGCCTCGAGGTCTGGAGCGCTGCGTCGAGAGGGATTCTACCTTCTTGGTGAGTTCGGCGATCTGTCTAGCCATATCGTCCAAAATGCTAGAAGACGATCTGCACGATGACGTGGCTGCGACGACTGGTGCTGGAGGCGCAATGTCGTGGATCCGGTCAGCCAAATCAGCCAAGGTCTCTATTGGAGAAAGAGCCTGTGAGGCGATGATCTGCTGCATGTTGTGGGGCAGGCGACTTGTCCAAATAGTCCTGACAAAGTCTTCTGGAACGCCAGGCCCTGCCAAGTTCTGCAAATGCCTAAGGAACTGGGACGGCTTGCGGTCCCCGAGTTCCTCGTGCATGAGGAGCTGTTTCACTTTCTTCTCCTTTGAAGCTGAGAGACGCTTGATCAGTTCCAACTTAAGCTTCTCGTACTTATTCGCGGAAGGAGGTGAAATAATGATATCCTCGACTTCTGCAGCGTACTGGTTGTCGAGCTGGGATATCACGTAATAGAATTTTGTAGAATCCGCTGTGATGTTGGAGATCGCAAATTGGCCCTCTAATTGCGCAAACCAAATTGCAGGCTTATCCGGCCAGAATGGTGCGACTCGTACTCCGACACGGCAAATATCGGATGACACAGTGGAAACGCGTCCGTGTTCGGCTCCGCCATCTTGATCGCCACGTTCTGCGTCGCAATCTTGAAAATGAGGTGCAAGATCTTCATTATTATTTGCCATCTTCTCGAGGTGTTCTGAACGGGGTCACCAGTTTGGTGGTCAAGAAGGTCGATAGTACTAACCACCAATTGAATGTACCTGCGTGATATGTGAGGGCTGACTCCAGTGGAATAAAACAGTTTGTAGATTCACACTTATTATTGTTCAAGGCACACAAGCACAGATAAATACAAAAGTCAGAAGAAAGAAGATGAGAGCACAGATAGAAGTAAGATGCAAAGTAAATAAATGATAGCGATTACAAGAATTAAATACGCGCGGCAAGTAGTAGGCATACGAGCGGTCATCGAGTGACACGGGCTTCGCGCGGACGTATGGATCTCGACTGGCGAGCGGGCCGCCTGCGCATTCTTGCGAATGCGTAAAAGTGCTGACGCTCGCGAGTTACTACAATCGCGCGTGTCCATTGCGTTCGGCCGGCAAGCTCACTCGTTACATCCGATAATTTCTCGGTGTTGTGTATAATGTTTTATTTGTTTTATTAATATATAAATGTAATGTAAATATGTAGGTTTAGTGTTATATTGTGTAAGTAAATAATATTAAGTAATTATAAATACTTGTTGTACATAAATAGATTTAAGATATTGTAAATAATATTTGTGTGTGCTATTTGTGTGTAAATAAATATATGTGGGAAAGTTGCCCACAAACTAACCATCTACTCGTATCTTACTTAATTACCTTTACTCATGCTATTAAAAAGTTAAAAAAAGTTAGCCTGTAAAATCTCACTGCTGGGCAAAGGTCTTACCTCAAGAAGTATATTCTTTTATGAAAGAAAAATTAATCCTATTTCCCGGTCACGCTATAAATTAACAACAATGTACGTGAGCTAATTTCAATCATCATAAAAGATGAAATATGAAACCAAAAATTGCGCACGGGCGGGATTCGAACCAGCATCTTTCTAGCAATCCAATCCATTTCGCGCGGTCGGACCGACAGCACGGTAGCTCAATTGGAAGAGCAGTTGGCCCGGATTGCTAGAAAGATGCTGGTTCGAATCCCGCCCGTGCGCAATTTTTGGTTTCATATTTCATCTTTTAAGAATAAAATATGACACTGTAAGTGTTAAAAATATTGTAAAACCATTGAGTAGCAAAGCGTTATCATTTCCAAGTTGAATTTATTCTGTAAAGAATAACTACTTGACCCGCTGTTGCATAAACAGACGGGTAGATGGCGCTAACGTCACGCAATGACGTATCAATGAGACCAAGAATTTCGCGCGGTCGGACCGACAGCACGGTAGCTCAATTGGAAGAGCAGTTGGCCCGGATTGCTAGAAAGATGCTGGTTCGAATCCCGCCCGTGCGCAATTTTTGGTTTCATATTTCATCTTTTAAGAATAAAATATGACACTGTAAGTGTTAAAAATATTGTAAAACCATTGAGTAGCAAAGCGTTATCATTTCCAAGTTGAATTTATTCTGTAAAGAATAACTACTTGACCCGCTGTTGCATAAACAGACGGGTAGATGGCGCTAACGTCACGCAATGACGTATCAATGAGACCAAGAATTTCGCGCGGTCGGACCGACAGCACGGTAGCTCAATTGGAAGAGCAGTTGGCCCGGATTGCTAGAAAGATGCTGGTTCGAATCCCGCCCGTGCGCAATTTTTGGTTTCATATTTCATCTTTTAAGAATAAAATATGACACTGTAAGTGTTAAAAATATTGTAAAACCATTCAATCATCATTTTTTTATGTTTACGTTCTTCTCTTTGTTCTTTGAAAATTACGTAGAATTCTCTTAATGATTAATTTATCTTATGATTACTCGCAAGAATCCGTCATTTTGGCGTTAAAGTCGTGGGCCATCATAAGAATAAAATTATCACAATCCTGATTGTTGTAGTTATGGTCTCTAATTAAGTGTATCATCTCTAGTTTAAAAAATAAAGGAGGAGAGTGCTAGTCTATGGCATACCATGCTAGCTAGACTGACTGTGAAGTCTGTGTTTTATTTATTTAATAGTAGTAATCATAACAAAACATGGTGACAGCGGTAAAAAATTAAAGTATTATATTAGTTGGTGGGTATAATGAATAAAATGGCTGAAGGAATACAGAGTGTTGTAGGATTGCAGCCTCTGAAGATGGAAGGCAATATGGCGTCGAATTGGAAAATGTTTGCGAGAGAGTTTGATACTTATATTGAAGCGTATTTTGACACAGCTGCAGAGAAGAAGAAGGTGGCATTATTATTGTATCATGCGGGACAAGCTGCGAGAGAAATCTATGATGCTTGGGAGTTAGATGATTCTGAAAAAAATAACCTCAAAATAGTGATGGAGAAATTTACGTAACATTTTATTCCTACAACCAATCTAACTTACGAAAGATTTGTATTTTTGACCAGAAAACAGGAGGATACCGAATCATACGAAAGTTACATGACAGCATTAAAAACATTATCGAAGACATGTGAACTAGGAAGCCTAAGAGAAAGTTTAATTAAAGATGTTTTCATATGCGGAATTAAAGATCCGAAAATTCAACAGCAATTACTAAAGACACCAAAGATAGATGTGGAATCAGCTTTGGAAATTTGTAGAACTCATGTAGCAGTTTCCCATAGACTGGGATCAATGAGAGATAATGAAGAAACAATTACAGTGGATAGCTTGAAAAATAACAAGAAGAAGGTTATAGAAGACTGCGGCTATTGTGGGTACAAGCACCCTTATGGAAAATGTCCTGCTTATGGGAAAAAATGTGTGGTTTGCAGTAAAGTGAATCATTTTGCAAGTAAATGCAGAACAAAAAAGAACAAGTCTGTCAATTTATTGGAAGAAGAAGATGTTACTGGACTTGACAGCGAGGAAGAATTCAAGATTGATATTGTAGGATTTGATCGAACATCAGACTGGTATTTAATTACTATTTCTTTTAATGACAATAAAATAGAATTAAAAGTAGATTCGGGGGCTCAATGCAATATTATTAGTCTTAAACAATTTTTTGACCTTGGATTGGACTGTGATAAATTATTACCTGTTAAGGTTGTTGTTACTTCTTTCACAAATACAAAATTGCAAGTTGTTGGTAAATGTATATTAAATGTAGAATTTCATGGAAAAAAAATTGAAATTGAGTTTTTGGTTGTAGATCAGCCAGGATGCAGCAACATACTGGGACTTAAAAGTGCGGAAAGATTAGGTTTGATCAAAAGAGTGAATTTAGTTGAAGATTCGCAATCAGTAATTCCAAAAAAATATTTGGAATTATTTGATGGTGAGGTAGGTTTTATATCAAAAGAAGTCAACATAGAATTAAAAGATAATGCTGTACCAGTGGTTTCCCCCCCTCGTCGCATTCCTTATTCTTTGGAACAAAAAGTTAAACAAGAGCTAGACAATATGGTGAAAAAAGGAATCATTGAGCATGTAGAGGAACCAACGGAGTGGGTTAACCAAATGGTAGTTGTACAGAAAAAAGATGGATCGTTAAGAATTTGTCTAGACCCAAGACCTTTAAATCAATTCACTAAGCGTGCGCACTATCCTTTGCCATATATTGAAGATATTACTGCAAAACTGTCGGGTGCTAAACATTTTTGCAAATTAGATTGTGCTTCAGGCTTTTGGATGATACCATTAAACAAAAGTAGCTCTCGTTTATGTACTTTCCAGACTAAATGGGGTAGATACTCTTTTAAAAGATTGCCATTTGGAATTAATGTAGCACCTGAAATTTTCCATAAAATTATAAGTGAAACTTTTAGATCTATTCCAAATGTAGAAACTTTTCAGGATGATGTGTTTTTATGGGCTAATTCAAGAGAACAATTGAAAAGTATACTGATTCAAGTATTAGAGATAGCTAAGAGTGCTGGTATAAAATTTAATCCGAAGAAGTTTATCTTTGATGCGGAAAAAGTTACATTTTTGGGACATTCTTTTAGTAAAGATGGGATAAGTATTGATGAAGAGAAAATAAAGGCAGCAAAGGAGTTGAAGTCACCAGAAGATAAAAAAGCTTTGCAAAGATTATTGGGAGTTTTTAATTATCTATCAAAATTTATAAAAAATTATTCAGAATTGTCTGCACCTTTAAGAAATTTATTAAAAAATGATGTAGATTTTGTATGGGAAAAACATCATGAGGAGACATTATAAAAATTAAAACATTGCATAATAAATGCACCAGTATTGTCGTTTTTTAACCCAAATAAGGAAGTTACATTACAGGTAGATGCCAGTTCAGTGGGCTTGGGAGCAGTGTTACTGCAGGATGGTCAACCACTGGCATATGCCTCTAAAGCATTGACGGATTCACAACAAAGATATTCTCAAATTGAAAAAGAATTATTGGCTGTTTGTTTTGGAGTTGAGAAATTTAAGCCTTATTTATTTGGAAGGGATCACATATGCATTCAAACCGATCATAAACCATTGCTAGGTGTATTCAAAAAGCCTCTGTCTAAAATACCTGCTAGACTACAGAGAATGATGCTGCATCTACAGCCCTATAGAATTTACCTAATACACACTCCTGGAAAGTATCTATATTTAGCAGACACATTGTCCCGAGATTTTACAAAAAAAAGTTGTGATGAGGAAGTACGTTTTGATGAAGTAGATTTGCAAATTTCTTTACTAATTAAACATTTACCAATGACAGAAAAAAACTGGAAACTGAAGTTGTATCTTTGCCGAACTTAAAGTCTGAGACTGTTATTAATAAAATTAAATCTATATTTGCACGACATGGCATACCATCAGTGTTATATACGGACGGAGCACTGTATTATGATTCGGCATTATTTAAAAAATTGGCTGAAGAATGGAACTTTGTACATGTTATGTCAAGTCCTCACTATCCACAGTCCAATGGGCAGGCAGAAAGTGCGGTAAAAATTGCTAAGTCAATTTTTAAGAAATGTATGGACTCTAATGAAGATCCATATTTAGCTTTACTTAACTATAGAGCTTCACCAAGAGGAAATGTAAACTCTCCGGCTTCCATTTTAATGGCTAGAAATTTGAGAACAAATATTCCTTGTACATATAATACTTTGGTACCAAAATTAACTTATAAAAAGGATTATATGAATAAAGAAAATTATAAGAAAATGACTAAAGAGTTATATGATAAAACTGCAAAAGTTAGAGCAGATTTTCAGGTAGGTCAGAACGTTTGGTTTAAGAAAATGCCTAAATTGAACTGGGAGCCAGGGAGGATAATAACAGGGACAAATTCAATTTCACCCAGATCGTATGTTGTCAAGGGGGAACAAGGTGGAAATTACAGAAGAAATGAGATACACATAAGAGATAGAAAAATCAAAGAAAAAGGAGAGACTGAAGAGCGAACAGAAACTGTTGAAAGAAGAGATAAAAAAGAAAAAGACATGGAATTTGGAAATGATAAAGAGAAGGAAATACAGGTGACAGAAGATAATGTCAAAGAAAATACACACGTAAACACAGACGGGGAATATGGAAATGATAATGAGGAGGAAATGCAGGGGACAGAAGATAATGTCAAAGAAAATACTGCAACCAGAGTATTCACACGATCTGGGAGAGAAGTGAAAATACCCAAACGTTTGTTAGATTGAAAAAATATGTAAGAAGTTAATATGTTGATTTAATTTTGTTAATTTACAATAAGGGGAAGATGTTGTAGTTATGGTCTCTAATTAAGTGTATCATCTCTAGTTTAAAAAATAAAGGAGGAGAGTGCTAGTCTATGGCATACCATGCTAGCTAGACTGACTGTGAAGTCTGTGTTTTATTTATTTAATAGTAGTAATCATAACAAAACACTGATATTATCTGCTATTGGCGCGAAAAGACAAGTAGCTAATTATCCAATAATCACATTATTAGGGATTTTCCAAATTGAAAGTTGACACCAAATTACTAAAACGAAAAAAACCGTGTTTCGGCAAAATCCAGTAACAATCCTCTTATTGTTACTTATGTGTTCTACGACGCAGGCACATAGCTCTGATAGCTCGTATTTACCGGGACATTTTAGGCATCCTGTTTGGAAGTAGTTATGGTAGTAGCCGTGCGAGCAATAGCATGCACCATTGATGCATTTGTATTCGATCCCTTTACATTTTGGTCCGCATGAATCTGAAATGGTGAAAACGATTCAGTAATTTCGCCATTATAAGAAATTAATGGCCCATATGCACTATAGATACACATAGAAACCTCTCTCTGTTAGACGATAACATAAGACGAAAGAACACATCCCATAAAAATTGCCTACATATTTTTTCACTCATTTTTAGAACTTTAAAGATACATCATCTCTGTTGTAGGACGCGGGGCATTTTTGAACCTCTTCCGTTTTTCGTCTATTATATTGAGTTAGTGATTTATAATTCGAAAAATTCTAATCAATGACAATTACTGCCATAATAAGGTGTACAATATACAGTGTGTAACATAACAAAACTAAGTACATAGTTACCGTCTACTTCTTCAAATTCATTGCTGTCTTCTTTAGCCAACACTAGCACTGACGTTAACAACAGCAAACACAACAACCAAAAACTCATTTTATTTTGAGATCACTGATTTAGGTGAAAGTATTTACACGGCATAATGAAAAACTAAACAAAGTTATGTTTTGCGCTACATATTAGATCGTATAGACTGCGTAGCCCGCACTCACACGTTAAAAATATGGTGTTAGTGATACGTTATCAGAGATCTGAGGGGCGACGTTGTGCATTATCACCTCGTCATACACCTAGATGCGCTGTCATAATTTGTTTTTGCTATTTACTTTCGAGCTTTGCTTTTATTTATCAAGCGGTAAAATAATCGCGGGTTTTAATGTAGCCGGCTTCTCATTGCAAAGTACTGTTGTTTACCACCTTCGTTGGTGTCTATACTTAGGTACAACATTACATGTTTTCGTCCAATTTCTGTAAAGATAAGGTGTTTGATACACGACACTGATCGATACCTACATATTTCCGTATGTATTGAAATAGTTTTTTTTATTTCATAAGACCAGCAATAACAAAAGAAACAGCTGAACCAAACCAAAACCTTAATACCAATTATGATAACATGCCAGATTTTTACATAGTATTTAAACAGACATAGCGTAGGGAAACCAACGTATTCCTGAGGGATGGCATCTGAACCAATCACATTTAGTGAGATTTCTGTAGGAGCGCTCAGATTCAATTTGTCAACGTTTCGAAGGCGGCATTGTGTGAATTGTGTCTGAGAAATTGAAGATATGGGTAGGTGTTTGGAGATTGCTGATCACATTCGCCACTATGAAATCTAGCACTCCACCATTAACGAAAGTTTACTAATAAATTATTAATACATTAAATTTCAAATAAAAAAAAACCTGTCGCAAATAAAAAACGGCTGAATAGATTTTTATGAAACATGGATAAGATCACTCGGGATAAAAATATTTATGACAAAGTAAACTAAACGAAAATCAGTTCAATGATTATGATTTCATGAAAATCCCTCGTTTACATGGATAATTAAATACCCACAAGAAGTACTAACCTGAAAGTTAATTAAAAAGTTGGAGTAGGTATGTCGGATTCAGGACTCAGTGGGTTGTGGTTGTCTGCCGTCTAACTTTTAATTTTACCTGACGAGCCGTGAATATTTTTTTTCAGTTATCATTTTTTTTGTTATATTTATCAGTTTTATTTATTACGAGTTTCCCTTCGACTTGTCCTCATACCTCGGCATGCGGTTGAAATGAGCTAAAATTTTCTGGATTTTTCTGTCGTGAAGACAATATTTGAAAAATATGTATAAAACCGGTGAAATGATTCCGGTACTAGTTATGATTTTTTTATGTGCAAACACAAAATAAGATTTATAATGTCGTGTCTCTAAGCCGAGCATCAGATGCTCGCTTTTTTAAACAGTTCTACTTATAATCCTCAAATACAGACGCGCTCACGCGCATTCATATAAGTATGTATATGTTACGTATTTATTCAGCTAGGTGCGCAGAGCCGCAGAGAAATGCAGACTGCTCTTTTAGTTTACAAACAATTAAGACTATGATTCAATAAATTTGTAGGCTGTCAAAAAGGTTATACTTTAAAAAAACACCAATCTAATCCTTAACAGATAATATTTTAACAGTGTCTTTATATACAGCATATAAATAAGTCATAATTATTATTTATTGGAAAATCGAGATTTAAAACAGCACCCTGACAATTTAAAAAGTTTACTACGTCATCGGCTTCGCCTCTCTCAATTGAACGCCCAAACCTTCTTTTTCTCTAATCTGAACCTTAACTAGCGGCGGAACTAGCGGAAACTACCTTAAGTGTTTTCTACAAAAAAATTTTAATTTGTTGTGCTGAATCAGCCCTTTTAAATATTATCTCTTAAAACTAGGTAACCTTATAATTATAGTCCACAAATAGATCATCCGGCACTTTAAATAGTTCGGTAAGTGACTGAGATAAAAATATTTCTCATGGATCGCATACCTACTTCGAAAAGAGGTCGGCATAATTAACGTGTGATAAAGAAACCTGGCGATCTCGATTCAATCTTAATACTATTGCGAGCCCGAGTGTTCAGAGGCAGTTTGTCGGGATTACGTTGACATTCCCATTTACGGTATTCCGCACAGTTTTCTCCTGTTATGATTGTTTTCAGAATACCACGTAATCGGATCTGGGTTAATTACGTTCGCGAACACGCACACGACGGAATATATATTAAGGAGCGTCACCACCATGGGCATCCGCGTGTTATGATAATTCGCCGTGTATAGAAGTTGAACCGAGCGGGAAAAAACAAGTCTCTATTTTAATTTTCCGATTCTTGATATGGGATTTCTTGGAGAGTTTTTACGAGTTCATCGATTTTTTAATCACTTGCTTCAATATTGCGAGTGATAATCGTTCGAAAACCAATTAAAAACCAATGATAATCCCGGTAAAATAGTTTCAAAAATGAGTAAATCTTTATTTAAATAACTGCCGTGTGGAGTTAACAGATTTTTCTTCGAAAATGCAAATGACACGCCATATTTACGCGAGTGATTCAAAAATAGGGCCCAAGGTCGCTCATTAGATATTTGTCCTGAGTAGTGCACAAGCTCCTTTATACTTAGTTTGTCATACGAAAGGATTTAGGATAGAGCCTCCAATTTGTGTTTAATTTACCTACATTTTGAACAAACGGCAGCAACTTTTGCAATACCTTCACAACCGGCCTTTGTAATTTATGATTCGTGGAATTACTGAGTAAATGGTTCGTTTAAAAGTAATTAGGAAAAGTATCAAATAGCTATTTAAGCCGATTGTATGTAATGATTAAATTGAAAATTTATATGAGCGAAGGTACTCAGGCAAGTACTTAGTCCTTAGTGTCGGTGTCGTGGTCGATATTTAACTTAACACGTTCTGGGATAGTGAACGCCTACAGGCGTGAAAACAATAAAACATCTATTTTGTCTGGAATAGTGGCCCGGAACGTGTTAACTAAAAGTCCATTTATCTTTGCTAGGCCAATTTTGTAAACAATCTTGACATTCCTTTGTAGCGAAAATATTATTTTTATAACAAGATGAACACATAACTTACAACATACATTGCTAATTCATCGTTCAACACTGAGATCTTTTTAAATGAAATAGTCAAATTGTAATTTGCTGATATTATTTTGAAAGTTACAAAAAGTTTGTTTACATTGTTGGACTAGCAAAAATGAATGGAGTTTATGGCAGAATATGTACGATTCTCTGTTTTAAACGAAAAAATATCCTAATCCAATGGTAATTTTAATAGCCATTCTGCCATTTAGTTGGTTCACTGAAATCCTGACGAAAAAAAATGGTATATTTTGTTAAAAACACGCAGAATCATAAATATTTAACCAAAGGTACCTAACGACATTTAACCATTATTTGAGTTAACTGTCGATCACGAAGTAGATGGCCTACTATGAAAAACGCAATCCGTCAAAACGATAATCGTTTTGCGGATCCGAAGCATTTCGTAGTGCGGATTCCATACTAAAATTGTTTCGAATCCGAAAAACGATAATCGTTTTGACGGATTTCGTTTTTCGTAGTAGACCTCCAGGCCTTTTCGAGATTTACTGGATGTTACGACGAGAAAAAATAGAGCCCCTTCGTCTTAAAAACATTTGCCTTATTTACCTAAGTACCTACATTTCATGAAATGTTTATTAATACGTGCGACACGTCCAGCATAATTTTGAGAACTCAAATAGGCAAATTGAATTACATAATCCGAGTCTTATGATAAATAAGGGATAAGATCCCGACCCCTCGTCAACAAGTTACTTTTTCATACGGCGAACTTGACACTTTTTGTCTAAAGGAAACTTTTATCAAATTCTATTAGAGAACTCATTTATATTCAAGGGAAATGTCCGAGTTTGGATGACATTTTCTGCAAAGAAGAATAATTAATATTATATTTCGCTGAATATACTTTATTTCTGTATATCTACCTATATTTAAATGACCTACTCAATTGCAGCAATTTAAGTATGATTTTGTACATATGTATCATGTCAGTATAAGTTTGTTTATAAGAGGTTTCTCAGGCAGGAGTATGGACGAGTTGTTACTATGACATAGAAGGTAAGTATAGAAACAGGGAGTTGTTACTTTGATGTAAGTAGTAGGTAAGTATAAAAGCAGTGTTCTGTTGAGTGTACCTACATAAACAAGTCAGGCATTCTGGATTTGATGGTTCATAAAGTAGAAAGTCCGTTTTAAGACTTTCACATGAAACAGAGACAAAATACATATTATATAAAAAAATATAAATAATTTAAAAAAATCCGCCTTCAAAAAACTAACTAAACAGCCGTTGCATGATGTGTGTAGACTGTTGGCGTGTACGTAAGCTTGACATCATGCACCGACTCCAAAAGAGTTTGTTTCTTCTACACAAAGACTTCTTACAAATAATTTGTAGAAAAATGCGTTATTTAGGTAAGCTTTTTAGTCGGTTTTTTGAAGGCGGTTAATAATCCAAGGCCATATCTCAAAAACTACTGGACCGACTTTGATAAAACTCACACTGTACCCGAAGCGGAAATATACTTGATTTAACTAAAAAATAATAATTTCTTTAAATAACTTTTCGCTTTCGAGAAATCCGTGGAAATATACAAACAGACATACTGCACACGTGTTTGGATGCCTTAAATTTTCAACATACTCAAATTTTATCCAATTCTAACGATATCGTTATATATACGAGTATGCATGTGATATCGTTAGCCTGTACCTATGCATACCTATTTTTTTTGAAGTGGGTAAAAAAAAGAATTAAAAGTTTTCGTTTTAAATAAGAATATATCTCCTGAGAGCAGTCCGAACATATTGGGCACAGACTCAGATTAACATAAGTCGGCTAAATTAGCGCAAAGCCAGAGATTGGCGAACGCAGGTGTGCCCTAGTATTTCTGCAGAGTTATTGCACATTCCGGGGCCCGATTGTGCATGTGTATGTGTGTTATGCACAATGATATACATACGTAATAATATGCTTAAGGTTACATTTACGGAACCATATAGTTGCGAAACTGAGGTTAAGATTTAAATTACGGATAAGTAATGAACCGATATAGCGACACGTTTAAGAAAGAAAGAAACGTTGGTACCTTAACAATGAGTATAACATTAAGTTCTATACTGTAATAAATAACTCAATACCTACCACAAGAGTAATACTTAAGTAGTGTAGATTAATCCTTGCTTGGCGCTTGTTTAAATAAGGTTCTAAATGATTAGGTTTCTCTATATTTGAAGTCGAAAATAAAGAACAAGCCCGCATTATTTCAAACTAGATAGAATAGATACCCTAAATAATGCCCTAGTTTTACAACAGACAGCCTAGTCATCTTCAGTTTTTGTCTATCCATCATAACTGAATTATGTCTTGGGCTCTGTTCAATTTCAACGCTAGTTCTGAAAAAAGGCCTCTTCAGACAGCCTACTATGCTGTTCTATGATAATTCTTTTAGACTAAATCAAATACAAATACCGATCTTCGTAAGGTAAGAAAAAAGCCACTCAGGCAATCCACTTTGAAAACACTTTCAGTGTATTGTTGTTTTATGTAAGTATTTTCCATAGAATTATGATCCCTTTCGGAAGGAATATAAATTTTATGGTATTTTCTGATGTTCAAAACCCTTAGCTTATAAATAATCTTCAAATACAATAAACCTGACTTACTTCCGGTATGGAAACAAATTCTCGGGCTATCCGCATATCGAAATCGTTATATTGGTGTCATAAAATCGGTACCTACATGGGTGTCGTAAATGGCAATAATCGGTGAATGCCGTAACTCTGGAGTCCACCTGGAATTGTATTTGCAGATGCCACTTGAATTATGCAAATCCGTGGTCAGGATTAACTAAATTACTCCGTCAACTACTTTAGTTTAGTTACAGAAGTGGCTATAAAATGTTTAGAGCTCCAATTCGTTGACATAATTACTATAGGTATATGCTACTATCGCTATCGCATCGTGTAGGTAAGTACTAACAAATAATGAATGATTAATTAGTTTGAATGATTTAGGCATCTGAATAAACAGAGGAGCTTTGACTATATTTTATTAGTTGTTACAAGTCCAACGATATTTCAAAATGAAGAATAATTATAGGAGTCTGCTGTACAAACTCTTATTAATTCGTTCAGAACTAGAATAAAATCAACAATCACGACGATTCTGAAAATATATACCCATATGTATTGTCAGCAAGTAAAGAATATTAATGATTTTCATTCGAGTGCTACGACGCGCTACGAGATGCTACGAGCTTTGACTACAACTAATAGGTTTTACCTTTTTAATTGATGATTGTTAAAGCAAAATAAAATCCTTATGATGTTAGTTTGGCTCGCTTTGATCGCTATTTATTTATTTATACTTTATTGCACAACCACAGTTTGTACAAAAGGTGGACTTAACGCCATATGGCATTAACGCTATCGCTTTGATGGCGACGTTTCTTAACCGGCGCTACAATTTTCGAAAAATCCTTTAGTTTAAAGCAACGTTTAAATGCATGGTATTACTATGAGCTCCGCCACACACCTTTTCAATAAGACTTATCAGTTAATGTTTGAATGTATAAAAGTTTTGTCAATGTGTAAATAAAAGTCGTGTCTTAAAATGTACCGTTAGCTTCGGAGTATCGCGAGTAAATAACGCAGTTCACTTGCGATAAGTCGGAAATTGTTACCCGCAACTATTTAGAGGTAAAACTTTGCCAATATCCCTTGCGGATCTTCTGTTTGTTTTAAGTTATCGTGTTGTCTCCAAAAACAAGTTATGTTTAGTAATGGGTGCTATCTAGATATTATTAGAATTATCTGCTTATTCATACTAAGTTACGATTTATAAAAAAAAGGTATTTTTCAAAAAAATACATAGCTTAAATTTAACAAAATAATATTTTTAAACTGGGTATTAATCAGTGTGTTCGTCGTGCACCTTTATTTTTTTTAATAAACTTTATTGCACAAGTAACAGTGTACAAAAGGTGGACTTAATGTTAAAATTATACTCTCCCATTCATACTTTTAAGTCATGCAGATGAAAGATTGCAATGGTTGCAGGAGAATGTATACTTCTAGATGATGTTTTTTTTTCATAACTTCGTGTTACGTTTCAATTGCATGTAATACCCATATCTTAACTTATATAGTTATAGCAAATAAAAAATTCGTCCGTTACTTGTCCAACATAGCTATTTTGCAAGGGTATTTGTGTTGGCCCATGTAATATGAGATTTAATGAAGATTTCTTGTAACCGCAAAGAACCGCGGCCTGTAAAAACAGACGGACATCCCGGCCAAGCCGAGGACATTAGTACTCGCACTTATGTAATACTAACAAATATTTTTAGGAGTCACAAAATGTTAGCCAAGGCTGAACAAAAATATTCATCTTAAAAAAACAATTGGTCTGTTTTTTTACTGGAATTTACATCTTGTTAGTTGCGTTACTAATTACAGACACATAAAAAATCTTCATCTATATGTTTATGTCTTATCTGCGTAACAAAATTAACTTTGCTAAATAAGATCAAATTTTCGTTGCATTATATGATTCAAAATTCAAAAAATCTTTATTTCAATTTAGGTCATGAAATGACACTTATGAACGTCAAATATAAAAATTAAAATAAATGTGCGAAACATGTCTCCTTATCTTTTGGGCCCTACCAGCGCTTCGAGACAGAACACAGACAATTAGGCAAGTGCTGAGAAGAAACGCCGGAACAAACTCAGTCACCACTAGCTGCCGTAAAATCAAAATCATCAAAGCGTGAACACGCTTTGATGCCTTTTCTTTTAGTCTTATGTTATTTCAGCTATGTTCTTGTACTGCGCTAACATCTTTAGTACGGCCATCCACGAAGGCTCTCGCCGCTTTTCGTCCTAATCGTTAATAGTACATTTGTGCAAGATTTAGCCAATATTTGATGATATTATAATGAATATTTATAACTGTTAAATATTTATTACTTCATATTTTTATATATGCCACACTTCCCGTACCCCAAGCTTTTAAACGGCACGCGCCTTCGTGGATGGCACAATCTATAACATTTAGTTTATTTACGTCAAACCAATCACTAGTAAAAAGCCATGAAGCCGCGCGTTTACGATGCTACCACGTAAGAGCTTGTAAACTCGACCCGGGCCTATAACTTACGCCTCTACGTGATGAGACAAACGAATTATGGGCAAATCCCTTTAGCTACCGAACTCTAATCGTATCGTGCTCATTAGCTTTCGCTTCAGTCGTTCGAACAAAATATCATGCAATAAACTTTTTTGGCTCACATAATATATACGTTTTTGTTTTAATTGTTAGAGTACTGTTAACTGAGACATTGAATGAACGAAGTACTTACTTACTAACCTGCAAAATATGAATGCGAAGTCCTTTTTGACAGGCTATTGAAAGGCATATTCTAGACTTCATATTATATGGTATCTAATATGTATTAAAAATTATTATGCTTATGCTCTTAACGAGCATCTAGGTATCTCCCAATTTACAATACCGAATTACATGTGTCAGCCTGTAATTAATTCCCGCGGGATAGACACGTAGACAAACCGACAGAAGACAAATCTGGCCCATCGCGCCACTGATTAATGCAAACGAGTTCTAATCCAGCTTTGTGGCGTAGAGTGGCATTGTAGAAAATTCCATTCAAGATATACTTTAATACTTCGAGCCCAATCACTTCGACGGGGCAGAAAAAAGATTAGATTTTCTCTCATTTGAAGAAAGACGTGATCCGCAATGGCAAGTGATGGGGATTGTTACGGGTAATAGAAGAGGTTCGGCTGTAATGTTCGTTATCGCGCTACGTGTTTTGAACAAATTATTATATTGTTCCCGAAGGAGTTTCGACAATGTGCTATTGAAGCCTGCCTAACCGAATGTGTGATATTATTTTCTGTATTCTTTGTGTTTATGCCACGACGCGGACGGATAAGTCGTTTTATACGAGTAGTTTCTTATGTAGGCAGTTGGTATTTTTATGTAATAAATATCCTGAAGGACTAAAGATAAACCCTATTGTTTGGGATCCTGTTTTAGTCGTTAGGGAGTCAGGTAAAGTTCCTAATGAAGTAGGTATTAGTATCTTTTTAATTAGCTGTATAATAAGTGTCCAATTGTAATTTATTCACGTTTTTTACACTTCGTTAGTTTAAGGTTCTTCTACTATTTCTAAGACTTAGGTTCAGATTTGTCTAGCTAGTTAATATGAAATGAAAACTATATTTCCATTTTCCGTAATCTTTACGTCGCTTACCTTGAATAGGAAATATTATGAAACCAATTTAATGTCGTCTATGAACGTGAAGTGCCTTAGTAAACGAAACTAAAACTAATCATCATCACTGTTCATTAGTCCACATATAGATACTTAAATACTAATAAAATCACACAGAGTGTCAATTTAGATTAGATAAACGTAAAATAAAATTATCTTTATGTATACCTAATGTGTTTCGTTACCGGTGAATTATTAAGCTATTTGTCGCTTTTACCAGGCATTCAAATCTACTTGTTAAAATTACACCAACAATCCTTGAGCGGATCTAGCTAAATGGGAATCGATCTCGCCATACGGGTTGAATTCAAATGGAATTGCGTGGATTCTGGTGGAAAGTGAAAGCATATTTACGTAGGTAATCATATAATCATGACCCAATAATCTTACTAGGGTAAGCAGGCTGGGTATGCCCGATCCTTTTATAAAAATATTGTACCTCAGGTTCTTTTCATGGATTTTCTTTTTGAAATTAAACTAGCCTTGCATTGTAGCGCGATCGCATTTTGTATTTCCTGAAGGAAGTCTTTTACATGCTACTTTGGTTATCAAATTTTTAGAGCGTATACGACTTTTCGAGAGTTTGAAGTCGTAAATGTAAGTAGTGGTAGCGCATGTAGCGATTTTGAATATATATAGTTTTCTTAGAAAATAAATACTGTGGACGAAATGAAAATGTATTAAACCGTTCGTTGCTTTATATGTTCGGGAAGGTTCCGATTTTTCTATACATATATTATGTTACCTGATTTTATATTACCAAAAAAGGGGTCTATAAGCTACTAGATATGTGCCCACCAACCTAAGAGATTCAAGCTACGGTAACGATTATCTTGTTTATGATGTTGGATTGAAGTAAGCAATTAGATAGTTTTAATTCAGTCAGTTAAAATTGTATCACTTCATCGATATTTTTTATCGTCTCCACAAAATACTTTAGGAGTTCTATTTTTGAACCAATCGCTTGGATATGGCGTGTTATTTTCGTTCGAAATCGAATAAAAAAAAATGAAAATGAAGCGAAATCTATAAGCGAGTAGTACTCACAAAATTGAGTTTGCATCCCTCCTGTGTGAATTTAAACTGATTTTCATTCCAAAATTGGACTTTAATCAATGAATATCACTCGCCATCTTGACGCATAATTCAAAAATAGAGACCCAGAACCCTTATCCGTATGAAGTAAATCAGCCATATACATTTTTCTTTGTTTAATCTAGAACGTAGCATTTTCCTATTATCGTAGCCGTCGCTTTAACTCGTAAATACTTGTTAAACAAAGTGGAGTATTTATTATACTTAGGTACCTAATAGAGAGCAATGAAAATGTGACACTATTAAAGGTGAAACATTTTCACTTAAGTTGTATTTTCTTTTGTCAGGACAAAGTGGAGACGTGAGTGAACGATGTTTTTGGATGTCTAAGTAATATATTTTGTATTCATTTTATCTTGAGCAAAACCAATTCTATTTCTACCTAGTTTTCAAAGTTTCAACTTTCATTTTCAGTCCCGCAACTGCCAACCGGAATATTGAATATCTAAATAACCATAGTGAATATATAAATCATAATATAAGAGGAATACATTTTTAAATTTTACTTTATACGATCGACTGAGATCTTGGTACTCATTTTGGTAGATACCTGTACCACAGATAAGATATTACTTCTAGTACCTGTTCTAACGTTTTTAAAATTGGCCTCATCAAGACCGCAGTATATAGGTACATAATAAAGTGACAAATAATTTACTCCTTACATGCAAGAGTTTCTAATTATTTTATGAGTTAAAAGAAGGCACAAACTTGATTGAAGCAACGATATTAAGCCCAGGTGCCCTAGGTTTTCTCACTCGCTTGAGTACCTATAGCTTGTGATTTTCATTTGAACACTTATTGAAATTCAACTAAAATCACGCGAAATATAGACGCTGATACTTACAAAATTGAGTTATCTTTTAATCCATCCCATGTGGAATTAAACAAATTTTCGTTCGAAAAGGGGACATTATTCAGTAAATATCACACGCCATCATGACGCAAGTGATTCAAAAATAGGGCCCATGGATAATTCCATTTCCACACTCTGGCAATTGATATAGGTATCTCGGTCTTAGATTTAATTAAATGCGGTGGAAATCTAATTACTACAACTATTCAGATCGGAGGTAAAGTGCCTGGCCGAACCAAGGTCTTTATTATAATACTATCTGTCATGTACATACGAGGATTTTAGAAAATGTTGTATGAACATGCATTTTTATAACTTTAGTTGAATTACAGAAGTTTCTAAGATAAGAGCTTTGGGAGGGTAACCAAATGCTTTTTGTTGGTGATCAGTAATTTTGTTCGATTGTTGGAAATCTGTGCAAACTGAAATTACTGTTCATATAACATGAATTCGACCTACCTAACCTACCCCTCGGTAAATCCATGACATGTGGTTGGTAAACAAAGTTAAAACATAAGCTCATTGTGGTCGTTTCTGAAGAGGGAAGAAACATTTTTTGTTAAAGCTTCGCTTTTTTGCCCACAACACAAGAAAGCTTAGTACGTTTCCCAGAATATTTCTGGGCTAATGTGTTTGTTTTGATATTTAGATGTTTTTTTTTAATGACTTAAATTATTTATAACACGACTGCCTTACGTAAACCATACCAAAATATGTTGGAAAAGCGAAATTACTGTATGGGTGTGGGAACTACAAGAATATATGATACTAAAATAAATCAGTGCTAAATAAATTTACCATATCTAGTTACCATTAGCATCGGGAGGTCTTCTATGGAGTAACGAAATCCGTCAAAACAATTATCGTTTTGACAGATTTCGTTTATTGTAGTAGTTCTTATCTTTAATCGTAAGTGATTAAGAAACACTGACTTCTATATTGCCAGACTGAAGCGCATATAATAATGTTCTTACGGTATACCAGTAAACAAATATGTAGGTCTCCAAAACTGATAGTTCGCGCCGATTATAAAAATAACAGTGCGATAAGGACAATAATATTTATGTGGCTATAAAATGATGAGAAGACACGAGATAATGGCATATTTGTATGCTGTTTCGCAAATGACTCAACGTCGAATGTGTTTTATTATCGGCAACGGAGTCGCGGTGTACGAGACGAGATGGACAGAATTGTGTCATGTACAGTCGCCAGCACATCAGACTATACATTTTTGTTGAAAAATAGCCCTTATTCCAACAGCAAGAGATACCGCAGTGTTAAGCTTGACGTGCTGTCGTCCGTACTTATACGGAGGTTACCACAACATTATAATAAGTTTTTTTCACGTTGTCCGTCGAAATGTCAGTTTACTGTAAAAGTTTTGCAACAAGAGAACTTTAACTTCAACTTTAAAGAAAGAAAGAAGGATTATATTGATCAAGGACATCACAAACACACATATATACATTATTACACAAACAGACAAACGCTCGCACAAGTTTACAAAAAAATACAGTCACAATCTTAAATCATTACTTTACTTACATCAACTAGGTACACAGAAGCAGGAGACTTACTAAGACTAATGGCTTCATATTTTATGATTTTAACCCAAAACAAAATGCTAATACATACACACACTATCGGGCAGAATCGTTTGTTTATTTTTACAAAAACTGTTATCAAAACTTTATGGTGAACCCCTGGGTTAGCAACACAGCTACGCGTGCCCCAAACCTGGGTTACACAGAACTATAACAACTAGATTATGTCTATTTCTATATTGCTTTTATAGACATAATAAACGACTGACTTGATCAATATCCCGATGTAAGAAGTTAACTAAATTGTTGACGTAGATTTTCTATCGGTCGAAAGAAAGTCGTCTTCAGATGAAGAGTTATTTAAACTGCTTATTTATTTATCATACTTAATATTTGCGAAAAGTATCCGATCCATGGTAAGGGCGGCGAGTTGCGGCAAAGGCAATCCGACATTTATGATGACCAAGGCAGTATAACCTGGCGCGGAAGTCTCGAAATAGTACCCTGTAAAACCATCAGGTAGCGCTCGAAAAATGCTGAGACAAAAATTGGTATTTTCGTGTATTTATTGACTGAGAAGAATGTTAGGATCAAGCTTCAAATATTACAAATATTTTTTAAGATGTATTAAATATTTAGCTATGTAAGTACTCCTCAACTGCCTCGGTGGCGCAGCGGTGAGAGGGTCGCATTATAAAGCGACGGTTGCGCCGGAGGTCCCAGGTTCAATTCCCGGGTCGGTCCAAAAATATGTACCGGAGTTTTTCTGTTCAGAAATTCTCAGGGTAGCCCGGAGTTTGGAAGTTGGCGGTGTTTCACCCCCGTGCCTCGGAAAGCACGTAAAGCCGTTGGTCCTGCGCCTGATCTCTCTCCGGTCGTGTCAGATTGCTGTCCCATCGGGCTATGAGAGTGAAAGGAATAGAGAGTGCACCTGTGTTTGCGCACACACTTGTGCACTATAATATGTCCCGCGCAGTCGGTTGGTCCTTGTGACTGGCCACCGTAGTCGAAATCGGCTAGGGGGACTATTATGTAAGTCAAAAGGATATTCGATGAAGCAGAAAATCAGAATATTGAAATTGTCTACGCAAAATGTTAAACATGTTGCAAGACTTCTAGCACTGGTTATCGTAAGAATGGATCTGTCACCGTCACAAGGAAAGTGTGCAAAAAAAAACTGCATGCATTGATACGAAATGGACGAATGGAGGTGGTGCGCGGGAAAACGAGTGGAACGTGACATGTTTGACAGATCTATTCTGACGACAAACGGGTAATACCTAAAGCTCTGAGGCGAAACGCTGGCAACTTATTTTTTTTTATTTTATATTTGAGAAAGATATAGTTAAAATGGTATAGATATAAATAACACTTATAGATAACACAAAAACCAATTAAATTTCCTCAGACTAATATTACATTTAATTTAGAGCAAACCAAAACCTACTAAAAACATTAACATTTCAAAAAGAATTAAAAAGAAAAAAAGAGTGACGCAGTCATAGGTAATTACCACGAAAACTAACTTCCTGATCCCGTGATGCAGCAGAATAAATTCTCTTTCATCTAGTGGCATTATATCTTTGGTTGTTGGTTGTTTACGCCTTTACTTCTTATTATCAGGCGCCACCGGGGATGTCATTATCACACGCCGGCGAACGACAATAACACCAAATTAAGGTTAGTTCAATTCACTAACGATTTATAAATACTGCCGTCTCACAACTGTTACTGACAATTTATTTACGAAGCTCAACATGACGCCTTTGATTGAAGGATGATATGGTTAAGTGGGCTAAATTAGCGAGTACCTATTTAGCTGATCGACTTAAAATTATTTTGGGTGAGACGTCCAGTGCACCTTATCATATCTATTTAAAACAACACCGAACAAATCGTTTAAGAGTTCCGTGGCCGAATGGCAAAAAACGAAACCCTTAAAGTTCTTTCGTACTGCTGCTCTAGGATACTGTGGTATTACATGAAATGACTAATTATTGAGACAAAACTAAGCTAGACATTATCTTCATTAATTAAACATTGGAAAACTTACCTCTAAGACCTCGTAAATAAATTCGGTAGTGTCTGTAGGTAAGTAATTAGGCAGCATTATCTATGTCTGATAGACTAACGACAACAAATAAAAGTGAAACAAACAAACAAGTCAAGGGAGACGGCTGCGACCCGTTTTATTTTTAGTAACACTCTTCCGGATGCTATCGACTCTCATTTGTTGCTATGTGAACTCATAGTGAACGCACTGACTGTACCGAGGAATGCCACGCGTTTATTAAGGTGGCTTTTCACTACAAGATATATATCTTTGCCCCGTTCACAAGTTTTGCTCACTGTTATTAAATATAGAATCTCACACACACTAGAATATCTAGGGCTGAGCTGTGAGGTCACAGCACAGGCTGGCGGATATTGAACGGCCACCAGCTATGGTGGTTAACTACGAATATGTTGAATAAGTAGTCCCCGAACAAACAGCGGCAGAATTACCAGAATGAAGTGGGGAGTCTTGTGGGATGGGCTTTTCTTTTAAAAGCTACAAGATTCTGTGACGATCCTTCATCCTGTGCCATGACGAGTAAACGCCGACGTTAAATAAGCGTTCCCCTTGTGTAGGGTAGCAGCAACATCAGTAGTTTGACTGGGCAATAGAGACGGGCAACCCTCGGTTCTTCAAATGCGGTGTGGAAGGTTTTATAGAAAAACCTCCGAGCCTAGCTCTTATATTGATCATGATACTAGAATAAACTCTATTGACCCTTTAAGACCCGACGTGAAGCATCTAGCTTGTGATATTAGTATCTGCTGTGGGCTGTGGCTTATTGATAGAGAAAGGATTGGGTAGGAATGGAAATTATGGCAAACTCTTTCGTGAAAACGAAATTTTTTGTTGAATTAAGAATTTGAATTCCTTCAATATTCAACCTTATTGTTCTTTTACCTAACTTAATAATTATTATACAAACAAAATGAAAAGGTTTTCTATAAGCATAATTAATTTTGTCGGTGGTTGGTTGGTTTTCCTTTTTGTTTGTGTATTTCATTGGAACAGTTATTATTTTCATAAATCTCAGTGCTAATAGCTGCATAAAGAAATGCTTATTTATTATGCATCAGGGGTACATTTCCGACATTATTAATACCAATCTAGTGAGAATAAATTTATCTGTTGGCAGAGGAATGACCTGGCCTGGGTTGTTTTATTTTATAATTAATTGTTGTAATTACAATTGAATCATATCAATTCTATTGTAGACTTTCTTCCTTATAGGTAACTCAGTCCTAGTTAAGCTGGCATATGTAGTGGAATGTTTTGCGGTATTGGTTAGTGTATTGAGTCCTAATTGATTAAGTATTGCCTGGTTTAACTTGTTAGATAGTTCTTTATTAAAAGAGTGAAAACAAATCGTTGATGAACTTAGATAAAAGTAATTTCCAAGCATCCCAACGAGTAATAAATCAAATGCTATTTGGGGGGATGCGTTATCTTATTGCTATGACGATGTTTTGTAAACGTCGTTATCGTCATAAACAAGTTTTAAGTAATTCCGTACTCTGGACCTTTGGGGGTTATTTTTAGCCGGTGCTCGGGTGTTGGTGTCCCATTCGTGTAGTAGTTCTGGAGCTGGACCCTCGTGTTCGATTGTCTATGGGAGAAGGGACGCGGGACACGGATCACGGGACACGTCACGATGAAGCCGGTATATGCTGTACGTGATGTTTCAGTGTTCTCTTTTTGAATTTTGTTTGAGTGCGTTTATTTTATACGAAGTGAGTTGTTGAGTTGGTTTAACTTTTAGCGCTTTGTTTTTTTAAGGTTCAAGACACGGTGAAGTTTTCTGAGAAATTTTAATGTTTCGTCAACCTTCATTAGTAGAAAGTGCAAGCTTCTTATTTTCTGCTATTGATTTTTATAATGAGAAGTTCAAGTCAAACTTACCTAAATTCAAGAACAGTTATTTCTTTTACACTTTTTGCAGTAACTCATTTACATGAACATTGATATTTGCATTACTTGTGCATTTATTTACGTATTAGTAAATCTTCGGACAGGAAATTATGATAAAGTAATGTAATTACATTCACACTTGTTGTTACACTCCTAGCTTACATGCTTATACTAAAAGATAATATTAATGAGTTGGAAAGTGGGCTCTAAAACAAACTTTGTTGCACACGGCTTTAGTTTAATCGGATAGGTAATAAACAAGTGCCTCATAAATAATGGAGTAGAATGCTTGTTGTTTTATATTTCCTAAAGTGCGCAGTATATCCAGAACGATTGAGTTAAAACCATCACTTTTTTAGTTTTATCCATTGTTTAAAAACATTGTTCATACGTACGTAAGTAATTACATCGTACGTACAACGAATACATGGATTCCTTATAAAATTAATTTAAAATAGAGTTCCTAGAAGCTTGATTTTGGTTACTCCACTCGTTATTTACCTACTACCTATAAAACCACATTTCTCACGACCAATAGTTAGTAAGCTCGAATTAATATAATTTGGTACCTATGGCCAACTCCATGTAACCCCCCTAACCTACTCAACTTGATAATGTGTATTATACATATAGGATGTTTTGGTTGAGCTTAAATTTTAGGAAATGCATCCATGAATACCAACTGAATCAATAAAAACATCAAAAAAAGTTATCATATATGCAAGCTTAAATAGGAGGCTCTGCACTATGTTTATGTGTAATCCATATTAACTGTTACTTAAAACAGACGTCTATGACTTAAATGCGTGATGTCTGTATTGAAATGGTCTTAATAGCTATAACCAGCAGGATAAACGTGCTCACAAATCGCGTTTTTCATATCTGATTAAAGTCAAAAGAAAACTCTTACTTTATGATTGTTCCAGGTATATATCGTGATGATCCTGTCACAGCAATACCTCCCAGCTCTCGGTGAGAAGCGGCTGTTCCACATGACTGATACAGTGTTCACATGCAGCAGCTATCTCTCCGCCCTCATCACCAACTTCTGTGATAACATCTTCAAGATAGTCAAGAGGGATACCAGCTCCGTCTTAATAGGTATGGGGTACCATTCTGTTAATAAAAGTAGTAAGAACAAAATGTGATATTTTTTTATAGCTTAAAGCTAATGATGAAACCACATACAGTGACTTCACAGTCGTCATCTCTAAAGTTTGCAAGATATTTACAAGCAATTTAAGTAATTGTTGATTGGTAGAATGTATACTAATATTATAAAGCTGAAGAGTTTGTTTGTTTGTTTGAACGCGCTAATCTCCGAAACTACTGGTTCGAATTGAATAATTCTTTTTGTGTTGGATAGTCCCATTATCGAGGAAGGCTATAGGCTATATAACATCACGCTACGACCAAAAGGAGCAAAGATATAGTGGTAAATATGTAAAAAACGGGAGAATGAAGTCACTATTCCACGCGGACGAAGTCGCGGGCAAAAGCTAGTTTTATCATTAAGAACAGTTGGTTGTGCATAAATAAATGTTTTTATTTTGTCATGGTACCATAGTGCTTAGTGACTTAGATGCTGACTGTCAACAGTTACAAAATAAATTTTCACATGCCTTGATATCTAATATGCAAATGCCACCTGCCGCCTAAGTTCATTATTTATGCAGTCATTGCACTTACTTTCTGCATTTGCTACCCACGTTGGTACCTCGCAGATCATTCACTTTTAATACATTTTACTCAAATGCAATCACGTAACCTTTTAATATGCAGGGTCGGAAGTGGCCAATACGTGATCTTCTGACTGCAAAACTCCTCTTAAATTAGAAACCAAAAGCTTTCACACAAGCGAGATTTAACCCCTTTCTCTCGTCACACTGTTCCATCAGTAGAGACGCGATATTCTTGGCCACTTCTTAAGAGGATAATTTCATATATTTAACCAATCAAGCCTTAATTAAAAAAAACGAAGACGTACAGCTTCCATAATGCTTTACGAGTAGGAAAACGTTTTCGCCCGCAAGCATATTTACACTGTTGGCGTTTTAAATGTAGGCAATTTCGCACTGCCTGCACACGATAGTCTTAATTACGGTAACTCTTTTTTTTTTGCAGACAGGCTGACCCCCAAATCGCTTTACGAGCTACGAAACAAAGAGCGCTTTCTCGCTCACGAACGCTGGCGTCGCGTGCGCAGACAGATCGCGAGCGAGTGCTGCGACCGGCCCTGCAGCGTCGGCAACATCATCAAGTACTGCCCTGAGGAGTCTAAGTTGGCTAAAGAAAGACCTGACATCTTCGAATAAGAAGCTTTTCTAGTCTACTTTAACGCGCCTAAGTAAGGCTCCATCAACACCGTAGATGATGATTTAACCTGCGTAGCGTTGCGATGTGTGAGCTTTAAGAAGGATTATAAAATACGTTTTAATTGAAAAAATCCACGGTGCCTAAATAGGATATGCCTATTGCACAATTGGTATTGTTACAAAAGAAAAATACCTGACAATATTTTAATATGAACGTTTGATAGCTACGCAGTTTACCACATCTTTGGTGGTCAAACATCTCAACATGGATGAATCATTTTCAAATTATCATAAAACACTTTTTCCGTTTTTGAATCAGTTTCAGTGCAAATGTGTGAATTCCTTAAGAACTGCCCTTGATTGTATTAGAGTATTATTAATTATAGTATCAAATAATTATATAAAAAAATGCTTTGTTAGAATAATTAAATCAGTGTTATACCTAAGCATTCTTCCCGCCGATTAATAAGTAAGACTATTATAAATAAAATAATATTCATTGACACTAAATTGCCTTTAAATTTGTAATATCCCTAATAAGAAATATTATAACTACACAGTTCTTTAGAAACAAAGAGAGCATGCGCACGAGGGGTGTCGCACGCGTCGACGCCTAACCGCAGCCTACTTGGTGATGTTAGCGCAGGTAGCTCGCTAACATCACCAAGTAACTACTGTACTGTAAACCAAACGGGCCAAGCTAGGGCCTGATATTTTTGAACAAATAGAACATTCTTATAAGATGAAATAAGATGACAAAAATAACACCGTGAGTGTTAAAACATTCTTAACCAACAAATGGAATATTTAATCAACTTGATCTTATCAACTTTCAAGTCTAACTATAGCTCAATTGGAAGAGCAGTTGGCCCGATATGCCAGAAAGATGCTGGTTTGAGTCTCGCCCGTGCGCAATTTTTTGGTTTCTTATTTCATCTTTTTCAAATATGACACTGAGTGTTAAAAACATTCTGAACCATTTAACTAACGACTTTTAAAGACGAAGCGATGCGATAAGTGCTACCAATAAATATGTTTGACGAAAAAATGGCCTGCTTATAAAGAAGTAAAGAATCCGCAATTCCTCATTTATTACGAATGTCCTTAAAATGATATAGACCTACTAACTACTCTAAGTAATAAGTACATTAAGTACCAATCTACTTAAGTAAATTATTTACTCAAAAAACATCAATTTTGGCTAATCACTAACAAATATTAGATAATTTATATTACGAACAGTCTATCTATAAAATGTTCCAGGAATTGACCCCTAGCTCTTCATCTCAGCTAACAATTCATTCTACAATACTTGAGAACCAGGATTTCGTTCGTTACGGGAAACCGCCTGGAAGCCCTATTGAATAGAATTTAAAACTCCATTAATCTTTGCTAGTCCAACATAAATAATATTTTTGTAACTTTAAAAATAATGTTACTAAATAAAAAAAATACTATTTATTTTAAAAAGATCTTAGTGTTAAACGATTAATTATTATCTACGTATTTTGTAAGTTTTGTGTTTATCTTGTTTTAAATGAAATATTTTCGCTAAAAAGGAATGTCAAGATTGTTTACAATAGTGGACTAGAGAAGAAAAACGGACTTTAAATGAAGCTTGCAATTCTTGAGTGGACACAACATAGTACTGCATTAATTCTCCCCATCTTTTATTGAAAACTGTTTGAAAAATGTTTCATGCATAATAAAAGCTTTCGTCACAAACTTGTATTTGTATTAAGGTCACTTCTATTCAATGGTTCGTAAATATCATAAGAAGGGCATTGCGTATGTATAGTTCATTCACTGAATTAATTAATGACATAGACTATTAACGTCTAAGCTCGTTCAATGATCTATTTTAAAACCTGTAACAGGTAAATTTACCTACCAAATCTATATAGAGAATGGGTATTATTCAGAAATACGTACAGCTTGTTAACGAGCTTAAGCGGATAAAGAATAACAAAAGCTTAATAACTTTGTAATTGTTTACACTAAACTTATTAAAGGACACATAACAAAGATATTAACAAAAGGGTTGTTCTGGCTATAAAATTATTTGTTATTGTAAATACAATGGGTGGTGAAGGAGTTAATTAGTTTCGAGAACTAATCGGTCGCTCTTCTAACATGGTGTATACCTGTTCATCCCCTGATACACTATATAAAGATGAGTTAAACTAAAATTTGCATACAATTCCAATCTTTCATTAGAGCACAACGTTTTCGGCTGGTAAGTTAAATTTTGGACTAGTTTGTTTTTAATTTTACAGATGGGAAAATTTGAAATTACTTTTCTTTTTTTGAGTGAGATTTAAGATGGCCAGGTGTAAGATAGCTAATGTATTAAAAACTTTTCAGTTGGTAAACTTACCTCAATATGAAGTGGTTGGTGCTGTTCTGTCTGTGCACTGTGGTGCTGGTGGCAGCTGCAGAGGAGCAGCAGGTCATGCTGTGTGGCCGCGAGCTGGCCAGAGCTAGAGTGCTTCTGTGCTATGGCGCCGAGTACATGTTTAAGAAGAGAAGCTCCAATGACTTATGTGAGTATGATTACATATTATTTTGCTCATGGAGTCGGAATTCATCGTAAGCAGGATGAACGTCCACTGTTGAACGGCGGTCTTCGCTATAGTTTTTAAAATCGACAGGCTGCAAGCGACCTGCATCCTATATGTTTGGACGGTATCCGTCAACTGCAAAGGTCACAACTACACTGCTAAAAACACTTCTTTTCTTTTCTAGACTTTTTAGAGTACTAAAACTTTCGTTATTAGAATTATATGTTTGCTTGCAAACAGACTTATCCGCCATCATCATGTGATCAACATTGTCACAACGGAAGGTAGAATTTAGACTACTTACATCATAGATTAGGCTAACTTTAATCTTTCAACAACGACGTTGTTTTGTGAATTCAAAAGACTTGCCTTTGACTTGACTTACCATTTTTTTTAGTACCTTTAGTAATTCGTAAAAAAATATATTTTAATTTTGAAAAAATCTCGTCTGAATCGGGGTATCGAAACACTGCGTTCGCTGTCCGGCTCTGCTGGCAGCCTGTTGAAACTTCCAAAAGCTTTCTTTCGCGTACGCAACCTACGCGTCATTCCCCGCCTCTGTCAAGTAGTTTTTTTCAAGTGAAAATGGCAAAATATGTCATTTTGTTTGCGTAACGAAATTATTAATTAAAAACTAAATTAAATAAATATAACAGTATTCAATTGTTATAAAGCGAGTTTACCGACCACAGCTGCCGATTCGCCCGACAATTCTAACTGGGTGTGGGGCGGGCGGCGCGACGCGCTGGGCGCTCGGTGGGCCCGCCACAAGCGAGGCCTGGTTGACGAATGCTGCTTGAAGGCCTGCACCGCGGAGGTTATCAGGACCTACTGCTAGGCTACAAGGGACTGTCTTAATCTGCCAACTCTCTTATTAGACCAGCTTTTCAACTACACTTCTATAAATTAGCCGCTCAAAGAAAGTGTGAAGTGTTCAATTTAAAAAAAAATAATTGAAATTGTAAATAAATAAATAGAAAAATCGTATATTTGCTCAAAACATGGTATAAAATTAATATTATATACAAAAAATGTGCTCATGTTTCACTTATTAAAAAGCAAGAAAAAATGTCAAAAAGATTGATTTATTTTCCATACATTTTGTGTCAACATTGAAAACGGCAAAATAACATTCTCTGTTCGGCTAAACTATAGTTAAACGTCTTAAAGATCAGTTTAAAAGCTGGCCTGCAAGCTAGTAGTAGTAGTAGTTTCGTATGTGTCCAGTATTACTACATGCCGAATTATTTATACATCACCATTTAGATAGAATAAATGCTTAAACTAAAATTATTGGCTTATGTAATTAAAAATAATATAATAAAATTCATTATTTGATATTCTAGTTTTATTTTGTTTTTCTTGAAAATAATCAGTTGTAACGTTGAGAAAAATTTTAATGACACTCAGCCTTATGGTATGTGTGCAATGTCATGTTATCCTTACGCAAAAGTGTTGTATATAATAGTAGCTCATCTCAGCGCTGCTACAAGTCGACCCGCATCATAAAAAAATGGATTTATGCAACAAAGTTAGGTAGGGGTCTGAAACCACAATAATGTATTGCACCGTAACCAACTAACTTTTGAAGAAGAGAACTGACGCAAGTGTTTTTAAGAAAAGTAGCTCATTTCGGCGCTATAAGTCGACCTTCATCATCAAAAGTTTAAACTGATGGCCGTCGTAAGTCACCTACGAATGCATAGAACATAGTCATTCCTACTCGCTTGCTCTCCCTTTAGTACTTCGCTCGCTTAATTTCATTCGTCAATGAAATTAATGAATAGCGCATAACCTATGATTTCGCAGACAGCGATATCTAGCAGCATATGCGAAAGAAAGTCACAGGTGTGAATAATAACATTAAATTCATATGATTTATCTATTGTTATTCATGAAATGAGTATTCCTTGCCTAATAATGATAATCGACAGATTAATAACACACTCACTCACACACATTTATGTACATAGATAACATACCTACTAATTCAAGCAGGTATCCCAATGATTATACTTCATGAATTGCACTAATTTTAACTACGTATTCACACTCAAATTCAATTCTGTTCTACGAGTATAACTGGTGTTATGTGACCAATTATATGCATAAATCGTCTAATTCTGACTTCAAAATAACTTTCATTCGGTGCCTCTCCTTACCTACAATTGTGTAGGCAAAGTTCATAACCTTTTTATTGCATTGCGCTCGCTGCAGATATTGAATCGTACGGGTGAGATGAACCTAACTACACCCGTTTTGCCAACAACATTTCTAGGTCCATATGTAAAGTTAATCTGTAAACATCCCACAGCTGGACAGCCCATGTTTAATGGAAACACTGGCATAGATTTTACTATTACTGCACAATAAAAGCATACTTCGTCGGTAGTTATAATAAAAAAGAAACATGTGCTAGAATAGTAGCGCGGTGTGGCTACATTCTAATAAATTTTGTTTGCAGATCAGAAGATTGCAGGACTTTCGTTAATTTGACTATACAAACGAGTGGCAGACAGTGACAAGTTATATATTTAATCAAAAACTATAATTAAATATTGCAGTAATTACATTGTTTAAAACTCAATTATATCTATAGCTAGATCTATAGGTAGGTGGTATAATATTACGGCAGGCAGAAGTTCTGGTACCAATTAACTAAATAGGTAGATTGTTTACATTGTCCAGTCTCGAAATTAACACGTTCCGGGACACTACTCCAGACACAATAGATGTTTTATTGTTTTCACGCCTGTAGGCGGGCACTGTCCCGGAACGTGTTAAACGGGTTAAGAAATAAGAATCGTTTGTAGCAACAATTATTTAATTACAATTATTATACTATACAGCTCTAACATTTGGCCAATTAGCTTGTTAGTAAACCTTTAACAAAATATTTAATGAGTAGTTAAACTGTTCGTGCACATTTCAGTGGAAAAGTCTCTGGAAAGTCATTGCCAAGGAGATAAAATACGCTGTGGACGTGACTCGCTGTCCAGCTGACCACATGGACCAGTGGTCTCTGCTCTCCGGTCACGAACTAGGAGATAGATCTGTAAAAGTGGTTTTTAATTATGAATTTCTCAAGTGTATAAAATTCAATTAAAATTTTCACCGCCCGGCGAAGTTTGGCAAGTTGCCATATCAGTTCAAGTGGTCGTTCTTTAGAATTTAGAGATGTTATAAACATTCGGTGCGAAAACTTTGAAAAATTTGGTTAAAGCTTTGAAAGTTTTAAAAATAAAAAATTGCACTTGTAAAAAGACAACTCTGAACCTATGACTGATGAGTTTCCTCGTTTGTCACAGGTTAACAGTTGTCTTTTTACAAGTGCAATTTATATTATTAAGTTTGTATGGTGACAAAACACTATAAAAACAAAAATAAACTATAGTTTTAAAAATGTTGTCAACTATAACATATTTATGATATGAAAAATTACAAGTTAACTTGTACAAAACAATTATCTTTGCTTCTGTAGTAAATATTAACTCGTCAAGTATGTGTAAACGAGACACAATAAAAATTCCATTGTTATGCGACTCTCGGCATTCGTTTGATACCTGACTGATTAATGTATTTCCAATATAATAGTATGTCTAGTGTGAGGGGTCGAATTTTCATCTCAGAAAAAGGGCATAGGGTTGGAAATAAGGAATGTGTGCAGAAAATATAGAAATAAGATAGAGGAAACATCAGCTTGGAAATTGCCGCTTGTCAGACAATGGTCGCGTGGCTATTCATTATTATAACTAATAATAATAGTCCCCCTAGCCGATTTCGACTACGGTGGCCAGTCACAAGGACCAACCGACTGCGCGGGACATATTATAGTGCACAAGTGTGTGCGCAAACACAGGTGCACTCTCTATTCCTTTCACTCTCATAGCCCGATGGGACAGCAATCTGACACGACCGGAGAGAGATCAGGCGCAGGACCAACGGCTTTACGTGCTTTCCGAGGCACGGGGGTGAAACACCGCCAACTTCCAAACTCCGGGCTTCCCTAAGAATTTCTAAGCAGAAAACTAAGGTACATATATATTTTTTTTAAATATTATTATAACTACATATGTATTAACGGTTGTGCTTATTACCTAATACCTATCTACTGTATGGTAAATGTCCAGAAAACAGCAATTCAATACAGGACACTATGAATACATTAAGAGATAATATTTTTATCTAGTATATCACTAAGAACTTCCAATCTTACGCTAAGTTACATTACCCAAGTTCTGCATTTGGTGTTGGCTGAGCACCACGACGTAATTATCTTCCGAGAACTGCTCTGGAGCTTCTTCATTTAATTCTAGCTCCACATCTAATAAAATAAAATAAAAATTATTGCAGGATGCGTATCGCGATGTTGCTTTGAGCAAATTCGTATAATCCACTCAGCAGAATAGTGTAGAACAGAACTACACAAGAATAATGAGAATAAAAATCCTACTACTATTATAAAGGCGAAAGTTTGTAAGTATGGATGTATGGATGTATGGATGTTTGTTACTCTTTCACGTAAAAACTACTGAATGGATTTTAATGAAGTTTTACCACAATATAGCTTATACATCAGAATAAAATATAGGCTACAATTTTTGAGGTTTCTAATGTGAGGTCGTAAAAAAACACATTTTTTGCGCTACTAGACGGGACGAACCTGAAGTCGCGGGCAAAAGCTAGTACTTTATATTTTCTTAAGTTCCATCGCAATGCCAATTTGGCAACTCAACTAGCTGAGCGGGAATTGAACTGCCTGGAAATTGAATAGATTGAAGCAAGATCGCAATACGCCCCCAGTCCTATCACTCAATAAATGGCATACTTCACTTTTATTATTTATTTCAGAATAAACATTCATCATAACAGATTTTTTCTCTATTGAAGAAAATTTAAATCACTAAATGTAGCTTTAAATGTATAAGGTTTCGTAATGTTCGTCTATCTACGATATAACTACGAGCGCTACGAAGCATGCTACGAATGGTAGCAATTGCTACGGATAATCCGTAGCCCTGAATAATCTCACAGGCAAGTATCGTAGTGATGGAATTCATTATTTGGCTAGTGTTTTAAAAATTATCATTCAACAAAGTAATATCTTTTTGGCTAAAAATAGTTATTAAATCGCAAATTATGGGTCCATTGGATGAAGATGATTATAAAAATAAATACATCTTAACCTTGCAATGTAATTTAAGTAAATTTGTCGAAGCTTATCCAATACAATCTAAGGATGCTGTCACTGTAGCTCAAACTTTTGTAAACAATTTTATTTTACGGTATGGCATACCAAGTGAGATTTTAACCGATCAGGGAACAGAATTTATTTCTATAGTGTTTTCCGAAATGTGTAACTTGCTAAAAATAGAAAAAATACATTCAACAGCTTATCACCATCAGACTCTAGGCGCTCTCGAAAATACTCACAAATCTTTAGGTGCATTTTTAAGAATTCAATGTCAACAACACAGATCCAATTGGAGTTCCTGGCTTCCTTACTGGTGCTTTGCTTTCAATACAACAGTACATTCTGAGACAAAATATAGCCCATTTGAATTGGTGTTTGGCAAAAAATGTTCCTTACCAAGTAATTTACATGATAATGTTGTTGAACCACTCTATAATTACGATAGTTATCCCAAAGAATTGAAATACAGGTTACAGAAAGCCCAAGTAGACGCAAGAGAAAATTTAATAGTTAATAAATTCAATCGAAAGTTACTTTATGACAAGAATGTTAATCCAGTTGTATACAATAAGAATGAACTTGTACTTTTAAAAAATCAGACAGGCGATAAGCTCGACTGTATTTACCTTGGTCCATACCCAGTAATAGAGGATCTCTCCCCAAATGTTAAGATTTTACGAAACGGCAAAGAATATATTACCCATAAAAATAATACAAAGTTGTTTTTTGAATAGATGTTTATATTTAATTTGTAAAGTTATGTAAAAAAAAAATATATACTTAAGATATATTTTTTTTATTATTTCTATGAGGGTTATGTAGTATGTAATTAAAATATTAGTTATAACATGTAGCATTTAGGCTAGCATATCGGATGTCTTTCTAGGGCAGTGAACTCACTGACCGTACTGACCTATGTACTAATGACGTAGAGTGTAAGTTATAATATAATGATTTGTAATACGTAGGTTCTCTTGATTAAAGACCCAACTTCCATCGCAACAACTCCTCTTTTATTTCAACAAGCCTCCTTATCAAGAACCTTCGATTACAGTAGAGATAATAAAATACTACGGTTAAATGCAGTGAACACGTGACATGTTTTTTTCATATTTTTTAAAAAGTATTGGCACATATTCTACAACACTTGGTACATGTTCTTGGTATTGAATTACCAATATTACAGCCTCATTTATTCGTGATCACGAAAATTCTCAGTATTATTCTCGTATGAGCAATTCGTATTCACAATCTACTTTTATCGTTTGCGCAAAAAACATTCCGCAATTTCTCATGCCAAAGCTTGAGCTTCAGTAGTAATTAAATCACTGATCGTTGAAACGGAATGTTTGGAATCGTATTTAAAATAAGAGTAAAAATGAATTTAATCACTGGAATAGAACCGAACCAAAAAAGAGGAACTACTTCAGCGGGTGTATGTTCATTTATTTATGGTAATATTCGCTGGAAGTTAAATACTCTTTGTGTTACTAAAAATAAAAATAAAAGTGTTATAGCGTAATCTACGAACAGACTCAGGTTAGCGCAGGAAATAGTATTTATATTGCTTTCAGGCTTTATCGAGGTTCAGGGTCTGGGCACAGTATACCATACCATACCATGATCGTGCAAGCAACAGGAACATACAAGGCACACAATACGTTCTACTTTAACCACTGAAAGGATATCCAGCGTTCTGTCTCACCGTTATATGAAGCAAGAACTTTGCTAACTTTAAATCATAATTTGCTATTGAAATATGCGTATTTATTTCCAACTCAGTTTATGAAACTCACATGGCATATCCGTGGTGATCGAGGTTTCACTGGTGATGGCCTCTGTCGCTGTCGTTGAAGTTGTAGTCGTCGTCGTCACCAAAGCTTAAATAGGATAAGTGTTAATATGACAAACCGCTTTTAGAAATAGTTCCAGAATTTAGTGGCTGTGACATGCGGACGGACAGACAGAAAGACTTGACGAAATTGAGTTCCGTTTTTTGGCATTCGGCTACAATACCCAAAAATGTGTCGTAAACGACTACTTATATTTATTTAATCGTACTATCTGCAAACTCAGAACATCTTAGAAAAGCTTTTACGTTAAAGTTAATTCCTCCTTGACTTTAAATACCTAAACTTAAAACGGTTTTAGTCTTGGAAGCTTAATAATATTTCGAATTCACAGTCGTCCGAGAAGAAATGTTTTAAATTAACTCCTTTAGGTACTAGCCTTGTGGACCGAATACCTTAATTAATTAAACCACAATTAATTGGAAACATTAGTTAAGAAAGGTCCCGGGCAAATTATTGAGGGAATTAATCATGTTCTTCGTGACAGGAAATAGACGGAATATTTTTTATTTGTGTAGAATTAAAACTAAGGGATGTTATGCCACTGTCCTGCAAAATAAATGTAGAACATTTTACGGTACATCTATCTACCGTCCTAAAATATAGGTTTGGTGGATTCAACGTCAAAATTTCCATGTCTTTGTTATATCCGAGCAATATGTCAGACATGTAGCATTAAGTTGATTCCTGTTTATGGATATTTCAAAGAAAATAAACACTTTATTTATTATGCAATATATGAAATGCTTGCTGATTTTTACCAGACTGCCAGGAAGGATTATCATTACCAGTATTGCGATCTTGCTTCGACAGTTAAGCCTCTCTTCTTTTGTAAATTCATCAAATGAGTGAGTGAAATAAGTCACTTTTAAATTTTCTTAAGTTGGATCGCAATACCAATTTGATGACCCTGCAGAAGGCTGAGTGGGGAATTGAACTGTCTGGAACTTGAACAGATTAAAACAAGATCGCAATACGCCCCCAGTGGTATACAAAAATCATTCTCTGCGAAGGTCATTAAGCATACTTAATGAAGCAGAGCCTATTTTTAGCCAGCAACTGCTTATAAGTACGTTTTGACATGAATATGCGGCCTATGGAATTAGGTAAATAAATAGGTAAATTAAAAATTTCTATGTACTGTCACATGGAAAAGGAACTAATGAGATAAAACATCACAAGATTAGGATTCTGAAGTTCGCATGCCATATTATCAAACTTTTATGCATCGTTCGCAACGACTTCCAAGCATTGTGGTCAGGGGTTGCGACTCGCCGCACGCGGTCTTCGGAACCGCGCGGCTATTATGAAACTTGAAGCAAGCCGCATGCGGCCAACTACGCATTGCTCGAAAAAGGTGACTAATTTTATTTATTTAAAGACTTTATTGCACGAACAATGTTGTACAAATGTGTATTTATTGCTAAAACCTTCCACACACTTCGCTAGTTCTAGATAGCCGCGCAGCTCTTTATGGCCTCATGCGGCCAGCCGTAGCTTCGGGCCGCAGGTCCAGTCTACAGCTTTAACCTTAAGTACTTACTATACAATGTGATGTCATCCCTCGCGCTGCCCAGGGCATTGTCTGCGTGGCAGTGGTACGCGCCAATGTCGTCGCGAGACACGTTGGCGATCCGCAACGACGCGGTGTGCTTGTACCCTTCAGACTTCATGCTCGCCTGGTACTTTGAACCTGTTTTTTTGTTTTTTACGTTTATTTTAAACTTAAGGCAGAATAAAACATGATAGATATACAGAGTGTCCTTAACAGGGTATACCGGGTCAATCGATTTTAAAATAAACAAATGAATAAAAATGTAGAGAAAAAATAAAACGAAATAAAAATAAATGTTATGAAAAATCGTGTTATCGTTTTAAAGTCGTTATTTCTCAGTATCCTGTATTATTTGTTAGAGAATATATTTAATAAAAAAATATATGACACTAACAGTTAAGTCGTTACACGTGTTCGTGTGGATCAATCGCCATGAGGATAAATCCCTTTAAAAGTAAATATCTCGAAAACTATTCAATTTGCTGAACATACACGGGGAAACATACAAATCGATAGGCATCAGTATCCTCCAAAACATAGACACCCATTGGTACATCCATTTTAGGACACCCTGTTTCTTAATTTTACCAAAACGTTTAAAAATATACGTCTTTCTTATTATTAATTTAGTGTTATTCATATTTTGATTAGTAGGTAGATGTTATCTCTACTTCGGGTTACATATTATACTTGTGTTCTAATAAATTCACGGCAATTGTCTCGAGCTTAAATCTTGAGAACTGTTGCGAGATAGGCCCTTCGTGTTCTAATTATGACCCCATATGTAACAACAGATTACATTGATAACAAATGGCAGACAATTTATGAACAAAATACTGGTGCATATTTTCTAGTGTACTGCTCAAGCTTGACTACTTTTAGGAGACTTTCACTGCGTTTATACTTACAGACATCTATAGAACTAATTTTATTCACACAATGATACACTCCCAGAATTTACACTCAAGCTACGTACTAAATAAAAAAAAACTATATTTTATATATATGTTTCGCATGTATGTACTTGCTTACCTAAGTTAGTACGTATTTACATACGAACAAAATACGCACAAAGTACATACATATAAGTATTTGATTTTTTTTTTTTATTTATTACACTTCATGCACAAACAAAAGGTACATATGGCGGACTTAATGCTAAAAGCATTCTCTACCAGTCAACCATTGGTCTATACAGAGAAAATACAGGCGGCGCGAAGCAAGTGATAGGGGGGTAAAAGAAAAACCTTGACGATAAAAATTACAAAAGGTTTTTAAAACACAATAAACATACATACTACTTATTACATAAATACCGCATACATTAATACATAATATAAAGGTATAATAAACATAAACATAGTACATATACATAATAATTATACTGATGGTACACAAGGAGAAGAAGAAAAGAAAACGTCAGTGAGACAAGTTTGAGATCTCTTCCTTGTAACGTGTCCGAAGGGCCTTCTTAAAAGAGTATTTGGAGGTGGACTCTTGTACTGACTTTGGGAGGCCATTCCAAAGGCGAATGGCTGTGAGGGTGAATGAATTGGACATAAAGCCAGAAGAGTGACGCGGAGTGAGCAATCGGAGAGTGCTACTGGAACGAAGGGACCGGTCATGAGAAGTATGGAGGTACGAGAATTTGTCTCTAAGATACGACGGAGAATTGGGATTGAAGAGAATGGAGTACAACATGCAAAGTGTTCGAATGTGTCTACGCTGCCGAATGGGAAGCCAGCCAAGCTGGGTGCGAAATTGGGAGACGTGATCATACTTCCGAAGTCCAAACACAAATCTAATGCAGTTGTTAAGGAGCCGGTCCATCTTATTGAGGAAGTCCTGAGAGATGTTAGTACAGCAAATATCACCGTAGTCAATTATAGGTAGTACCAGAGACTGTACGAGAAGTGCCTTTGTACCAGAAGGAAGGAAATGTTTAAAGCGGTACAGTGCTCGTAAGGTACCGATAACCCTCCTGCTGACTTCCTTGATGTGTTGAGCCCAACTCAATGTGCAATCCATGTAGATACCCAGGTTTTTGACGTGAGACGAGTACTCTACGACCACACCATCGAAGGTTATGGGAGGTAAGGTTCCCTGGTCAATTTTGCGAAGTTGCCCCGGGCTGCCTATGATAATAGCTTGGCACTTGCTGGGATTTACTTTGACGCCAAACCTACTGGACCAGCTGCTGACTGCACGCAGATCCTCATTAAGCTGGTGGATGGCGCCGTTGATCGATGAAGAATCTGCTTGAGTGTATAGTTGGAGGTCATCAGCGTAGAGATGGAAAGAAGAAGTGAGAAGGGGAGTTAAGAGATTAATGAAGATTTGATGTGAAAGGGAAAAGCTTTTCCCATTAACTTTAATACGCAGGCGTATGTATGTGTGCCTATTGATACCACTTATGGCTTATATTCTACTTGCGAGGCCTGCAATTCCTTTTGATTTGTTCCAAACACCGATTGTACACCTGCAGCCTACGCAAACTCTGTCAGATACAAGTATATAGGTATAATGACTTAACATTTGTAGATCATTGTGGAAAAATCTCGTAGTAAGTACGAGTAATACCTCATAAGTACACACATTTTATTTGTTAATATCGCCGTATTCAAGATCCCGCCTTTTCTTATAAGTACCTCAAGCTCAATATTACATGGTGCTTATAGAGGGCTTATCTCGACTACGATTCCGCTAGGCAGCGCCAAATCAAATGTTTGGTGGATTGTGGTACAGGCATGTTATTTATTTTGGCAGGGTTTCTCGACGTTATGAAGTTAGTGTTTTTGGCGTTTAGCTAAAATATGGTCGATATTATCTAAGGTACCCTCTTAGATAAAATCGAAAATATTTTAGTTTTAGCTATACAAGCTTTAGAGTGTAAATAAGTAATTTTGATGAATTTAAGATTGGAAAGTTGGCCCAAAGAAGGTGTAGCGGTGTCTGGTGTAAGGCCAAGCGAATTTTAAGATATTGACAAAGGTAAAAGCATTGTGACTTTCACTTTAGTTGTTAGATGTGGTTTTCGGGATAAATTCGCAAACAAGGCAAAATATTTTCCAAAATAAATAACTCCAAAACAATATTTTTTAAATGATGGGTTAAAATCGATAGACATTATGGTTTTTAAAACCTTATTAGGCCACCCTGTGTTTAAAATGAGATTTTTCAGCTTTAATAATAAGGTTTTAAATTTATTCGATGACAAGTTACTACGAACACCAATGTACAAACCGCTTAGAATATCGCAATCTCCACATAAACGTCTTAAGGTTCCATCTCACTCACCATTCGGCAGTCTGTGGCCATCAATATGCGTCCAATAGACCGAAGGAGTAGGATTGCCCTCCATCGCGCACCGCAAAACTACAGCATCCCCCAGGTAGCCACCGATCATCTTGAGTGTGGCTCGAACGGACGGTTTACCTGCGTATGAAATATGCATCAGGCCACAAACTGTATACACCCTTAGTTATATTACTATGAAAGACCTGTAGAAATTGTTTGTTTATCTATTTTATCGAGTTAATGAAACGAACTACTGGTCCGATGAAAAAAAAATGTGTTAGCTCATTTCGAGGAAGGCTATAGCAACATCACGCTATCCCTATGATCTGTAGAAGTCTGATTGGGTATACATATGTATATACGAAGTGATGTTGTCGCTGTGCTGGGCGTGTACAATGCAAGTAGTGGATAGAATCGGAATAAAGATAATATTTGGTATTTTAGAAAACATTCTTACAAACTAATTTAAGCCATTAAGATTAGGTAAGAAAAAAATTAAAATACAGTGTCCTCCAGCTACCCACCGATCATCCTAACTGTAGCTCGAAATGGACGGCTTTTACTTGCGTATGAAATATGCATCAGCAAGAAACTAGCGGAGCCTAATTTGGTATACAATTGGGTGTAAGAAAAGTGAGCTACTACTTCTAGCGAATAGTAATGACGGTGTGTGTAAGTGATGTCGCTGGGCATAGTGTTAGTAGTGGATAATAGTATTAGGCTAACACAACGTAGATAATTTTAAAAACTAATTTATTTCTAAACCTTTTTTTTTAATTCCAGCCCTACATTTTCTCCAACGACGGTAATACCCGAATAATATGCGTAGAAGGCTCAGATAAAATGTGGCAATTAACAATATAATTCTAGTATCCTAAAAATAAACTTTACTTATTTTACAAAACAACCCTTACGTATCTACAAGAATGGTATGTTATTATTATACACAAAAACTATTAGCCACTATCAAATTGTGTGACAGTTACCTAGAACTAAGTGGGTCCCTAGAGAATAAAAAAACTTTTTGCTTGTATTTTCATCCCGTTTGTTTTGTAAAATTAAACTTTTGCGAGTTGCGTCGCTATTCATCCTTACTCCCGGGTATTAATTAGTATTTATTCGGATACGAGAAATATTCATTTTTATGGAACAAACATGAAAAAAAAACAAAGATTTTTTTTAGCACAACTGTAGCCTGTAATAGGAGAGAAAAATTTAATCAATGATTCTACCGAGTATTCGTAGTTACATTGACCTGGGTCATAGTGCTCCGTATAGTAATCCAAAGCTATAAATCTAGTCAATGTATATCAAAATCGCTAACTCGTTGTAGTAAATGGCAATGTCAAGTTCAATGACTACACTCATTTGTTTGCAATACATTACTGGTTCGATTTATTTTGTTTGAAAATAAAAATAAAATAAGTTTTCAATTTAAAAAATTCAAATAATTTAAAGGGCACATCCTGTATACACAATTTTTTACAATATTAAAGCGTGTCACAATGAATTACCCGAATAAAGCTCTCTATTTTACCTTTACCTTACAAGTTACCTTAAATATCTGTTTTTCCACGCGGCTGAAGGCTGCCAGTTTTTGTCAACGCAGAAAGTAGGTAGGTACGTACTTTCTTTATAATATGAAGTAATTAATGAACATTAAAATAGCTTCGAGTTACGTAATTTTGTACCGCAAGCCCGCTAGCAGAGTATGTGTATGTGTTGATCGTTGATAATGCCTTTTACTAGAAAAGTAGTTTAAAAACATCAAGTTCTTTATCGACTCGAGCGAGACATTTTTATCATCCATTCAGTAGATAGTCATACGACAGTGCTAGTTAAAACCATTTCAAATTAAAGCGCGAGTGGGTAAAAATTGGTGACCTATTATGCCTGAAACTATAATGTGAACGCGATTGTAGCGAGCGCGAAATTTTAGATCTACATTTTCCTTTCATGCCTAGATCCTGGTGAGCCTCGCATGGGGTCTGGGGTCAGGCTGGCGGGCCTTACAAAAAGGCTTAGCAGGCCACAGGTTGAGTATGGCTGGCCTTTCCCCGATTAATAAACTATCCAACACATTTTTTTTATTGGTCCAGTAGTTTCCTTAGATTAGCGCATTCAAACAAACCAACAAACAGACTCTTCAGCTGTAAAATACCTATTAGTATAGATTCTGTCTGTTTAAATAATAATGCTGAATTAAGGTAATCCCGACTTGCGCAAGTGGTCTAAGTAGATTTAATTTAAAAGTACATAAAGATACTTACATAGGACGTGCAGTTGTATCCTCTGACTGACGGTAGGCGGCACACCGTTGGATGCGATACAAAAATACGCGCCGTTCTCGCCATCTCTCTGCGGACGCCGGTGATGTTCAGCCAAACTCCACTCCACTTGCTCACTGCGAACAAAACAGTTGGTGTCACATCTGTGTAGGTTTGTTATTGCTTAAGTTATGGCTAATACTTGAAACCATACCATAAGTATGGACCCTATCCACTTTTCATCGAAAAACGTTTGTACACACGACACAAAAACGGGCGTCACTTCCAAGAAGACGCGAACTTACACGAGATTTTTGCAGCCGCGAGAGACTGATCATACCATATGTGGGAAATGACGTGTTTGTTGAAAGATCTCTAATTCTTTGAAGGTTCTTACGTTACTTAGTAAAATTTAAATAAAATACGAAAATAATCTCACATTTCCGCGTATGAAATAATGTGAAATGTTTCTAATCTCAATCGAAATTACACACAAATTATAGTCTAACAGAAATAAAATAAGTAAGTACACGAACAATAAAATTTTTGGAAACGACCTCGACAAGTTGCACACTTGATGGAATATGCTTTGAAAAGTGTGAGAGAAAGAAATGTTTGGTTTACCATGAAAAAATGTTGACCTTTTGTTCAAGGAGACAAAAAAAGAAGAATTTAGGGAACGATTCTTTGCTAGAAACTCGAGTGTCGAGAGTCTTCAGAATTTATTAGGTCTGAATGAATATATCCCAAATAATTTTGACTAGGCAGGTTATTCTTGTATATTGGTAAAGGTCACCTCAAAGGTATTATAGGGTCACCTCGTGAATGTGTAGTAGATTGTTAACCAAGTGTAAAAAGCGACCCATATTGAACTCGAAATATTTCTGGCGCTCGAACAAAGTGAGAGCGCCAATAGTTTGAGAGTGTAATGGGTGGTTTCACCCGTGTTAAACGTGCTGTTATTCATTTAGACTATGAGGAAAGAAATTAAATTTACTTGTGTGGTTGTAGATGTGATGATGAGGAGTTATGTGGTTCAGTGAGAGATGACAACACGATTTATTTACAGTAGTTATTGATATAAACACGATAAAAGGAGTAACACCATGAAAGAAAACAGAGAGCAAGTACAACAAACGCGGACGATATTCAAACATTTTCATCCTTGTCTCACAGACAATTGAAAATTTGAAAAACTCATCGTCAAGGACAGACATGTAAGAAGAATGGTAAAAAGTGACTACGAAGAATACAAAAAAGTGTCATGGCACTATGGCGTGCATCCGAATAATATTTTAATAAAAACCTGCATTACATCAAGGTATCATTTCTGAAATTCTCGTATAAGGCTTTATCTACATTACTTTGTAGTTGATAACATACCATACCAATGACAAATGCTCGTCGGTTGTTTATTCTATCTATTTAATGTTCAAGTAGATTTCATTTTCAAATGCAACTGGTATATCCTGCAGCACTGTATCATTATCTGATTACAAAGGCTAAGGCTTGCTATACATGAACATTTTACATGCCATATTACCTTCTGGGAAGGCTATCACTACCGTCAAACTTCAGAAAATGTAGGTGCTTCATTATAATAAGGACCGTTACCCTCCAAAACCCGTACTACACGTTCTAGGTACTACGTACTACATACATCGAAACTTTTAATGTTGGAAGTATAGGATCAAGTGTAGTGTAGCTATAATAAAAGGTACCTTTAAGTAGAAAGGGATAAGCTGTCCTTCTTGTGTCTTATCTACGCGTATACTGAATGATGATGTAAAAGGCATCAAAAGAGAATTTTCCTCATTTGCTCAAGTAGTTTGTAGAACTAAGTTACACACGAAAAATAAGGACAACGTTAGCATTCGTTAAAGTTAAACGTGTCTAAATAATCTTATTTAGATCTACTATACTATGGCGGTGTTATTAATTCCATTTAGATGAAACATGATTATGGAATAGCTATAAATAAATGAGTTTATAAAACTTTCAATAACGTGATATACAAACTCGTTTTTATATGTATTCAGTTATTACAAATAGGCATCGCATGCCTGTCTAACGGAGCGGAGAGAGGCCGCGGAGCGGAGAAACGGAGAAATATTAACCAATAGGTTTGCACAAAATCTCCGCGATCCACATCCCATTGGTTAATATTTCTACGTTTCTCCGCTCCACGGCCTCTCTCCGCTCTGGTGGACTGGCAGCAGCCGCAGGCTTTAGTAATACTACTGGTACTGTCAGCGTCATAAGTTGCTGAATTAAATTTGAATAGGACATAATCTTTGATATTGTACTGACCACTAGTATGTTCAGTAAGTTATGACGCTGGTCGCTGACGGTGAGGTCACTTGACTAAGGTTTTTGCTTACCGTTCTGCAGGCCAACCAACATGTCAGCGGATTTTTCTCGTCTCCACGTAATCGTAGGTGGTGGGGTGCCTGATGCAGAGCAGTGGAGTGTAGCGTTGTCTCCCTCCCTCACCATCACTTCGCCGCTACTGCTCGTGATGTCCGGTGGAACTGGTAGGCAAGGTTATGGATTTTGACAATAATGGGAGAAAGAGTGATTAGATAACTGAACTAGATAAACTTCAGAAATAAAATGAGGCTCGATTGCACTATGTTAAATACAAATACCGACAATTAGCATCAAACCCCAAACGAAGGAAGGAGAGCTTTAGACATCTCATCAGGCACAATACCTACCTGTTGATAAAATCAAAACATTGACTACATAAGCCTAAAAATAAAGAAGAGTATTTTGCATAATTATGTAAGTAATGTACTTACACCTACGTCCTCCCGTAAGCAACACACCTTTACCTTTACAAACAATACCTTTTTGGGTAATTTAATAAAAACAATATTTTATTGGATATTAACAAAACCGCTGAGGTTTGTTAGCAATGCCGCAACAGTCTATCAATTAAGTACCTGTTTTATAATTATTCTTAAGTTAAGCTTTTTTTTAAATGGGTACCTTAGCTAGGTACGAGTTTCTATAAGGCAAAGGAAGCAACACACTGAAATAGTTTTTACCATTTCGTTTAATGAGGGACATTCTTGGAAACTGTTTAACCAAAATATGAAAATGATCTCGTGTATATGTCAACTGCTTCCAAAAATCTCGAGCTTCAGCACGAGTCTCATTTTGTATGTTCTACTCGAAGCCCAAAAAGGTTTTTTTTATGATGATGATGGATAAGGGTATATTTTTCCTTATGTTTGATGGATGAGTCATTGGATGCCTACCGCTTGCAACCTTTCGCTACGGAATACTATGCCCTATGTTTAGCAGTACAGATGTCATACTGCTGGATTGATGATGACGATCATGAATTATATGTACATAGGAAAGACTTGTAAAGTGTGCGTCTGAGTAAATAATTTATGAATTTTCTCACCAAAAACTTGTAGGTTATGCGTCTGCGTGATCATAGGGTCAGTGTTGATCTGACACATGTAGTGGCCCCCGTCAGAGGGGCGCGCGTCGCGAATAGTGATGGCCCAAGCCTGGGGGTCACCTCGGGTCACACTGACTCGGTGGTTCTTCGTGATAACGTGAGGACCAATGGTCAGGATGGTCTGGGTGTCCACGCGCAGCCATGCTACCTGTTGTTTGTGTGAAGAGGTACAATTATATAGCCAAAAAGTGTTATGCATTATATTTAGGTATTATCGAGGTCACCACCGCCTTACCACCTTCAAAGCCAAATCGCTTGCACCTCGCAACGTCTTTTGTTTGAAGAGACACCCGTTTTAGTGTCATGTGTGCAAGCTATTTCGGTAAAAAGTGGTAAGGCGGTAAATACCTCGAACGCACATTAGCAGTTACAGTTCTTACTGTGCATTGTTAAGTATTAAATTGTAATACGGAATTACGGACAAATAAAAGGTGTTTCGGTTAAAGTAATAGAGGACATTCCTACGGTATTTGAACTTCAAACAACTAAATTGTCAGCAGCGCTTTGAAATATCCAAGAAATCGAGTGGGCCGTATAAAGTTAATTGATTCTGCTGGTGTTTGTCGGATATGAACGATTAGCGTAGTTCACAACAAAGACGAAGTACCAACAAAGGCTTAAATGCTGTCGCAGTGTGAGGGTTCTACTCTGTAAACTGATGTAGTTTATTTACTTGCTCTAGTCAAGTTTAGCTAGAAACAGCCGGCGATACAGCGAGCTCTACCCAAAAGAACCCCGGATTTCTCGTGATTGTTGGATTCTAGATTGTGTTATTTTGTCTGATTTCTTTCACTCATACTGTCATGCTGACACGAGTAAGCTGAGAATAGTAAAATCATCTTAAACGCTACGAATTCGAACGTGTATCAAGTATTCAAGCTTGAAAGCGTTTCTCGCGAAAATTCCCTCAACCTCGTGCATGTTTTATGGCTGTAGAGCGATTCATATTCCGCCGACTCCGGGACCTACGGAATTATTGCGCGAGTTCATTGCGGTGTGAAAATATGATAAGTGGTTGCCAGAAAGGCTAAACGTAAATTTCTTATAGCGTTTAACCTGTGTCAGAATCACCCACCTACACATGTGAATAATTAAATTATGTTGGTACGAGTACCTATAGGTTTAAAGAGTGGTGACGATAACAGAGCAAGACTAGTAGTCTTTTAATAATGCAATAAACTTTTAGTATTCATTCCCTAGATATAGCTCGTAGGGTTATCCAAGTTCAACTTTGTGTTGAATTTAGAGCCGCATTTTGCGCGGGTTGATTTCTTAATCTTGACAAATGTAAGTAACTATTTGTTAGAGAAATGCTCGCTAAAAATAGTGTTTCGCAGTAAAGTATGTTCCGAAGCAAAAATAATTGTCAACTTAAAAATTTCCAGCGCTTTGAACAAGCGCGATCCTATCAGGAGCTTCCATTGATAGCGGTAACGAAATGATCGACCTTTTGAATTTACGAGATGGTTTTTGCGCACAATTTATTGCTAAATCGGATCCTGTTATATCTGACTTTAATAAAGGAAACGTGATTTCAGATTATTTGCTGACAAGGGTTCAGAAATAAAACACGGTGTGGGATTGGCAGAGAACGATGGTACTACATTTAGCGAGAGCTGTTGCCTTAAATGGAGTAACTTTACCTTCATAATTGCTCTTCTAAGGGACAAATGTGCCAACACCCTTGGTTAATATTTACGAGTGTAGGGATTTCTAGGTACGAAAACGTTTCTTGAGTGTTCCGGTTTGAAAGGAAACGCATTACCGAGGGAAATGAATTATGGAAACTATTAGTTTCGGTAATGGGACGGGTAAATAGACAAGCTTAGTCTGCAGGTCTCAGTTGGTATGTTTCGGGTAAAAGGTATTCAGTTGCACAATAGTAGAACGCTTTGGTGAGGATTGTCTTAATTAATTGAAAGTATAGTAAGAAATTCACTCAGCAATAGGTTATTTATATAGGGTTTTTATTTATAGTTTTTAATATTTGTGTTTAAATGCCTTTCGTTTTCTTTTCCTTTTTTTTGTAGACCTTTGTGAGCGTTTGTCTGTTTGTGTATGTGTGTGTTTGTGATGTCCTTAATCAATAAAAGCTTTTCTTTTCTTTTCTTATTTAGTTTAGCTGGGCTTAATTAAATTATAACTTATAACCCTATGTACAAATGAAACTCGAATAAACAATTTACTTACTATCTGTTTTATTTTAAGATAATATAGGTACCTATACCGTAATCCTGTAATTATCCTGTTATCTATACATATAAAAGGCTTTGTCCTGAATGACTGACGGATCAACGCACAGCCTAAACCGCTGATCGTAGAGACCTGAAACTTGGAGGGTGTGTTCTTTGTATGACGAAGGGATCCGATAAGAAGGGATTTTCTAAAATTTCACCCATAAGGGGTTGAAAAAGGGGTGCAAAGTTTGTATGGGAAATTGTGATTCCTTGGTCTGATCTACTTAAAATTTTGCATAAACATTATTTAAAAATATTAACGAAAAATGTGTATCAAATTTTATTGAAATTTATCTTGTAACGGGGTTAAATAGGGGTAGAAAGTTATTTTGGGGATGATTGGCTACGAAGTTAATATAAATACTCTTCAGTGCTTATGCTTAAAATAATTTTTATTTCATTTTTGACAATCATTTGACATATCTGAGACACAATGTTTTGAAACATGTTTGTTATTAATTTTACTCTCGAGAAGAGATTTTATTCCTTAAAATAGTAAAGCATGATTTTTGTGTTGAAACAGGGTAGGTATCAAGCAATCTGTGTCCAGTGTAGTATGCAGATCGTTTGATCATATTGTTGGTGGACATTCTACGCTGTTCCTGCGGTCGATGGGTATCCGACCTGGAACTTTTCTACAAATTTTTCGTGGAGGCCTATGTTAAGCAGTGGGCGGCCATGGGTGTTGATGATGATGATGGGGTAGATCCCTACATTTAATTTTCCCTTTGATTTCAAACAAAGCTCAAGTTCAAACTCTTAAGGTAGAGGGAGAAGACTTGATATGTTATGTGGCATGATGCTGTGTAAGCGCACAGAGTAGCCTGGTCTTTTTAGCACCCGAAAGAAAAGACGTAAAGTATTTCCATTACGTTGTAAAATAAAAAGATAATATCCCCGTGTAAGTTTGACCAGATTAAGGCTTAGATATTCCATTTTTACGATGTTTCGATTGAGTTTTAACATGGAAACACTAATTATTTAAATCTCGAATCTATATATGTTATAGAAGAAGATTACTAGAAAGCTGGATTGTGGTTGGAAACACGATTGTAATTACTTTGCTCGATAATAATTGCCTCAGAAGTGGGCCCCTTTTTTTTCGTATTTTCTATGTAGTTTTCAAATTATTGGACTTATATTTATGAAAATCACATATTTTAGTAGGTAATTCCATTCTACACATATACATGTTAAAATGATTTCAAAATGTTTGTTATTTAGATCAGAATAACGAAATATCTAAAAACACTTTATTTGACCTATTTCGACTTTTTTGATCTTGATTTGCTCAAGCTACACAGATGTGAGGAACAGGGGATTATAAGAATATACATTTTGACCACATAAGTGAGATCTCAGCTATGAATCAAATGATTTTTTTTTAGTTTTTATCGGTGTTATGTTCAGGCAAAGAAAGGTCCATTTTTTTCATTAGTCTGTATTCTTTCTTACAAGCAGCAAATTCTTCCAATTGTCTTTTTAAGATTACTTTAGACACCAAAGATGTTTAGGGCGTCCAATCGTTTTTTTCCAGTTTTATTAACATTTTCATTCATAAAACACTGATTTAGTGATTCTCACACTTGTGACGATGGTGATTCGCGCAACGACTTTGACGCAACAGTTGATCGTCGTGTCATCTCTATTCTATACATGCAAGCAGAAATAGCGCTATCTTTTTATTCAAATGACAAGCACGAGATACCATTTCCTCATTCCCCTTGACGCCACTGCGAACGCTGGACCTATGTCAATTTTTGCAATTTTATTTGCGTACTTAATTACGTAAAACACCTAAGAACTAATAATAGCTAATTTCGCCGCGCCGCGTCACGCTCAGTTGGATCAGCACTAGTCTTATACTAATCAAAGGTCGCGAGTTCAAATCGGGGGTATCATGAATATTTTTCTACATAGTCACAATATTTTTTTAGAAAACGAAATAAGTATTTATTTTAATTTTTGGACATTTTAACATATAAAATAAAAAAAAATAAAAATAAAAACTAATTAAATTTTTAGGTTTTTTTTTAAAGTAGCAAATCCTATTAAAAAAACTACATAACAATGAAAATAAATTTCAAAAAGAAAATTAGTATCAAAAACATCATCACCATGCGGATAAATCTCCTCAATGCCATGAGGATGGAACCCCCAACCTCTACGTGTTAAGCAAAATAAAAAGAGAAAGGCTGTAGCGACATATATAATTGATGTGAATAAATGAACTATATTTTTGTACCAATCGTAGAGATGAATCCGTTTCTATAGTAACAATATAAACAAAAAGCATAAAACACTCATGTCAAATTTTTGTAGTTTTGAACATTTTCTCTATTTGGAAAAATCAGAGCTAAACCATAACTGTAGGTTTAGCAGTAATCTCAAATGCTAAAGCTGTGCCCTGGTGACTCTAGTATATTGGAGACGAGAAAATATTATATGAATTTGAGGGAGGGAGAAAATTATTAGGTGATAGGTCTATTTTAATTTTATTTATTTATTTACATCTAGACTCCTGTGACAAAATACAAACATTGGAGGTTAAGTTAAGGTCGGTCTAGCTCTCTTCGTGTATGGAACTCAGGTTTCCATGTTATTTACGTACGTACGTACACATTTTCTGAATCGTGTAGTAATAATGCATTGACTATCTATCTCTTATTTGGTGACATGGACTTGAGCGACGAACATAGAGATTACTCAGTATAATCCAATTATATTTGCATTCAGAAATGTCAAATCTGAATAATTTTTTCAATTTTGTTCTTTCGAAAATGTGTGGAGACTGTCTTAATTTTATTTTTATAACCGTTGTTCCTCAAATTGCTGTTACTGAATATCCAAAACAACTTTGGTGTTTGTGACACATAATAATTCTATTAATCTTGTAGTTAGCGCGAAATGGCGCTTCGGGGTCACGAAGGGTTCCGTACCATTATCTATGAAAATGGCATAAACATCATATCTGTTGTCAGGGAGTCCCATACAAAAGATATGAAGTCCTAATAATGGGGCAGCCCCTCATTATTATCATTATCAGAGTAGATAAGTTGTATGAGAGCAACCTGAAAAAAAAACTGTTTTTTAAGTTTTTGTTTTTTCAACGGCAACATGAATACATCCTTCCTGAAAATTTCAACTGTCTTACTATCACGATTCATGAGATAAACCCTGGTGTTGCCCTTTCGGTGTAGGAACTCATGCTCATCATAATTCATTCCTTGTAGGGAGGTGTCCCAAAAATATTTTAAAATACATATTTTAGGCGGTGTGATTAGCATATAAAGAAACCCATGCCAAATTACAGTTTTATAGTAAAAAAGGTCTATAAGCTAGACTACAAAAAGTCAAACATGGCAAAACCATATATGGTTTATCAAAGTAATTGTGTGGGTGCGGTGCTCTAATTAACAAACCTAGACAGTTGAAATATGGCATCTAGCTAGGTAATAATGTGTAAGCGAAGGAAAAAATCTGAAAACAAAAGAAAGTTTTTTAATTGTAGGGTCTGAAACCGTTATAATTAAGTGGATGGAAGCTTGCACAAAATATGTATTAATGATTTATGAATAAGCAAATAAATATTTCTATAAAAAGTTATGATATCCCAACAAAAACATCAATGTGAAAAATGATAGCCAAGTTCAATGCTCAGTATATTTGATAGTGAACTTCGCCGAAAAAAGTATTGCATCTAAATGAGAGATTACTACTAACTACTTTTGCCTTACTATTTTCTTACTTTCTAACACATGATAGTCAAGTCATTTTTATAGTTCAGGCTGATATTAAGCGAGTATTTTAAGCGTGGTGTGGGTGACCTCGATAGTAATTACTTTAAACCATTAATTTACTTGAACCATTTCACGGGACATCCAAAATATACGCGGGCGACGTCGCGGGAGACGACTAGTAAATAAAAAACTTTGATATTATTAAAGGATTACTGAAACGATAAAGAAACCTTTGTCTTTAATTTAGCTTTCCATATTTGTAATGTTAAACGGAAGCGTGAAACATACTGCGCAGACCCTAGATAAACTGGGAACAGGGCAAGAGAATGATGATGATGATTTGAAATGTTATGAATTTCAGTGTGTAAAAAAAAACCATGACAAAATTCTCGTGATGGGTGAACTTTGACTTATATACCTACTGGTTTGTACGGAACCCTAAATTTGAAGTGCCATATCTGTAATGGTCTTCAGTCATCATCAATTGGAAGACTGATGGAAGATAGTAGTGAGACTATAACTGTGTCGACAAAAAGGATCTTAATAAAAACAACCTAAATGTTATTACATTACATTTCCTACACCTATGGGTTGGCTGGAAGAGGTCTCTTTTAGGGATAAGCCCACCTTTGTTCACATTGTGACTTCTTGTACCTATTTTCTGTACATCTTATAAGTGCAATAAAGAATATAATAAATGTTATTGGATATTCTTTCTTGTTTTTATAATGGTTACAGGTTGCTGGCATAAAGTGCTGACCAGTCGTGTGAGAATGAAATGCCACTCTTTGCGTTCCTTGTTCTTTCGATAAACGTTTAGACTAAAAAGCATGTATGGTGTACTAAAGAAACCATTTTGTAAAAGTTCTTAGGGGTTCTGCTAGATGGCGTGGGTATGTTACTTACAAAAGCGCATGAAGTATCTTATTCAAGAAAATTTTGTTCCTTAAATAAACACTAGATGGCTTAATTATACACGAGATTTGTAAGACAAAGTTGACAGAAAAAGTTTTGTGCGGGGGTGCTGGTGGGGGAAGCGCCCCGCACTTTTAACAAGGGGGCGGGGCTTATGAGATAATTTGACGGAATAAGACGGCCTTAAAGACCGGGCTACGTGTTGACTCTACACAAAATAAAACGTTTGTCTATAATTTAAAAACTGATGTTATTGTTTGTTTGGTTGAAGGCGCTAATCACGGGAACTATTGGTCAGGTTATAAAATATATTAGATACATTTTTAAATAGTGAATTTATTGGGGTAGGCTTTTAAATTAGTTTAATGCTTAGAGGCTTATAAATATTTTTGCTACGATCTATGGGAACGGAGTAAAACTAAAACGTGCGTACGAAGTCGCTGGCGGGCCGCTAGTTATAAGATAATTACAGGATTACGGTATAAGTGCCTATAATAATATAATACCTATAATTATCTTATAACATATTATGTTCTACGGCTACGGGCATACCTAAATCTATTTAGGAGTGCCAAGCACGTATTTTTTCATTAAAAACTAGGTGTAGGTATATATTTTTATCGCTTATTAGAAGAAAGTAACAATATTTACCTTATATTTCAGCAAATTTTCGACTCGGCAGGTGAGTGTGGCGTCTCTTCCTTCCACCACGGTCACGTTCGAGCCGGAATCCACGAATTTCGGCTCGTCTGCACAATATTAACCAATTACCTAAATACTAGTAAGGTCCCACACGTTATACACTATCAATAAAGTTACTTTTAGTAATTTTGAAACTACATTGTTAGATCGCCTATGAAAATCATTTACAATTGTTTCATTAATAAGTCGTAAGATGGGGACATAACAAGGCTGTCTGCACCACGTCAGCACTAACTCCAATTTAAAGTTTGGTGTATAGCAATGAAAAATCAATCAAGCTCTGTACTATACCAATGCTAACTTGTGGCTTGTGTTTGATAACATAAGATACTTCAGTTTCATGGTCGCAGTCTGAAGCAATTGAAATGACTTTTTTATTTCGCCTCGATAAGTTATTATTATTATTAATTTTATTATTTATTGCACTGACAAAATAAAGTACAAATGGCGGACTTAATGCTTAAATTATTCTCTACCCGTCAACCATTGGGTGTAGCAGAAACGATTCAATTCGAAACGATCCGATTTAGTTAACTGTCTGATTTTCTGCTGCATCAAACATTATTTTAGATTTTTAAAGATTTATTAAAAAAAACTTCTCAAACCATAGATAAATACACGAAAATGCGAATTTTGTTTCAGCGTATTGCGAACGCTGAGAAATGATCAACAGAGAAATTATGTCTAGCTTTCCTCCCGCTACAAGATAGCGTCACAATTATAATCAAACATTATTTTAATATTTTATGAATATAATGAAAACTACATACTAATGAGGGTACAAAATAATGTGTCACGCCCGTAGGCCAAACCTGAATATTTTAACATTAAATTCGGTTTTGATTTTATAATAAGTTTGAACGAGCATGCTTCAATACGTTAGCTACATCTACGAGTATTAGTTAAGATAAGATCGTTCGAGGACCCATTTAACCGCTGAACAAAGGTACTACTTCACGTTTCATATGAAAATAATACATTATCTCTAAAACAAAATTAAGGTGGGTAAAGTACATATTCCAAGTTAGAACTGAGTGCTGGCTAACATTACTTCAACTTTATGAAAAGTCTATGTCATGATTAAGTCTTATGATTACAGCGAGTACCTTAATTTTTAGGCGCATTCTAACATAGCCATCAAAATAACCTTTCACAAATTCGACCTGTCAAAAAGTTTCCCTTGATCAAAATAATCTAATACGAAGAAATATCTTCTCACATGAATACTAATTTATCTTATTGCGAAGTCCTTTAGAACTCAAGATTACACAGAAAAATGTAAATTGAAATTTTCGTAAGTTTGCAGTAGGTAAGTAGTACTTAACAAATAAATTATCGGAGATCCAACACTGATCATCCCGACATTTCTTTGCAATTCAATTTCTGAAGCGAAGTAAGTGGGTACCTAGGCGTACATAATAGATTTGAGATCGATAAACAAACATCTATCAAACTTTGTGAGGAGATTTATTGAAATAGATTTTTTAAGTGTCACTAGATAATCTAAAGATGATCTTTAGAAACTTTGCGCTCCAATGTAGTACAATCTGTCTAAAACATTTTGCAAAATTACATTTCATAAAATGGACTGATACCACGCGAGAGCTTTTCGCAAAAATTAGTCTATAAAACTTAACAAAATTTTCACCACTTCCACGTGACATTATATCATCCAAATCCACGTATCAATAAAAAAAATAACAAAACTTTCACCGTCTAGAATGATTTATTTGATAGCCTGCGTCTATCATTTTCGAATATAACGGCGCGCTAAGATAACAGACAGATATTACTCATAAATAGTGCTTACTTACTCTCACTATTTAGGACAGAGGTAGGTACGTCCTATGTATATTGATAGGTAGTAAGGATAATTGTTACTTTGGAAAAACAAACCGAGGCAGCAAGCCGGGTGATACAGTCATACTCGAATAAGTATCAATCTTCCGTATGGTTGGCTTTTGTCTCTGCATCAATCGAATGGAAATAATTTATCGACCTACCTACATGAAAGTATTCACGGTTGAACGGAAACGAAAGGGATGCTTTGTCAGGAATAATTCATATGCTATTGATATTGTAATGGAAAACAATGATATCATGTCACGTTACCTTTCTTGTTTTTTCTAAGCCAGAAGAAGGTTGGAGTTAAAATAGAGATCAAACGTATATTTAAACGTATAACGTAAGTAGAGTATGATATAAAGTTGTTAACCACAAAAAATTAAAAAGCCCCAACCCAAAAGTGTTGTTTATTTCTACTCTTGCACCTATGAATCAACATATTTAATTCTCATACATACCACTGTATGTAAACTTTGGGCATGGATACCCGACTGTGGCGAAACCCGAATGAAGGGTTATGTTCTTAGCCTAAATAGGTGTTAGGTGATATTTTTTCGTCCAACAAAGGAATGTAAAATAATATTATTTTGTTAACTGATAAGAGTGGAAGTTAGCCATTAGTCTGAAATATACCTCAGAATTCCCTAAATTAATAAGAAATATGAAATGCTTTCAGATTGTAGCTTAATTACTTTACTAGTTTATACCCTTTATTATGTAGAGAACATACTTACATTCGGTTTTGATTCTACCTGTGTACAATTACACAGGAATTGTATTTACTGTGGAAAACCGTAAGGGAGGCCTTTTTTCAGCAGTGGACGTCCTTTGGCCGATAATGATGATGATGATATTTAATTAGCGCCCATCCTTATACTAGACTAGATACATCAACAAAATGAATTATTAGATAAATTCAAAACGCGACATACCTTTAGCGTAGACGGCACAAATCAAAAAAGCCGGGTAGTATACTTTCAAAAAGTTCATTTTATACAGCAGAATCCTCCGTCGAAAACAAGAGACATGAAAAACAAAGCACGATTAATTTTATTATTAGTATCACAAAAGAATACACGCCACAGCACATTTAGTTCCCGCCAATTTTCAGAAAAAGTTTTCTCGATTCACGCAGGTCGAGTTGTGAGCGGAGATATTACAACTGGCCAGTACGAGTCGTCTAGATATACCACCTCGACTGAGCCAAATATTCCTTCGACGAGGAAGGAGTCCAAAAAGATGGGTAACGCGCATGCGCCAATTTGAATCCTTTGGTTCCTGGGATTAAAAGAGGTTTAAGTCAAGTCCATTTTGGTTTTTTAACTCGTATCCTATCTTGTACATGCCAATATTATGTACCTATTTAGGTTAAAAATATTTATTTTGACTTGCAAATTTTGTGCCATGAAAAGCTAACCACAGATTACACTGAGATTAACGTGTAAGTACTTACATGTTAGTTGAGGAGAGTCAACGCTCACCCGTTTTGTTCACCACAAGTAGGTAGTTACCGCGTCCTTATTTCCGGAAAAAGCATGTCATAATTTTGATATTAACAGTACAAAAAACTGTATTGTAAAGTATAAAAACAACCAAATAATTGTAATATTAAAATCGAAGGATATAAAAAATCCTACTTAGTTAACGAAAATCGTTAACGTATTGTACCTACAAAAACAACCATTCATTAAGGGAATAAAGTATTGTTTTACGCACTGGTTTTACGGCACGGGCGCCATCTTGAGTCACGAGCGAAACGAAAGCACTATAATTTTGACTCCCGAGCGAAGCGAGGGAGGTAACTAGTTTCTCCCGACCTGGGCCCCTATTTTTGAATCACTCGCTTGGATATGATTGATTTTCGTTCGAAAACACATTAAAAATCAACGGAAATCACTCAAAATCTAGACGTCAGTATTCACAAAATTCAATCCTTTTTTTGTAGATTTTTCAAATCCTTTTTGTGTAGATTACAACTGGTTTTCATTTCAAAATTCGACTTTAAACATTGAATATCACTCGCCATCTTGAAGCGAGTGATTCAAAAATAGGGCTCCTGAGCGTCAGCGAGGGAGGTAATAGAGAATCCTGAGTGCAGCGAGGGTTTTTAGCTGACCCGAGACGGAAACAACTTTATTCCCGTGGTGAATAGGTACTCTTCTTTTCGCTTCACTTTGCGAGGCAACTTATAAGATAATCTTCTAAGTTCATACTAATTTACACTTGAACTCACGCAATGCGCTGTATTATTCAGAAGTTACCAATAAATATGTATAAATACAATTCAGTTTCGTAAGTATATTGAAATGAAAGAAACAATGGCGCAACCAAGACTTTGTACCCCATATAAAAAAAAATACAGTAGGTACCTACCTACTAGTGTCCGACCGAAGCGACGAATACGACGAAGGTTCGCCGAAGGTCCGAGCAACCGCCAAAAACTATTAATTTTCAAAATAAATAGTTTTTGAAATTAAATTTTGATATGTGTACGACTAAATTATTGTAATTTCCCGTATAAATTAATGACATTTGGCGTTCGTTTGGATACACGCTTGATATTGTGACGAAAAAACATGCGTTTGGATGTTCACATATACCTAGTCTTGCCATAAATACTGTAACAAAGATTTTTTTAATTGCAATTAACATTTGTTACTTTTGCAGTGTGCTAGTTTAATACATAAATAAAATAATTTAAAATATTAAAAGCTTATGAGAAGTGGTCTTTGGCTGCAATACAGTCCTTTAAAGGTTGAGGTCCGTTATCAATAGAAGCACGCACTTTTTCCATGCGAAATAAATCTTTTTCGTTGCAAAAATAAGAGACAGTCAATATAAATCTTCAACATTGAAGTTTTAAAATAATTTTAATATTAATGTAGCTTGTAGACAACATTGAACAAAATTAATAACTGAGAGGTGAGAGATTATAAACCTTCGGCTTCGGCTTCGGCCGAAGGTTGTGGCGATTGCCGATTAATCGGCTTCGGCTTCGGCCAAAAAAGACCTTCGGTCGGACACTACTACCTACTAGTAATTCGATGATACAAAACGCAGTTGACTATAACGATAGGCCTAGAAATGCGACATTACTACGTGTAATATCTGCGAATGCTGCCAAGTGCTATTACCAACTACGCTCAATGACCGATTGCACCCAAGCCCGGGGGCTGCCAAGTGCATTACTTTTATGAGACGGACGCCATTAAGTTGCTTCCTATTTCGTCGCCTACTTACGCAATATAAATGCGAACTTAAATAATTTCCTAACCAGTACTTAGTTTCCCGCGGATTCGCCTAGCGCAACTATTTGGTTTTCCGTACAATTTTTTATCTCAAATTTGTCCAATTTTAACCGGGGATAATTACTAGGTATCATATATCCGTCTTTAGACTAGACTAATAATCTTATGTACGATCGAGGTCTTTGGGCCTAACCACTTTCAAACGAAAATCACTTACACACACGACAAAAAAGCGGGTGACTGTCACTTTAAACAAAAGACGGCGCAAGATGCAATTGATTTTGGCTCTTAATGTGGTTAGGTAGCGGTAACCTCAATAGTACTTACAAATTTTTACCAATCTGTTTTAAATATCTTACCTACCATTTTTATTTAATTGCCAACCAATTCCAGTGACTAACGTCTACCTATACCGAAAGTGCTAAAACATGAGGTTCACTTTTCTTTCACCTTTATCTTTTGACTGAAGTATCATTACGAATAAAAGACTGGTCGTTTAGGTTATGAACGGAACTAAGTATTTATTAGTTTTACAATGATATCCAAAGTACCAAATTCATTAACACAAAACACCACAAGAGATTTATTGTATATATTGCTTGACTGATTGGGAAGGTGTTTTAGACATTGTTATTAAATAATAGCAGTTTGATATAACAAAGCACTCATATGACACATGGCAGGATATGAAAAATATAAATAATAGACTCCAGTTGGCAACATGTCTTGGCTGCAATTCAGTGTTCACATAAAAAATAACGATATGCATACAGTGTGCGTGCCAAAATGACAAGTCGTCAGATTTTTCTTCAATCTCTAACTAATCAAAGGGTAAATACAAACACACACAGAATGTGAAAAATACGTGAAAATACTTAGGTACAATTTCAAGAGAAAATAGTATAACCGAAGTGTTTCATTAAAATACTGAGTTTTTTTTTGTGGTAGTATTTATAGTAGGTAGGGCACGTCATCAGGATGCAACGAATTCGCTATTTTAAATAGATTTTATAGCCTGTGTAGCTGAGCAATAGTATAACATAACTACTAACGCCTACGCCTAAGCAATTATTGAAGCATGCGAGTTATAATCTGTTCTTTCACATTTCTTACTCAATACTTCTATTATGAAGTAAAGAAAGGACAAAGTCCACCCAAAGGCTAATATTAACAAAGAGCTCGAGATATTATCGAGCCTCAGAGGTTCGGCACGTTTAACGTCTTCATGATGAAATAAATAATCTCCGCGATCCAAGTGACGTGAATAGATCATATCAACGATACCGCTCTCCACAATGTTCCATAGTATGTGACTTACAGGGGCACGCAATGGAGCGAACTTTTTAAAATACAAAACAGCTGGGCTATTTACAATTTTCTCAGGAATCATCTGCAACCGCTTGGAGCCATTGTACTTCATCATGTTATGAATCATAAACTCCTTGTTCACGGCAATAACAAAATCAGAAGTTCCATCCAATAATTTGTCAATTATCAGAGAAGATTCACCTAGGTTAACTAACACCCAATTTTCGAAAATCTCTTGATCTTCGGAATAATAATCACGTAACGAATCTACTCCTCCAAAAGGATATTTATATTTTTTTACTTCGTCGAAATTTTGCAAGTAATCTTCGTAAAGTTGAATTTTCATTGAACTTACTAGTGCGGCTTGATATGCGGTTCTGATCACGAGAGAAAACCATACCCAGCTTATAAGTAGTTTCCTTAATGTCGCTTTAGTCGGCTGCTTTACTAGCGGTAGTCCCAAAAACACGAGCCATGAGTAAAAAAACAAACTGACATTGGTGGGCCCAATATTTGTGATACGTCTAACGTCATCCCAAATCTTGGTCTTCATGAACGCGTTCATTAGAAGGATTAGTAAAAACATTAAACATAATGCTACTCTGGTCTGAGTTTTCAAAGGGTAAACAAATTTCTCATAGGAAGTTTTGAGAGCAGGTAACTTTGCCGCCCAAACTATATCAATGGTGGCGTAGGTGAACGATATTTGAAAATTTCCGTAGATTTGAGGCGTGAGAGGTTGCGAACACAGGGATGCGTGCGCTCGTTTGTTGAATACATCTCCCAATGAACCAGTCCAGTTGTTATCTTTGTAAGAGCCCCATTCATTGGTCCCTGGAGTTTTGACAACCAATGTCGCGTTAAGTAATTCTGAGACGAGTTTGATTATGTCTCCATCGGCACCAGACGGATCAAGCGTCCCGTTGGTTCCATTAGTTAAATGCATAAACGGCTGCTGTTCTAGAGTAGAAACGACGAAAGCGCATTTATGCATGTTAGCATATTTCTCCGGATACAAGTTCTAAAAACATTCATCTCTGCCGCAGTCTGATAGTTCGATCAGCAACGGCTTATTGTTTCTACATTGTCCAGGTAATATGGGAAAATATGTAAATATTTCAGGATCGTTACTGTTTTCGGGCGTTTTCAAATAAATAACGTTAGGCATGTTCAGCCGAGAAAATGTCTGGAAAATGTCATGTTCACTGCATTTGATATAATTCGCAGATGAACACGCGACGATGTACATAGCGGTGTTATCATATCTGTTCTGAACTAACCACTGTAAGACTTCTGATAGTTCGGCCGTATCTTGCCCGAATAAAACAAATTGAGGAACGTGTCTTCGATGTCTTGGTATGAATTTCCCCAGTTTTAAATAAACTGATCGGTTATAAACCTGAACAAATTGTTCGACCCCGATGCGCAGCATTGTATTAAACATGACGAGAGTAACAAATCGCCATTCGAAGTTAAAGTAGGCTACTTTTGCTGCGATTGTTCCTATTTTTACAACAATCTCTGGATCTTCGAGTTCGCCAACCAGAGCGTCAGGATTGTTTGCTGTGTCACTTTTATCCGAATACACGTCAACATCCATGTTTGATGTCGTTTACAATAAAGCGGAATAAAGTCTATCGCCGTGATCTGATGGTCGTGGCATGGTAGTTAGTGCTAATGCACTATCTAATTGCAATTTCCCATGATGCATTGTTGTAAAAGCATAAGTAGAATATTTCTTATCTATCGCATGTAAGCAATAACGAAATGGACGCTATTCTATCTGTCTAGGTTTTAAGTCTATTTAACAAAGTGACAAAAATGTATGGTCAATAAAATACATCATTATCAAATTTAAGAGCTATTAGATTATAGTTGATTTTTGTTTGTTTTTTCACTATACAAACTTTATAATATAAATTGCACTTGTAAAAATCAACCGTGACTCTGTGACTCTTTTTTATATTCTATAGCTATTAGTTATTATTCTTGTCGGTGGAGTATTTTTCATTCTTTACGCTTTTCCGTCAATCTCTTGACCATTTGATAAGACGCGACATTAAAATTTTGTTTTGTTTGATGCATATAGCTTATTCTTGGTCTTCCTTCTACCTTATTTTATTCCCTCTACTGTTTTGATGAAGCTGTCGTGTCGTACCTATCAAGTGTCCCAACCTTCGCCCTCTTCTAATTTGACTGAACTGGAAGCTTTTGAGATGTGGTGCTGAAGGAGGATGGAGAAGTGTTGAACATAATAGACAAAACTAATGGAAAAAGTTGAAAGTAGATTTCAAATTTTGTTTCTTCTAAATAACTAATTTTGGTCCTTTTAATTTTTTATTGAAATAGGTAGTTTTTATTTTTTTTATTCCTAATTATTTAAATAATTTATTTATAACTAGCTTTTGCCCGCGACTCCGTTCGCGTGGACTTCAGGTTCGTCCCGTCTAGTCTAGTAATAAGTAAGAAATACGGTAACTAAGTAAGCACTGCAGAGCCCTAAATTGTAGCCTATATGTTATTCTGATGTATAAGCTATATTGTGGTAAAGTTTCATTCAAATCCATTCAGTAGTTTTTACGTGAAAGAGTAACAAACATCCATACATCCATACAAACTTTCGCCTTTATAATAGTAGTAGGATAGGTGAGAGCTACCGGGAACGTCGGAAATCCACCGACAATATGGACAGACGACCGTGTAATGTAAAGATCGCAGGATCACACTGGATGCAGACCGCTCACAACCGGTCGCTGTGGATAACCGTGGTGGAGGCCTATGTTCAGCAGTTGACGTCCTTTAGCTGATATTGATGAGGTGAGAGCTGTATCAAGCAAACGAGTAGTCATGTTTTATCTTTAGACATCAAAGCAGTTTTTGAATTTGAATTCGTTCATACTACATTCCCATCTTTTAAGAAATAATTCTATAGCAAATACCAAAGTAGAAACTACCCACCCAACTACAAGGATATAATAGCAACCAGTATAATGCTCTAGCGTAATGGCTTCTTCGTTATTTCCAGAATCCATGGTGTTTTTACTAACATAGTTCTTAAACAACTTTTCTGTCAAGCCCGATTCAACCAGCCGCCGTAATATAACGTTTATGGTATCAATGAGAGGGGAAAATTTCTTAAAGAATAGTACTGTAGGGCTATTTACAACTTTTTGCGAAAGAATGTGCACGTCCAAGTTATGTAAATTGATGATGGATTTGGCAGTGTCTAAATTCGTCGAAATTACAAACCTTTTTTGTTCTAAATTCCTTAAAGTTGGAATAATTTCGCTAGTATTCAGATCTTTCCAGTTATCATAAACTAAGGGGTGGTCAATAAAGTAGTCTTTTAAAGCCGACCCACCACCGAATGTGTAATTGGCATTATAAGCATCTTCGATAGTGTCAATTTCATCAAAGTAAAAGTCACCCTGCAAACAATTAATAAGCCATACCTGGTAAAATGTTCTTATCAAGAAACAGTACCATATCCAAATCAAAACCAAAAATAGAAATTCTTTCTTATCAGGTATCTTGGTGGATGGTAGTCCCATACATATCATCCAAGAATAGAACAGTATTCCCTTTGGCCTGTTAGCTTTCTCTCTAGCGTGTAATGGCCAATACTTGCTGTTGGCTAACCAAGCGCACAATCCGACAAATACGAAGCTCAATACTAATGCAATTTGAGACGTTGTTTGGAAGGGGTAAAACAGTTTCAATGAGGCAGGTTTTTTTTCCGCTGAACATGTTATCCATCCGACATTACTCGAGTAGTACGCTGTGGACATTTGGAAATAGGTGAATCTGGCAAGGGTGATGGCGGCTGAGGTCATAGAGAAATTAGCAACATCATCGTATACGTCGGCAAGGGACCCGACCCAGACACCGTCGGCGTTGAGGTACCCCCAGCCACCTCCGCGTCGGGGCGTCATCATCTTCAAAGTGGCATTGAGTCGTTCAGCTATGAGTAATAGCAAATCACCATCCGCTCCGTGGGGCACCCCATCTGTTATACTCATGAAAGGCAACTGCTTGAAAGTGGATACGATAATAGGACAGCAATGGAGGTTTGTCAGCTTTTTAGGAAATATTCCAAGACATGGAGTCGTGTTGTTATACTTGGTACATTTTAAGGTCTTTATGTTAACCGGTTTGCTTGTGTGGCAGTTCTCATCTGGGTAGTAGTAAGTATATCCGACTACTTCCTCGTTTGATGCCATTTTCATGAAAACTACGTTTATTATTTTATGGTTCCAGAAAATGTCGACTGCTTTAGCTTCGTCACAATCTCGAGATATTGTAGACTGGCACGTAACGATGTATTTTCCAGTGTTGTCAAATTGATGTGATTGCATCCAGTCCAACATTTGTTCAATATTCATTAGGTCGGTGCCGAATAAGATGAACTGCCTTGTTTCCTGTGCGAAAAAACTGGGGTAGAATTTATCTTTTCCTATGATTTGACTTTTCTTGTATAGGCGTAGAAAAAGCTCCAATCCGGCAATGAATGTTGAATTAAAAAGAACTAGTGTAGTATACCTCCATTGGAAATTGTGTTTGGCTACCCTCGCAGCACTTTCAGCTATTTCGTCGCGAGATTCTACCGGTAGAAATAAATTGTAATCGTAGTTGGTGACGATGAACATGGTGTCTGTAGTTGACTGTCGCGACATCATAGTTGCACAAATCTGAATCACAATACCGATTGTTATCGAGTCACGGAAGTGAATTAGTATCGACACGAAACGGTTTCACAGTAGTCATTACAACTGAAGTTAATTTGTACTGTTGTTTTGCTTCTATTTTGCAGTTATTTATAATATAACCTGATATTATCAGGTTCAAATAGTTAATTTATGTATTTTTTTGTGATATCTACCTACGTTAGGTAGGTAGTGAGTTAATCAATAAATCTTCTTAGGGGACTCGAGTAGAAGGCAATCAAAAATAATAATAAGGCTCAAATCAACGATTGCACTAGGAACATGCAAATCAAGACAGTAGGTATGAATATTGGTCGCATCTCAAAGACATTTTAGAAATTGCGCGTCTAACTTTTTGTAGGTAAAAAATGTGGCAAAATCATACAAAGAAAACCACTCGCTTTAGCTGAAAAAAATTATATTTTATGAGAAATTATAATTTACAATATTTCATACAGGCATCCATCTTCAGTCGGAACTTAAGCTAAAATCCTCACAATCTCACGCAAAAGGTAAAGCAACGTTAGACTATAATATAGTTATAGCAATATTTTGTAGTCATCGCCCAACCGATAAAATAAACAGGTAAGAACCACACCAGGGCCCCTATTTTTGAATCACTCGCGTCAAGTTGGCGAGTGATATTCAATGATTAAAGTCGAATTTTGGAATGAAAACCAGTTGTAATCTACACAAAAAGGATTTGTAAAATCATAGCTCAATTTTGTGAGTACTCACGTCTAGATTTTGTTTGATTTCCGTTGATTTTAATGTGTTTTTGATCGAAAATCACACGCCATATCCAAGCGAGTGAATCAAGAATAGGGGCCGAGTACATGAATTTCAGTCCATTCGTAAGGAAGATACGAATCGTGCGGCGCGGGGGCGCGCCGGTGGCCGCGCTAACTTTGTGCACGTTAGGTAGAGATAGTCTCTCGTGCTTGTTCTCTACAAACCGAGTTTAAGGGCTACCAATAGGCTAGTTGCCACCACCAATCGTTGACGTATTTTTTTGCTATCAAAATTACTATGGCTTTTTGAAATAATGACGTCATAGTTATTCTTGTTCAAATGACGCACTCTGAAGACAGCATAAAAAATTTTATGGTACAAATTAATAAAGAATATCAATGAAAGTTGGCCTAAAACATTGTATTTACTTTAAATAGTAATCGTGGAATCGCGGCATGTGGACGATAAAAACACCTTAAAAATCAGTCTGAAGGAATACACGCGCATCCGAACAGAAAACCATTTTTTAAAGAACAGCCTACCACCGTCCTAAAGGAATATGACTTCTATCCTCATCACTATAGAGCACAGAGTCACGCGGCCGCCGCGGCGCCGGGCGCTAGAAGCCGCGCCGCGCCCAACTAATTCACAATATTGCTGTACAATTGCACGAAAGAAATATAGTTCCTATGTACAGGGCATACACAGATTGCACTTCAGTGGGTAACATCGATACAAAAAAAAGAAATATTATTTTTGTGCGCTATATTTTTTGAGCATTTCAGACAGCTGTATATTAATAAAAGCATACAGTTTTGCTATTGACAGATCGGTCGTCACAGTGCGCTTACACGTTGAAGAAATCGATATGCTTAGAATGTATAAAAATAATGATAATGACACAACAACGAATAAGTTAATATTATGTTACATATCAAAATAGAAACTTTGTTTCTTACTATACATAAATAACTAAAGTAACACAACACAACACAATTAATTAAGCATAGAATGATAGAACTATAAAATATGGAAAACATTTATAAACGTATGTATAGTTTGTGCTTATGTTACAAATATAAGAATGCCAATAGCAAAACTTGGCACTGCACTGTCGGTCGGCTCAATATTCACTCAGCACATTTAGACCCAAATGTACAATATATTACATTTATGTGAAAGCTGTCGTGCAAAAAACATCAGTAATGGTTTTTACATCATTTTGCTTTATTGGTATCCCTTGGGTTTCTAGTAAAAAAAGTTTATATCAAATGCATCAAAAATCCTTAAACAACTAACGTAGTTATCTTCCTATATTTGACATACTGCTAGCTGATTGGAATTTTCGTACACGGATAAACATTAGGAAAAACCAAATACACCAGACCATCGCATACATAAAGCCTACAGTTAACATAAATCATTTGCTTGACGTCAATTCGTGTAGAAAAACACCATCTTTAAATATAAACAGCTTAAATAATAAAATTCCAATGTACAAAAGTAACGTAATCTTTAAATACAATAATAAATATATAAATCTTCCAAGCTAACAGAACAAACGGTAATGATATATATTATTTTGATATCTGTAAAGAGGCAGTCGGGGAGGTAGCGCTGTGGTAGTCCTTCGCGGGGTCGCTGCGCCGACCGTCCAGTCACATGACCGACCGGACACGCGACCGACCGGCCACACGACCGACAGGTCAGACGACCGACAGGTCAGACGACCGACCGGCCACGCGACCGACTGGCATGCAGCGACCCGTCGACTCACAGCAAACAGTCCTGTCTCGACCCACGAGGTTGATAAAATACGCATAAGTTCATTGGACTAGTTTGTTCAAATCCGTTTGGACACAATAAAATGTATACTAATGTAGAAAGATATTATGGCAACAAACTTTACAAAAATCCTAAAACAATGACTAAAAGCAGCTCATGGTAAGGCCAAGACTCACCATAACTTTAAAATGCACAATTTAATATTCACCGATACAGACACATACATAAATTGTGAATAACTTCATCATAAAAAAACATGTCAAAAAACCAGGCGCGTCGGCGCGTCGTAGGACCGCGGGCGGCTCGGGCCCCCCGATCCTTAGTTTTTGGGTTAAATGACTTACAATCTAACCTTATTTTCTCATTAAACATTTTAAGGTGAATAAGTTCGTCCGTACGATCTCAGTTCGTGAATTTACACATTCTGTCGTGAAGTGATGATGTTTAAATTATGTGTTTTACACAATCACAGATTTGTGTCGGTGACCAGGTGGTGTCGTTTAGACGAGGTTGTACTCCTTTAGGTTGGACTGTAGGATCGTGTCTTTGACCGCGGCGAACACAAACCGGATGTTCTCAGTATCTGAAATAATAAACGAGGGCAACTCTTACTAAATTAAATACGTGAGCGAATAATACCATTTTAAAATGAAATACAATTTTACAACCTGAAACATAGTAAAACAGTTGACGTATTTTGTGACGTTAGTACATGATCACTAACGGCCATTCCCTATATCCATTCTATCTGTGGTTTGCCCTACTAGAGATAGAAATAGTTAGAGATTTTGTCCCTATAAAACTTCTGGCAGTACGAAATCCTATCTCTGGTTGACAAAATCCAACCTTTGGTCGAGGATAGCTATCTACCTTTGACTAAAGTTTGCATATAGGGAACGGCCGTAACTCTTTTCGAACTTCAACAAGTTTATTTTAATGCGTAGTAATTCCATTATGATACTTCGAAAATTTAACCACACCAAATTTTAATAATACTTTATCAGATGCATTGTAAATTGTAATACTAACCCTATTTGGTTCTTGTGTAGTAATTTGTTGTAATAAATAAATAAAAAATAGTGTTCGTCTCGCTACAAGCTTGGCGATTCTGTATACAATAACAAAACGGCTTGGCTTATGCCGAGAGTTTCTCTACGAGATATTCTCGACGCTATCAGTTATAGAAACTGTCCTTTAGCCAACCCTGATTTTAATATCTCTCGCGATTCGACCCGTGGCGTAGTCCGGAACGTAATCTAGCTACGTCTAAGAGGTTCTCAATAAATTACCCTATTACAACTGTGGGATATTCCTCTATCAGATTTATGAGGCGACAGTAAAAGGCTCTCTATACGGGCTTCTGATTGCATCGCTCATCTTTTAACATTTGTCGTTTTATAATACTGATTGGCTGGTTTGGTATGGGAACGCCCCTAAAACGGTAACAATATTAAAACATCATTTATTTTTTTTATAGGTCTATACTACAGTTGACAATCGGAGAAATTTCAAGGCTTTGGTTAGTATCTTAGATCTAGATTGACAACCAAATTGTATAAACACTACATGACAATTGCAACAGTGTCTTACAGAAAAAAAATACGACTAATGTTAGTTTAATATTTACACCATTTTACGTGTAATTTTGTTTTAAATTTTATGCTTTGTAATTTATGTGATTATTTATGAATAATACTGTGATGTTATCCAATAAAACCATATTATTTCAACTTTCTATCTTAACGTGTAATTTACTCACTAACCGTATCGTAAAATACTAATAGTGGCTAGATTGAGCGTGATAGGTAGTCACATTGCAAGGTCAAAATAATTTGACATTGGAAATAAGTTTTCTTGAGACTATATCCCTTTTTATTTACTTTAGGTAAGCTAACCTCTAACCAGAACCTGTACCTAAATACAAACAAAGAAAAATATACCCACGTCAGGGCCCATTCATCATATTATCACCTGCAAATTAATTATTATATTACTTTTTGACCACTATGTTGGTATAGCGGTAAGTTTGCTAGTCACTACCTAAGGCCAACTTGCGCACGATGATTTAACCCAGGATTAAATCATCATTCTGTCTCCGTCAGTTTATTTGACGTTGACAGAGACAGTATGATGATTTAATCCAGGGTTAGCGTAAACCTGGTTTAAATCATCATGAGCAAGTGGACCTAAGAGGTCCCGTCCCGGGTTAAAATCCCGGATCGAGCGGAAAGTTTGAGATGTTTTTGTCTTGAAAACTTTCGGAAATAGCTGGGAATCAGGACGTTGGTGGTGATGACACCCCCTTGCCTCGAGAGCACGTTAGGCCGTTGGTCCTGCGCCTGATGTCTCATCGGTCATGTCGGATCTGCTGTCTCACCGAATGAGATTGAAGGATATGTAGAGTGCACTAATGAGAGTGAAGGAATAGTAGAGTGCACTTGTTTTTTTTTTTTTTTTTATTTGTATATTGTGCACTATATCTGGGCACAAAATTTCCCGCGTAGGTACCTGACTTGGCCTATCTTTATAGAGAGGGGCAGTCATTACCGAAAATAGGTAGGAGAATATTATTATTATTCATTTTCCAACTAAATATTTTGCTGGAGTATAATTGTAGGAATCTGATTACCACAATGATTAATTCTTGACAAATATCTACCTACTATAGAGGCGAAATATTTCTATGGTACGGCCGCAGCACGTTTTTGAAGGCTAAGCTTGCATAAAATGTAAAACTTTTGTGACGTTCCTCAACAAAATAATACTTAGAAACCTAGTGATTGATTTCAGAACATGCAATTTCGTAGAGTATAAAAGTATTTTACAAAATTCAATTTAATAACATATTTTGCTATAAAAAAGACAGGGATAAATAAATAAACAACATGCAATTAGTATTAAAAATAAATGTTTAATGGTGTTAACAACATGCAAATATAAATACATAAGCTATAAATTCACGCGAGATTGAACTCCTTTAAGGCAGATTGCATTATGGTGTCTTTAACCGCACAGAACACAAGCTTAATATTTTCCGTATCTTTAAAAATATCCAAGGCAGCATGCAAAAGTAAAACATAAATAAAAGTACATGCAACAGAAAGCACAAAAAAATCAAATACTGGTTTTCTAAGCTTAAATGACGCGCCCTACTCAACGGTATTAAATAATAAGGTATTTAAATTCGTTGACCTCCTTAATTATTGATTTCGATGTGTGAGTGCAAATATTAATACCGACACTTCACCTGTGTGAGAGGGTCGACTGTTTCGCGAATTAATTTAAATCTGTATGCCAACGTCACGGTCGACTAGTCGCGTGATACATCCGACAACGCTATCCCTATTGAGCAGCGCTGGCACATTGTAAATAAATAAATATGCGCCAGACAACACTAATTGTCTAGTTTCGTGATAAGGAATTTTCTTGTGTTACGAAGTACCAGACAATGAATAAGACGGGATTATAACACATATATACATCCAAGACTTAGGTACAAATGTTCGTGCTCATCACACAAACATTTGTCCCTTGCGGGATTCGAACCCGCGACGGCCGGCGAAACAGTCAGGAGCGCTAACCACTACACCAAACGCGTCGTCAAATTAATATAATATAACAATAATAATTGATTGTATGAAACAATAACAGCTCTCTTTCAAAAAGTTCGCTCTCACGCGCGTTTACGTCAATTATGACAAGTTGGACAACAAATCAAAGATAAACCGCTTCTTTCTTTTCCTTTCTCACCAGCAACTGAACGACCAATTACAACGGGCATTTGTATTATATGTGCGTCCATATTTTGAATTTGCTTGTGTGCATTAAGCGGTAGTTGGGCGCGTCATTTCAGCTTAGACAAGCTCTTCCATGAAATGCGTAGTTTTATTTTTCTTCTTCATCAGAAAGCCATGCTCAAGCTAGGGACTATTTCATGGAAATATCAACAACTATAATTCAGATATCAGTTTAATAATTCAACAAAGGAAATATGTTTAAGTTATCTTCTCTTTTTGTTACAAATCGACAGTGAGCAAACCAAAGGCCACTTACCACAGCCTTTTCTAACCGGGCCCTCACTTCATAGCATATCGTTTGACAACCAATAAGCCACGTGACACTAATCCTTGCCGGCATTCCAGCGCGGGTAGCATTACAAGTTGCCTTACGCTAAGCGGATTGAAGCAAGCCTTTTTCAAGGGCGCGCCTTGAAAACAGGCGATGAAAAAAAATACTGAATCAATTACATAACAGTCACTTCTTTAATTTTGTTGTCACGTGTTTCACCTGTTGTCAAATTATAAGTTAGTAACTAAATTACATGCCTGCCTCGGGGAGCAGACATGTAACTTATTATGTACATAAGAAAACATATAACACCTATAAAGCTTACTTTGGCTGTACACAAGCAATACTTAGACTACACATACTACCAACAAAACCAATAAATATCAATAAAATAATACAATACCGTAGAATCCACATAACTGACTACTAGGAAACTTCAAAAAAAACGTTATGAAATGCAATTTTCCAAACGTTTAACGAGGTAAACGTTAAACGTTTATAGGTAACGTACCTATATTTCAGGGCCATATTGTGCACTAATGCATTAAATAAATAATCCATTCTCACCTATTTCAGTAATAGCCGAAAATTTTCTTTCATAATCATTGCGCCGGAGATATTACAGTATACAGGCGTGTGTGCAATGCACTTTCAGTCCTTTCACTCTCACAGAGGGCGAGAAACACTAAGGCACGGGGGAAATAATGCGGTATGTATTTTCAAGTGTGTATTTAGTATACTTTTTACGTCCTGTGACTCCTTACTCTGACTTTTAATGACTACTTGTCATTCTTAAAAGATGTACTTACATACTTGTCATTCAATCCAGATTCAACTATACATTGAAAAATGTAGCGTCATCTCTCCTACAAGTTTCATTGACGATTGTAGCGCCACTAGGTTCGTGTTTAGTGACATCTATTTTATCAGGAAGTACTATGGGAAATTGCGAATCTACAACTTATTGTATGACGTCAACTGTTTTACTTTGTCGTTTATAGTTTTTGAAAGAGTAACTACATAAATGGACAATACATTGTTTTTTTTTAATCAGTATTTATTTGGAGGCATGTCATAGATTCTTACACTACATAAAGAACAATAACCATGAGAAAAGGGAGTCAATTTCAGGATATTTTATTTAAATACCAACCGGTAAAGACTAGAGAGTTTCAGGAGATGGTCTCAATAGGACAGTGAAGCTCAATGGCTTTGCGTCTATTTTAGACGGTATTACGTATTAGGCTCAAATTACAGAAATAAGAGATGGGTCCTTATTCGCTTACCCAAAGCAAAGCAGTGTTCCCAAATGATGCGTGTTTCAACTACTAGGACGCGTTGTAAATACAAGATCACACGCGATGTCACGCGCAAATAAGCGTTAAGCAAAACGCACTTACACAAATACGTCTACGCCCTTAAAGGCCGACTGATAGAGGCGGTGAATTACATGTCCCTTGCCAGTGACAGTGACAGTGACCGCGTCAATCGAAATCGTCGATCGCAGTCGCGTAGTGTATTGTGGGGTGTTTCTGTTTGGCCATATCGCGACGACACGCGCCATGTCCCCATATCATATCTCTTATTCCCGTGATCGGCGGTATAGGGCTCGTATATAAAACTGCGAGTTTTGTGTACAAGCCTGGAATGTTTGAAGACCGCCATAATAATAATGTCTTACCTGTCGCGCAGGTAAAATGCGAATAGATGATTTTCTCGGCGTCGGGGTTGAGGTCGACGAACATCCGCAGGATGAACTCGCGCGCCGTGATCGCGTCGCGCTGCGGACCTGTATCACACACACAGTACATATCTAGCGCCACTACCAATACATGTTTACTAAAAACTAAATTGGTAAAAGATTATTGACTGAAGTTGAGACACTCGGCGTGTAGTGTTAGTTAGCTGCCTGCAATAAATGTTGACTTAACGATATGATAGGGACATTCAAACATGTCTTTTTAGACGATGGATGTCTGATTTTCAAACTTTAAAGTCACACATTTTAATATAATAGGCTGTGTGGAGCGGATGGGTGGAATCTAATATGGATAAGGTAACTTAATGCCTAGTGTTAGATTTTCTTATGCTTACTGATGTGAAAGTGGTCACAGTAATAGTCACTTGCATTTTTAATATTCGCTCGCTGTGACACGTATGTAAGTAACTAGTAAAGATAAAAATACAGCAATGCATTTATGTTATCCAACAAGTCTTGAATTACCTTTTACCAATAAAGTTCGACATCTGAATTATTACAACAAATCGATTGATGAGTTGCACTTAAAAATTCAGACATACTTGAGCTTAAAATCTAGCAACATATTCTAAAATCTAGCTTTCACACAATCTAGCTTGACTACGATACAAATATAGGCCAACAACTTCTTAGGCAATGCTGACAGCCTTCGATCATCACCACAACAGGGGTACAGTCACCCACGCCACGAGCATTGAAATGCATATAGGGGCGTTGTATTTAGACACTTATTGCACATTATATTATCACAAACTTAAGTTATAAGAGCGCATGTCTATGCTTTTCTTTGCTCGTGACTGTACACATTACAAAGTCGTCTGGCTTTCACATTCTAGCTTGTCTATGGCAGTACTGATAGCTTTCAACCATCTTCAGAATAGGAGTGTCATTCAACCTGTAGCCGTAGTGAAGTGGGAGTAACACGACCGGTCGGGGTCGGGGTTTTCTCTTAGGTATTTCTGTAGTATGAAGTCCAGCGCCGGTACCGGGTCTAATTTTGGACCTAGGATTGTCGTGATCAGATATTCTTTAGTACTTTGTTTATACAATACGAGTATACGCACCTTACTGGCACACTGTTCATAATATGTAACACGCACACACACGCACACCCACGCACACACACACACACACACACACACATACACACTACACGTACGCACTTACGTTATCGTTATATCATAAATTAGCCATCATTACTATTTTTAAATGCATTTTGTTAATAATGTAAGTATCACGCAAAGTTACGGTTCTCATCTGGATTTGCTATTATCCCTCGAGATACAGACTCAAATCTAGTTCGAGTGTGGATCAATTCCAGCTGGTGAACCCGCGCTGTTTTTTTTTTACAAATAACTACATTAGTTTAAGCTGACCTGACTGTAAAATGGCTCAATAAAGATTTATTTATTATTTATGACTGAGTGATGATGCAACATATTCTTATTTATTTTTTCTGTTATAACGAGTTCATAAATGCATAAAGTCAATTCTGGCATGTAAATAATTTAATTTTCCTGTTCCATGGGTCCTATAACGATTCCAGTTGTATAACGCTTTTTTGGCTGTCTCCCTACATAAATACTATAGAGGTGTTACTGTATTTTTTACCATACTTCTTCCAGGAGTATCCGAACTCATTTCCAGACTTCATCCACACCTCAATTTCATACTATAACATACAAACAGAGTTCATCTCACCTTTCCTCACGCTATCTTCCCAACATCATAAAGCCACTATTTACCGTCATATTCCGGGAAGTAATCGACGAGATGCGAGTACATGATCTTCTCTTCCAGCAGATCCTTCTTGTTGAGGAAGAGGATGACGGACGAGTGCTGGAACCACGGGTACGTGATGATAGTCTTGAAAAGCGCCTTCGACTCCTCCATTCGATTCTGGAAATTGTTTTATGGTGTTGTTAGAGGTGTGAAACAATAGTGTACTGACAATTTATTAAGTGAAGTGAGGGTGGCAGAAGAAACTTCAGGCCGCCCGCGCAGGCGATGCCGCGATCCACCAGTTGGCTCGTGACCACGGCTGTTGCAACGCAGCCGAAACGTCGAGCAGTGAGTAGCATTTACTCATATTAATATTTCGTGTTTAGACCCGTCATGTCTAATTCTCATTGTGAAACAATAGTTTTCGAAATATCGAGATAATAGGCTAGTTGACCTTATTTCATAAACTAGATAATACTCAACATTGGTAAATATATGAATCAAAAACATTGATATTTAAAAAAAACATATACATGATTCGATAAGAATAAAAAAAGCAGTTTGTATGGACCTCAAAAACGCTCGAACTGTCGTGGTGTCCTAAATGACGTCACTGCTTAAGTAAAAAATCTTCTTGACAACAAAATACTATAAAGAGTTGTCTATGAAAGCAAAATAAGCACTCTATCGTACAAGGTGTGACGTCACATCCTCTGATAGGCGTTTACGGTCACGTGACCAAATGTGTGTTTTTGGACAAACTTAAGTACTTAAAATATTAATAATAATCATTTAAATTCATAAGTGAATTCGTTTTTAATCTCCATACCATAATTAATCACTAGATACTAACAACATCGCGATTAGTTCTTGGTGGCTGGATAGTAAGTGATATATTGAGTGAAAAAAATTGACTACAGATATTAAATTCAACCAATCTGGCTAGTATTGATAATCGACATAGGTTTTTGAATGCTGATCATCATATATGGTCGTCATCAATCAGTGTGTTGCCCGTAGGCACATCGTAATGTGGCAATTGCTTTGATCCCGGGTTCGATCTCAATCGGTTCATACTCATCATAGTCTTATCTCATCATATCTATTGTGTTTTGAGTCGGTTTAAGTAGTAGTGATACTAGCACCGTTGTTTTACTATTTTCTTAAAACACGACTATAAATTTAAGTTACATATTTTATGTAATATATATGTAATAGGTGCTTAAAGTGTTTCAATCAAACTCTAATAGATAGACTGAAGAAAAATATTAAATTTTGATAAAGTAATGCTTACCTCATTTTCAGATTCGAATAAAATTTGATCATATTCACTAAGAGCTACTAAGAATATGATAGATGTGACGTTTTCAAAACAGTGGATCCACTTCCTTCGCTCGGATCTTTGGCCCCCGACGTCCACCATTCTGTATTGGGAATACATTGCATTAGTTTCATAAAGTGTTGGCGAGATAAGTTACAGGCCTACAGGTTTTATGAGGGACATAACTAACCAGAAATACATAGTTTTATATAAGTGCAAAAAATCTTAAAATATCTTTAAAAAGGGACACATTAAATAATTACTATTTTTAAGATCATCCACCTCAAACCAAACAAGCAAACTAAACAAGGAGCTTTTACTATCTGCTGACCATGGAAGCTGCAAAACTAAATTAGTAGCTACCGTGTTTTTTTTTTAAATATAGGTAACAAACGCACAAACGTTTTACATAAATTTTCAAAACGGAAGGCCACGTGGTCAACTGCCTGTGCTGTCAAGTTGTTTAGGACCCCATCAATAGTCTACCATCGAAAGAGCTCTAGTCAAACCACAGCCCTTGTCTGATTTTGTAACTAAAAGATTTACATACGAGTATGCATCACATTTTAAAGCTTTGAAACAACATTCAATGATCAATGTGGCACTACCGAATTTTAGAAAGTAACTTTTTAAAAGCAAAGATAAAAATCATGCAATTTATGATTAATGATGTTAGTGGCCTGCACTCAAGAGACATGACTCAAATAACGCGGAGATATTTAAGTTACGGAGATAATGAAGAATCTTAAAAAATATCTCCATTCCAATTCTATAGATAAGATTGTACAATTTTAACTGATAAGGAAAAAAATAGGCACCATATAGGACAAATAATCAATAGTAGTAATAGTATGCTTTGCTGATTCATGTAAACTAAAATTTGACTTTAGGGATAAAGCAGATGAGAAAGTGTACACAATTTGTGATGGTGACTTTGTTTATACATTGTTATGGTACTTATGGTATTATCTCATAAACGATACGGGGGCTATGAGGGCGGAAAATAGTAACCACTACAGGGGTGATGTAATGTATATTATGAAGCTGAAGGAAGGATGATTGTTAAGTTTGTTTGTTATAACGCGCTAATCTCAGGAACTACTGGACCATTTTTTTTTAATGATTGGATAGCTTCTTTGTGGCCTTTCCCCCCTTTGGGCTATACAACATCATGCTTCGACAGGAGGAGAAGGAGCAAACTCAAAACGCGCGGAGGAAGTAATATCACCACCACATGAAGCATAAAAACCAAGCAAAAAATAATTGAATAGTTAGTGGTTGCGATTATTCTTAGCCTTACACATTTTACTATTGATTATTATTAGTGAAGGGTAAAATCACCTATAAAATGTTAACCACTCAGAATATTGTACCTCCATACTCCATATTATTGGTGTGAATATACAGGTAATAATTTAAGGAATGTTCAAGCAAGTTAATGTACTGAGTACATTGTGCTCTACGAGCGTGGTTAACATTTTGGTTAGTAAAGTCATGCAGAAAAACAATGTTAATAACAAACAGAAAGCAGGACATGCGAATATGAGAAGGATCATCAAAATCTACTTCTAACCGTATAAAGGGATCTAAAATACGTTATCAAACCGTGGTATGTTAGCGCCTCTAGCCGGGACTTGGTGTAGCGTCGACGGTTTAGCGAAACCGTACTTGCACATACCTAAATATAATTCCGTCAAGATCGAACGGATATTCTAGAATACCAGTGGTCGGCTGTCGAGCTCGGAGGATATCCTGCTCGGTCGGCAGATAGTCATCTTTCTCGATCCTGGCCAGATCGCTCAAATAGCTGAAATGTTCATGCACTAGTAACAAAAGCGAGTAACATGCAGTTTGAGAACTCACTGTACTACTGAACTCATTCAGTGAACAGTGAGTTCGCAGTGACACCGAACATAGAACATAGAAAACAGAGTCCCCAACACGTAACATGCATCGAAGCGAAGCGTGCGTTTCGCACTTGTTTTACCTAAATCGTATCTCCTCCAGGTCAAACGGGTACTCTATGATACCGGTTGTGGGCACTCTCACGCGGAGGATGTCTTGTTCAGTTGGTAAATAATTCGGAGCCGCCACGCGGTCTATCTCCTGCAAGTAGCTATAGAAAACCAAATTCTCAGACACCATTCGGTAAATAAAATCACAAGTACACGGTTTATAGACGCTATGTAAACTAGACGCAAGACACTTCTTTTATCTCGCAAACGATTCCTACTCTGATCTGTTGTGTCACTATTTTCGGAATCAGTTTCAAACATGCTAAAATGGGTCAACATGACTAATGTTTACAGGAAATACACTTTAAAACAAATGTCATTGCAATCTTATGAACTTCTTGCCTTAGGTAGCAAGAGATATCACAATTTACCTCAAATCTATTGTAAATAATACCTACATCATCGGTATAGATATAACGACTTATTTTATTCGTATATCAACTGATCCATGAAAAATACCCTAAACCAGTAATCTACTAAGCATATCATTGACTAAAGTGATTTTATGCCATTATTTATATTAGGATAATTACCTATTACAAACTGCAATTACTCAGAGTAGTGATACATGTGTATACCGCGACCAATTCAATAGACCGTTACATCAATGAGGTAATCCGTGAGTTCATCTAATCATAAATGATGAATAGTTTTGTAAACTACGAACAGGAATTTTCAAAATAATTATTATTGCATGGAGTAAAATTGAGAGGTACATGAAAGTACACTGAATTCAGATTGTTGTGCTCTAAAAATAACTTAAGGAGAGTGCCATGGTGTCATCATCACTTTCACTCCTTGTATTGATAACATTAGGTACCTACTTGTAGTAAGTTTAGTGTAGTAGATAATTTTATACATCAACATTCTTTTGTTTTAATGTAGGTTTTACAGTCTGCATATCTTGAATATTTTTGTTGTTGCTATGCTTGCATGAAAATAACATTTCGCCTCGTCATACCATCTGAGACAGCCAGCCAGACATTCATACCATCTTATCACTTGACAGATAGACAAAGAAGTGTATTTAACAATTTTTAAAAATCGGGAGGCCCGGTAGTGCCCCGAAAAATTCAATTTTTCACCCCCTTATGGAATATTTTCTAGTATTATCTTATGTCTGACTCTATGGTCAAAAATCTCTTATAATTCAGAGAACATACATACATACCTACACAAATTCATATTGACTAGCGACTCACCCCCGCCATTGTTTGGGTTGTATTGTTTTAAATAACTTAAAACATATCTATCAATGTCATTAGTATATTTACTGGTGAAAATAATTTTGAGAGATCTTTCCTCTTTACAAATAAGTATCGATGTAGAAATTGATAATAAGATGTAGTAAGTAAAGATAATAGTGAGTTGACTTACTATTTGGCTGAATCGGTGAGCTGGTACTCCCGCCTGCGATCGTAGCACTCCTGTATCCCGGAGTCGGCCCATAGCCCCTTGATCGCCTCTACATACGGGCTCTCGAACGTTGTCACACTCTCAAAGTCGATTGACGATATCAACTCCGCCTTTTCCTGTAACGGTTACAACAATATCTTCTTAATCTGTTGAGGTTGACAGCATTTTTTTTTAATGTTGATAATATTTTTATTCATATGTTTTTTTAGTTTACGAGTTTACGGGCCTGTTTCACCGCTGACAAATAAGCATAACCAACGAATAATTCAAATATGGAACGTCATTTTGTTTGGATTATTTGACAGATAACACTAACCAAAACTTATTAGAACAGGCCGTTAATAAATAAATTGATGGTCGAGTTTTAAGTGACCCTGGTCAAGATATAGAGGCTGGTTGGTTTATTATTGGTGGTAAACACATAGTTAGGGTTAGTTACACTACTTCTGCCAACTAACACATGAAATACTGCCTTTAATCAATCACACAGACTATGCTCTAGGAAAGCCTTAGCACAGACCGTTACTTATTTCAGAACATGTCATTTTACTGAAATGATTTTTTCGCAATCATGAAAGTTATTCTGATGAAACAAACTAACAGATAGGTATCTCTTGGGATAACGCGTCACTTCAAATTATGATAAGAGCAGTTAAAGGTGGTGAATGAGAAGAAACGTTCTACCTACAGAGTATAGGAACTTACAGCATTGGACGAATCCTAGTGTGATAACGCGCCAATTCAAATGATTACAACCATTTCAAATGGTTATAAGAGCAGTCAGGTAAAGTTAGTTTTTCTTTGCTTGTCCAACATTGTAAACAATCTTTTAATGACTTTTAAAATAAAACTAGCGATCTCAGCGAACTTCGTCTCGCCCCCAACCCCATCCCGCCCCGGCCCTGTTCTATGGGAATTTTCTTTGCTTCAAGCCTCACGGAGCCCGAGACCTTTCCAACGAATGCAAAACCGTGAGAAATCGGTTCGTGCGCTGTGGAGTTATAGCGTCAGGAAGGAAAACCGGACTTATTGTTATATAGTAGATCAGTGAATAAAATTTATCAAGTATTTGATTTAAAAAGATCTCAGTGCTCAACAATGATTGACCTGTAAATGTTGTGTGTTTATCATAATTTCAAATCATTGTCAAGATTATTTATAATATGTGACAAGCAAAGAAAAACGGACTTTAGGTGATATAGCTTAGCTGTGGAATTTGAAGTCCAAAAGATCATATGTACTTACTGCATTGGACGGATTCCCGTATTGTATTTTGAGTAGATCCATAGCGCGTATCATACTCTGCATCGCCATGAAGATGTTCTGGTAGACGAGCTTGATGAAGCCGCGCTTGTCGTCGTCGCTGTAGCCAGAGCCGTGGATGATTCTCATCTGCTTGATAAATGTCGACTTGCCCGACTCGCCAGTACCTGACAATGGGATGATGGTCAGTCACAATCACAATGTGTTAACTAACTGATGACCTTTGGTCCAAGAGGGGCTAGTTTGACCAGCAGTAACTTAAAAACCTTGATGCAAAAAATTGTGACTAAAATGTCTAAACGCAAGATAATCGCAGACAAATAACAAATTAAGGGCCTCCTTTTAAGTCGGTTAAAAACATACAGGTCAAACTGAGAACCTCTAAATATAAAAGAGAGAAGTATCTAGATGGGCCTGTCTGTAACTTTAAATGAAAATACATGTAAAACTGATAAAAAATATAAGCTCCTTGATAAAACTACTATTTACTAAGGTGTGTCTTTTAAGGAACAGAACGATAATCTGGGTTAAAAATCTGATCTAATTAAAATATGAAGTATTCATTAATATTGAGAGTCAGAGTGCTGGACTGGACTAAATGGAGCAAACATAAATAAATAGTTAAATCTTATACATGAAAGAAAGTTGTGTTAGTTACTGTACATTACCAGTGGACCAATTTTAATAATTTTATACTTAGTAAATCTTTTTTTGGCCCCCAAATAGGGTAATACCATAAAAAGGAGCCGGGATGGGTGAGGGCCTTTGGCAACACAAATTTCATCTGTACCTCTACTGACTATCTATCTATCGTAATAAAAATGAATTGCCATTTGTGTTAGTCTCGCTAAAACTCGAGAAGCTGAACCGATTTGGATCATTTTAGTCTTGAAATATTTGTGGAAGTCCAAGAAAGGTTTAAACAATTCAAAATATTGGAAATGGGACGGGGCCGCCGTGAGCTACGAAACGAAGTTCGCCGGGATCGCTAAACAAAAGAACTAAATAAAAGTTTTTACACAGGAATGAAATTACTTCTGTCGGATCAAGGAAATCTGAAATCCTCAGTAGTCAGAATACATTGTTAAAATTATTATTGAAAAAATCACAGTCAGCGTAATTATGGTGACTCATAATGAAGCAACTAAAGATAAACTAAACTTGTACAGCTGATAAGTAGCAGGATAATGTGTTCTGAAGATGATAATTGATGGGATTTATAATAGTTAAAATCTTTAAAAAAAATTATAATAACACACTTGTGGAATTCGTGTTATGGCCCCGACTATCACTTCTAAAACATCTCTGCGGCCCTATTACAAAAAGGGTTGAGTACCACTGAGTCACAACCTACTAGTTGTTTCCAAGATATGAGATTTTCAATTATTTAATCTTTCCTTTCATAACATTCTTCTACAAAGGATAAGAAAATTTAAAAAATATGACTTAGGTAATTTTGCAAGATATTGTGTAACTGGCTTATTGGGGAATCGAGATTAACTATGAGGATGTGAGATCAATCTGCAGGCAGTCTATAACTACTAAATTAATTAGTCATTTTGTCACTGAATAATGATGAATATACTAGTTCAAACAGTGAAATTATGTTTGAACAAATAAATAAATACTAAATATACATACATTATTGCTTCTGATAGCAAAAAATATGAAAGTTCATGTACATATAATTCAATATGTTTTGCATTATTTTTTATGAGACGCATAAGCATCTTTTTTTAAATTAAATGGGTTTGCTCGTCTCTAGATAAAACACCAGATGTACCATAGACAGGGACAACGAAGAAGTGAACTCACCCAGAAGAAGCTAGTCCAGTCGGACTTTAAAAATTATGAAAACTGCTGGAAACATCTTAGTGTTCCGTGATATACAAACAAAGAACATGTTAAGTGTAGAACATATTTTATCAATAATTAACAAACTGGTATTATAAAGTAACTAAAATGCGGAACCAAACAATGATATATTGCACATTTGGTCCAATACTAAGGGTGCGGTTAGCTTACCCTGGGTATTCTCTAAGATAAAGATGAGGTGAGATGAGGTGGCACTGTAACTTTTCCATACAAAATTCTAATGTGCTCGCAATCAAAAGCGAGTGGAAAAACTCAAACTAGGCCCTCTGTTTCTTGATGTAGGAGCAATGACTTTTCAACCTTGGTTTCAATTTTGATTTAGTGCTGTGCCAGTGGGCCTAAGCCAAGTAGATTATATGCTAAGGATAATGTTACCTACATAACCAAAGATGTAAATTTAATCGATCTATTTAAGCCACAGCACCTTCAGCATATGACTCATTCATGAACCGCTGATCACACACAGCTATTTTTTGCATGTTTACTGATAAAATTACCAATATAATTAATTAATTAGCAACTTTTACTTCTGATAACTTTTTGTACTAGAGATTTATCTTATATTAAATTTATTCAGGACTTGCAACCAACATAAAAAAATCAAATATAAGATTAAGAAATATTTTTTTAAATAATAAACTATTTTATTATATATTTATAAACAGACATACTTTAGAAGTAGATTATTGAGGTCAATTTGTTAAGTACCAGTTGATTCAAGGTTAAACTTAACAATTTTGATTATTCATAGCAAAATTTTTTTTTGCATCACTGAAAATCTGTAAAGGTAATGCAGAGGAAACTCACCGAGCAGTAAGAGTTTGAGTTCTCTTCTGGCATCTCGTTTGTCCTTGCGGAGTTGCCGCTCTATCTCTTGGTTGATTCTTTTCTGTTCTTTGGCTTCTTCTGACATGCAGCACTCCATGATTCCTCAGAGCGGAGGGCCGCAATCCGTCCTCGCGCGCGGAGCCCTGTCCTTTCGGCAGGCCTTTCAACCGAGGCACACCACTCCTAGAAATTATATACCAATTACACTCTCATCTCACTTTACATGTCACGGAAACCACCATCTCGCACTTTGACACGCACCGACGCGACGACGCGAGTACAATCATCCGAACTTAGAACTATTTTATACTAAAACCGACAATCCGGCGGTCACTGGGTGTGGTGACTTATGATCGGTCATATACATAAACGCTTCTGTCAACTGCCGACATAAACACTTCGAAATCCGTTTATATACGACCGTGGAACCTTGCAGACCGATCGTATAATCTCGTTAATGTAACTAGATTCAAGAAACCTATGGCTATTCACCACACGTGTGTATTAATAAGATTAAAACTGTAAGCAAACAGCGGATTGATGATACCTAGGTAATCTACTGATAACTAGAACGGCCTATGTCTAGGTTACGATGTGACTCGCCGAGGCTCACTACACAACAATTGAGGCACTGATGCTGCATTTTTTAACTTATTACGTACCCGAATGTATATCCATAGGGCACGATCAACTGTTCCACTTCAATTTATTGCACTAACCACGATTAATCACTCAAGTCATACAACGACCGCCTCTCAATATGGCGCTGGGAATTTTCGGGCGATAGATGTTCTGCGCGTGCGTTGTAGGAGTGTTAGCAAATAAAAAATTGTCGGCTGGGATTGAATAATGTTGATTTGCAAAAAATGTTAAATGATGAAAATTTTATCAACCTAGTAAAATTCTGTGTAAATTAATACGAAAATTAAATCTAATTCCCATGTTCATCAAATTTAATGACAGATGATCTGTCAGTTGTCATTCATTGCATTGTCTTCATTCATGATTTTTCGGATCATTTATTTGATTTAGCGTCGAAAGCGTAGTCAATTATTCTCATGATTACGAATATTTTATTTAAGAGAGAAAGCAACAAATCTTCATTGAAAAGAAAATGGATACAAAAATCTTAGTTAGTTTAGTCATCTCATTTGGAATTACAGTATGAGATTCCTTGACTTTACTATTAGAAAAAAAAAACATGTATTTTTTTAGTGTGTGTCTTGTCTATGCTCTATACTGGCAAAATGGCTGCGTTCACATAAAAAAAAGATTTCATATTTTATCCATATTTAATCGACTATCATCAATAGTCGATAAAAAATTTTCGAAACCATTTTGTGGATGTGTGAATCAAATAATCTTAACAACTTTTATTTCCCAGAGAGGGTATTCTCAGTACTTATTTACATTGAGCAAGTTATCACTAAGGTTTACTTCTCAGTGCCTTTTCGTCTTTTGACTTCATTAGTTACAAATAGAAAATATTGCTTTTAAAAATGACCAGGTGAAAGTCTCGACATAGTTCCCTGTAAAACCTAAAGGTTTTATAAGATTTTAAACTTTGTTGCATTTTTAAACTAAATTCACACCAAAGGTTTTATGCATGAAATACGGTCCCATCCGGAAGAAAGCATGAAACTTGGCACGAACACGATTGTAGCTTTTGTATGTGTACTTCATTTCCGATAGGAAAACACGCTGGGAAATGACTGCTTCTCCCCCCCACCTAAGGAGGTGGAGGAGGATAAAAAAGGTTCATCTCCCTTGTTCTGGTTTTCGTCAATTTCTGCAAAAACGGTAAGACCTAGGAGTTTACTGTCTAGGAAATCATCGTGGATAAATTACCTACAAAACGATACTAAAAGGCGGTAAGATTAATGTTTCTCCTAATACAGCCATCAAATCAAAACTATTAAAAAAATCACACTTTTATTCCCTCTTGCTCTATTTAGGGAAAAATTACATGAGTAATGATAAAATGACCTGAGAAGATTACATACCTACCCTATATACATTATACATATTAATATATATTAGTATCGTTACCCTATATATTAATATATATTAGTATATATACATAGTATCGTTTTGTAGGTAATTTATCCACGATGATTTCTTAGACAGTACAGACAGACTATTAGTCCGTTACCTTTGTTCTTCTACGTATCTTCTCGTTTCTGATTCGATCTCGTAGAGAAACACCGAGCATAGCCCTCTCCATCGCTCGTTGTGTGATTTTGAGCTTCTTTATGAGGCCCATAGTTAGAGACCACGTTTCGGATCCGTATGTCATCACTGGTAACACACACCTGGTTGAAGGCTTTCGTCTTCAGACACTGAGGTAATTGAGACGAGAAGACGCTCTTACGCAGTTTCCCGAACGCTGCCCAGTAAGCTCAAGTGCCTGCGAATCAGTAAGCTCAAGTGGCAGTGGGCAGGGCACATAGCGCGTAGAAATGATGGCCGTTGGGGCAGAAAAGTCTTAGATTGGAGACCCTGCGACCACAGGCGCAGCGTAGGACGTCCACCGACAAGATGGACAGACGACCTTGTGAAGATCGCAGGATCGCACTGGATGCAGACCGCTCACAACCGGTCGCTGTGGAAATCCATGGGGGAGGCCTATGTTCAGCAGTGGACGTCCTTTGGCTGATAATGATGATGATGATGATGACAGACAGACTTAACTTCTAAGCGTTAAGGAGTTCCACTATCAGCTCAGCTTCACAAAATAGTGACTATCAGACGTAAACACATGTCAACATTGTGATAATAGTACAAAAACACTATACACGCCTTTAAGATTTGAGTGTTTCCCTCGATTACACCAAGACCCCGTCATCAGATCCGGGTTTGGCTTCAATGGGACCAACTAGAAAGTAAATCCTCTAAGCAAGTGTTTTTTTTAAATCGGTCCACAAATATCTGAGATTTGTATGAGGTAGGTAACAACATACAAAAAAGAAAAAAAAACATACAGTCGAATTGATAACCTCCTCCTTTTTGAAGTCGGTTAAAAATAAATTATATTAAATCCGTCCAACCAATCTTGAGCCTTAAAGATGGTGTAACTAAATGGGCTTTAGTTTATAATTGGGTAGTCTCAAATGTCCCAATAAAATTATGCCAGACCTAAACTGGAGCCAAACTGATAACTTAGCCTTAGCCTTACATAAACCTTTCAGACAAAAATAACATGGCTTCAATAAAAGGAGATGATTGCCACTTATTAGTGTTTTTTTTAATTAGCTATCTCTCAGTGTCAGTCGTATATTCTTTTTGGGGCACACTTTCTTTAAGAAGAGTTAGAAAGTCCAACCGACCTTGGTGAGAGAACTGAATGACTAAAACAAAAGTTTTGAAAACAGATTTTCGATTGGGTCCCACTTTACCCATATAGTATGTATAACCACTGCCTAAGTTTGAAAGCGCTCTTATATACTTGGTAGGTACTTTGTTTACCAAAGTCTGAAGATAGGGTCATTTAAGAATGATTTTAAAGTCAAAAATAACAATCTACAGTAATCAAAGATGTGAGATTTATTATAACATTATGATAACAACAACAACAATTACCATTAGGATATGAACACGTTACTACTTAACACTTATGGATGCAAATCTGAAATAAATAATTGAATAATAATTATTATTATTTTAAGATATGGATCAAATATTCAGAAGTCGGTAATTAATTACCTTCCTACCTAATTACTTTACATAGGCGAATGTTGACGAAAAACAGCTGGTTAAGCGTGCAGTTGTAAGTTTTTCCTCTTTTCTGTCTCTCTGCAATGAATGATACGCAAGAGGTTTGTAAGTAGTCGTAGATATAATATACCTACCTACCTTAACTAATTATGTAAGTCCGCCTAGGCTTTGTGGATACTTACATAACATTCAAAGTCAGTATTCGTTTTTAAGCAAATACGAAGACTGTCGACTTTCTGTGTAGGTAATAATTCTGAATATTTTGCTGTATAATTTAGTTGTATTTGGTTTCGAAATTCCTAATTTTATACAAATAAGCGTAGATAACTTCTTGTCAGTGCCAATTTAGTTTCTGTGCTGCATGGAAACTTTGATAATCCAGCTATAATACTTATCGTTTTTTTTTAAGTCAGTAAAAAGAAGGCTTCCATCTCATTTTACGACTTCGTTGAATTTAAAATGAATAAGAATCTGAGGAGCCAAGTTTTTTTAACTCGTCAAGTATGTGTAAACGAGACACAATAGAAATTCCATTGTTATGCGGCGCCCGGCTGTCGTTTGATACCTGACTAAACTCTTTCTCTAAGCATTTATTCCCATTGCACAACTCTCCTCGATCTCCTTAGTTACATTCGAAAAACAAATACTTGTACGCATAATGAGCAAGGAAGCCCTACGTCGGACGTAATACGACCGCGCAATGTCGCGTGCTTGTCCTAGACATAGGGGATTAACCCTGAAACAGACCGTTACAACTGATGGTCAACTTGTTTCTAGCCGATTCAGCTGTTTCATGGTTTTGCATGAATGATGTTAAAATCGGTGATGACACTCTTAACGCCAAGCTCCACAGCTAGGCCCACCGCCGCAAAGTTGCCTGCCTGTTGGTTTCTTATGGGCTTTACTTTGGAGAGTGTGCAAAGGACCTCCATGAGCTCATCCTACCAGATCCCTTCTTCTATCTCACATCAAAACGCACTGCGGATTACCACCCACCCATACCTCGTTGATATTTCACTGACTCGAGCAAAGCGCTTCTCTTCAACTTTCATAATGCGCACAGTAAAACCGTGGAACTCTACCCGCATCTGTGTTTCTATCGGTCTTAACCATGTTATTTTCAATAAAAGAGTGAACAGGCTTCTTCTGGGTGAGCTCGCTTCATCTTCGTCCCTGTCTATGCCTTTGGTATAGTCTAGAGACAAGAGCAAACCCATATCATATAATAAAAGGAAGCTTTACAGAATGTGCATTAAAAAGGCCAGGAAAGTTTGTACCTGTGTGCTTCACTGCACCACTGGTAGAAAACTTAAATTATTAAACTATTGACATCATAATAATTAATTTACTATCGATATGATTTTACGAAAACACAGAGTCACAGATGCAAGCCGCGGTGTAGTTAACGATGTAATTAATTACTTTATGTACCGCGGTGCACTAAGTACGCATTGAGTAATCTGAGCTGTAAATTTATGTCCGGGGTGTAAACAATTTGCACCTGTCTAGATTTTATATACTTTTTGTCAGCAGTTTGAAACCTCACAGAAGGAACGCACATGCATTTATATATGTGGGAAATGCTAGTCGAAATATTGAAACAAAATTTCAAAAACCTTTTTATTTATTTTTTGTATACTTCACAACTACTCCTCACATACAATAAAACAAAAGATAGACTACTAACGATAGATTAGTAGTAATTTTAATAAATATTTTATAGAATAAAGTAAAAAATATCATTAACTTGATCACAGGGATTTGATTCTACCACACAATGTATGGGAGCACAAAAGTATAGAACAGAAAGATTTGGCAAGATAACAGAATCATTTAGAAAAACATCATCATGAACAATAGTCCAAAATACATAAAAACTAAAATACATGAAATTCGCGTCTTACGACTTAAAGATAACAAGTAAAGATCATTATAGAGCAAAGCTGCCGTAAATGCATTTTTGCCTATTCTCCATGCTGTAACTAAGAATACTGGCCATTAACGGAATTCAATGGTTAGTTGTTCGACCAATTATCCCTGATCTTTCCTTGACCATAATTAAAAGTAAAAGAGAATCCTGGCCAGCACAAGCCAGTGTAGTGCGTTGCCGATGTGGTTTAACTTGGAATTAAGCTTATAAACTATTTTAATCACGTCTTAGCTACCTACCAAAATAATTACACCATTCTATACATACTAAACCTGAAAATAAAATACATCATAGCCATATTTGGAAGATCATACTTAGTAAGAATAGGGGATAGTGGAGTCAAAAGAAATCTTTCCGTAATGTTATCGCGAGTATTCGAACACAAGGCTATGCAATGAGAACAACATAAAAATGACGGGAGCGGTCTAACCACAGGTATAACCATGATATTTAATACTAATATGAGTAAATGCTACTCACTGCTCATCGTCATGTCTAATTCCCATTGCATTACACCGCGAATGTTTAAAATCTTATTTTATTACAAACAAGGCTACGCAAATCGTCAAGTGTAGACGATTAAAGTCTCCAAACGACTACCGCCATACAAATCCATTGAGACGCGCATGGTGACTAAAATCGCCGAGTGTCGACGATTTGTGTAGCCTTGTGTACGAAGTGGCTTATTCTTTACGTAACATTTGATCCTATGTAACCTTAGTAAAAAGTTACTACTTACAACATAATTGGTCCCGCCATATACAAATACTTAACACAAATATTATGGTACTAACTTTGTTGTGATTTTGTTTAACATTATTGCACAATCTTTAAAAGGATTACAGGTTCCGACCAGGTATATCGATTGAATTGCATGTCCATGTTATCTGATCGGTTTACAAATTGCATAACGAACTGACTTTGAACTGGAAGAACATTGATTTAAATCCATTCTCTTTTAAAATCTATAAATTATATATCCCTTTTCAAATCTATATTTTTTCCTCATAAATCAAACTTTGATAAACATTTGTCATTGTTACACAATATATCTACAAAATGGTGGTCCATTTTCTACTTCCTCCAGTATTTCGACTGCCATTCTTTGTGCCCACAATTTCAAATCTCGTCAGCTAAAACTCAATAAACTATGTCCTCATCTTGCATTAAGCGTTAAGCTGTTTTGACATTAGTTAAAAGGTCTTTATTTGGCGGAACCCATCCACCGAAGGCTTTTTCAAATTCCTTAGCAACAGCTATTGTTAAGTGGTCGTTCGCTTTGTTGGCAGCAATCTGGATGCCTACTGGCAATCCTTGTGGCGTGAAATCTATGGGGCAAGCTGTGACGGGCAACCCTAGGGCATTGAAGATTGTGAGGTACCCGCAGTTCAGGAACTTGTAGTAGATCCTGTAGTGTAGATCTGCGGTGTAGGGGAACGTAGGGAAGAATAGTACACCATCATCGGACAACACTTTCTGTAATATACAATAAAAAAAACATAAGTTAATTACAATAGAACATGCCTGACCAAATTAGGGACTACTGTATTCTTTATCGTTTTGAATGTCATCCATATAATATTTAGGCATCGTCGAATATATAACACCCGAATTGAAGAGTGTTTACCAGCTACCAGTTCCTTCTGGCTTCTTCTGACGAAGGGATTTATCCACTAAATCCTGCGCAGTTTTCCTCGAACCGCCCTAAGTGTGTAGTCGTCGGAACACGCGTGATATTAATCGATGCAATGCAACGGGGGATCAACGCAATGCCTATATGGCTAATCTATAATTCGTACATTTCATTCATTCATTCATCATCATCAGCCTATATTAGTCCCCTGCTGGACATAGGCCTCCCCTAATGAGTGCCCTGTCTTCGGCTTGGCGCATCCAGCATCTACCTGCAGTCTTCCGCAGATCGTCATCCCATCTGGCCGGATAGTCCCACACTACGTTTGCCAAGTCGCGAACATACATAAGAATTCGTACATACATAGTAAAATATATTACTTAAATGAGACTTACATGAAACTCAGCTTTGACCTCTTCAAAAATCTGCATCATTTTATCATAGTTGGTCTTTGGTAGTGCGTTGAAGAATTTCATCAGCGGCCCGTAGACTACACACGTAAAATTGTTGTCTGTTAACCCGACCATCCTTCGGAGCACTTCGGGCCACATCGACTTTAGTTTGTCGGGATTCTCCGGATCGGTGTAGATGTTGCGGATCTTCTTCAAATGGAGAAGAACGCGGATGCTGACCTCCCACATGTGTTCAATGTTCTTTATTTTTAGCTGTAACGTTATAAAAAGATTTACTTATACGTTTCAGAAAATTAATGTATAACTGATTATGTATAAGTAAGCTGTGTATGTAGGCGTCAGGCTTGTTAATGTGATGGTGGCTGAGTGGTATAGGCATACGCCCGGATTGCGTAAGACACGGGGTTCAATTCCTCGTCTGTCACAGAGTCACAGTTGCTTTTTACAAGTGCAATTTATATTATTAATCAGTCAGGGATCAAACGACTCTCGAGAGTCGCATAACAATGGAATTTCTATTGTGTCTCGTTCACACATACTTGACGAGTTAAGTTTGTATGGTGACAAAACACTATAAAAACAAAAATAAACATTGACTGAACCTCTATGATAACCGCGCCTTCGTGGATGGCACTATCTATAGCTAGCTATAGTCGTGAAATTTGTTGGGTGTCGTTATTGATGTATTTTTGCACTGAGGCACTGCACACCACTTATAAACTTTAGAATTCATTTTTAACACAAAAAATACGCAGTGTTTGTATACTTTGCTGTCTAGCTGCGCGTAAACAAATTTCACGTTTACGTAAGTATGACGTCACATACGACGCCATGACACGGCGAGCTGTTTTCGCGCAATATTTAAAAATGATTATAAAAATGGCTTTAAATTTCCAAAATCTTATATTTATTACCGAAATAAAGGTTTTGTTGTAAACAGTAGATGGTTATCTGCATTACGGAAGAGGATTTCAAAATCTTTCGCCTTGCCTATTACACATTCAGTAAAAAGTAATTGTCATAAAGTTAGTAAAATGAGCAAGCGATATATAAAATAGGCATACGCCCGGATAGCGTTAGACACGGGGTTCAATTCCTCGTCTGTCACAGAGTCACCGTTGCTTTTTACAAGTGCAATTTATATGAGCAAGCGATGCTAGGCTTATGCAGATTTATTTGCAGAATTTACGTATTAGTGTTTAAAGACTTTGAACTATCAACGGACTTATGTTACCTGAAGGAAGTAAGTTTTTTTGTCAACGTGTTAGGTTTTTATGACGATTTAAACTTACTTCTTGTACTTCAATGTTGTACGTAGACTTCATGTATTCTCTGGCCTTATCCATAGCATTCCTTACGTCAGGGCCTATCGAGTTGGTGACATTGCTGCAATCGCCGTTCATGTAGTAATACTTCAACTTGGTTACGTCCACCTGTAAGGTAATAAGCAAATTATTAGTTTTCTGATTCAGTCAGTGTGATAGACTATCCAAAGGCTAGAACCCTCGATTCCTGAATAGGCAGAAAATTGTTTCTAATATGTTCTTGAATGCCTTGAAATTGCTGCCAGAAGTCAGAGTCCTAATTAATACTTATTTCATAACTTAGAAAATTGGGAGATAGTTTTTTACCTGCTCTGTTAATAGTGTGTATGATGGATTGTAACAAATAAACAATTGAATATGAATTTGAAAGTTAAGTATTTTCAAACTTAGGAATTGCACGCGTTGGCCTGCGCATGATCTCTCTCCTGTAATAACGGATTGACATCATCATCATACTCATCAAATTTAACAGCTAGGCTTTTGTCAGTGGAGTTTTTTCTATAAATTCCAATTTCGGGGAGACGATGTGATACGATAAATAAAAGGAAAGTGCAACCAAGGTTAGCCAAAAAGATGCTGGTTCGAGTCCCACCCGTGCGCAATTTTTGGTTTCTTATTTCATCTTTCAAGAATTCAAATATGACACTGTGAGTGTTAAAAAACATTTTAAACCAAGGTTTACCGGTTTGTCTAAAGGTACATCAGGCCCGCTAGGCTGTCTCAGCACTTTCAGCATTAGGGTCAGATCCTCGGCGTAGCGTGTGATGGGTCCCAGCGCGAAGTAGTCTTCAAAGTCTTCGTCTCTGCTATCTGGCACGTGACCTGTAATGTACAAGCAGATTTATATAGAGCTGGTATTTCTAATAAAAATAAATAAACCAACCAAATGGAAGTAGGACGCACGCACGGAGGGTTCCGTGCTCTGCTATATCTCAATTTTTTTACACGTTTTAGGTTTGAGTATTTTTTTGTGTTAGTTCCATGTATGAAAGCCCGCCCTTAAATTCAATATTTTTTTGTATGAGAATCGTAAAACGGTTTATAGGATACAACTACCCACCAAGTTTCAACTAAGTAATGCTAGTTTCAGAATAAAGTAGCTGTGACATACATATATACCTACGGACGGACAGACAGACAGACAGACTTGACGAAATAGGGTTCCATTTTTTTACCAATCGACAAAGTTCAGAATTAAATAAGTACTCATAAAAAGATAGCTAAGAAATTATTTAGATGGTGCACTTAACACGATACAAAGTACACAAGTACAATCAAGTACTCTACGCCTATCGTAATTTTCAAAGTAATCTCAAACTATTTTTACCGGTTTTTTATAGCATCTAGGCAGACATTTGGTCACTGTTTCACCTGATGGTAAGTGATGATATGGCCTAGGCCACGATGGATCATGTCTGACTAGTAATAGCCTATTCACTCTTTTCTTGAATTCGCCCAAATTATAATGACTAGGAAAAACATCTGCCAGCAGCGAATTCCACTCCCTAGCCGTATTCTAGAGGTATAATAGTTAGTACTTTGAACAATATCTAACTTTTGAAATTACAAAATCATCACCTGCATACATCTTCTTGTGGATAGTGTTAATTTCGTAATTGTAAATCTATTCCTATGGTTAATACAATCTTGTTTGTTCAGTCATACGGGAAGTTCTGTTATATATGCATGTGTGTTGCATGCAGTTGCCCAGTATAACGTATGCAGTGCATTTCCGGGTTAAGTAACTGAACCACTGAAGTATTATTTCTTGGGCAATTGCTGAGAAATCGAGGCCGCTGCATTCGCGTTTATTAATTCTTTGCGCGTTCTATACTAGCTAAAGACCGTTAGAAGATAAACTATTAAGATAGCACTGGCATGCTAGCTGAGAAAGTAGATTAAAATAAACAATGGTAGCCTTAAACTGATGCGAATGTCAAGGCCTGGTAGAAATTTTCAAGTTCAGACCCAAATTAGGATCTGCGAATAAAGTACGCAACTAGAATCGATAAAATAGTGAAAACTGCAGGTGCGTGAATACAGTTCTAGATTTGCTGCATGCAATCTGATGGTAATTTGAGTGTTAATAATGTACAAGGTTCTCATTTATACTGGTTTCAAGTAGGTAGTGAATTTATTTTGTATTATTTTGTAGAGCACGACAAATTTAGGTACTGTAACATTTTTCTTCTAGCCTTAGCCTACTTACGACTAATAGCAATCTCCTTTTATATGGGAACTCTGTTTATGTATTTATTGTAGGTATTTAATAGTAATTTTAATTTAAAAATGTAACATATCAGCTTATGTAGAAAGTTATTTGCTATAATTTCAATAATGATTTCATAGCTGTTTCTGATAATTTTGTAAGTAACGACAGAATCCAAAGTAAAAGCTAAATCACAAATGATCTTCACACTGAATGACCGTGAAAGATAAAGTAAATTGGTGTAAGCAAATTGACCATTAGTAAAACATTACAAAACACTACAATCTGGCATCGTCAAGGATTACCTATTTCACAAATAGTGTAAACATACAATTTTTCTTAATACCTAGGTACCTACTAATTATAAGATTATCTAACTCTACGACTTATGAGGAAGAAGCCGAAAAAGTTATAGGCATGTATGTGGATGGTTGAAAGAGAAGTGACCAACCAAGAAAAAAATACTGTGATTTGAATAAGTTAACGCTTTGTTAACTTATTAATAACGCTGTGTTAGTGAGTGATAAATCAAAATGAGTTGACTACTGACATGTGACAAGATTTAATAGAAGAGAATCGTCAGAGTAGCAGAAAGGTATACGCACAGATAACGAAAGGACAAAGGGTTCGATTTGCCACCTCAGCATAAGTAAGTAGTTCCTTTTTTAATGTAAGTTGCTTGTTTATAACGTTTATCGTTCTTACCTTCAACAGACAGTAGCCTGGGCGTGGGTTTGTGGCCGAATATTCCCGTGAACATGGGCGGAAGGCGCAGGGACCCCGCAATGTCTGACCCCATGCCGATGACTGAGGCCGCAGCTGAGATCAGAGCCACCTGGAATTGACAAACACTAGAGTCAGATGGTCTTATCTACAAAGACGAAATTCGACATTCGAATATAGCCATTCATATCACTTTTGTTATCATGATCTTGCGATTGATAGAAATGTATCCGATGACTAGCAAAACCTTACAAGGTACAGCTTACTGATTTATTTGACAAATAAAGGACTTTTAGGTGGACTACAAACTAGTGAGTAGAATGTTGTCAGTATGACCCTTTGATTAAAGTAAAAGTATGACCAAAACAAACAGATTACTAATAGAACGAATAATTGGAAATGTACAGAAAAAACGTCCTCAGGTTTTAACGACACGATATTGACATTGTGTTTCGAAACATGGCGTCTGACGGATATGACGTAATACAATACACTCCTGTTTGCAAAAAAAAGCGGAAGAAAACTTAATTTGCATCATGCTAGGTAAGGATGAAGACATGTAGAGGCGGGTAATAGGTACCGACCTGCACCGACTAACTAGTGATGTGCCGAGTTAGCTATTTCAGGGAATTGTAATTCTTTATAGAGATTCTCCGACTCAAGTCCTGATTTAAAACTTGTTTTAAACAATATTCTAGTGTTAGTCGGTCCATTTTTTGGGTTTCGGACCAAGAATTTCGCGCGGTCGGACCGACAGCACGGTAGCTCAATTGGAAGAGCAGTTGGCCCGGTAAGCCAGAAAGATGCTGGTTCGAATCCCGCCCGTGTGCAATTTTTGGTTTCTTATTTCATCTTTATGAATGATTTCGTTAAAAATAAATATCAAGATTGTTTACAACATTCAACAAGCAAAGAAAAACGGTCTGGTACAATTTAAGTACAAAACACAAACCTCACCACCAGAAGACCCTCCCGTGGTTCTCTTCTGGTCATACGGATTCATAGTGACGCCCACCACGTTGTTGTACGTCTCCCAGTTCATGCAAAGCTGTGGGGTGTTGGTCACGGCAATGGGTATGCCACCCGCGGCCCGCGCTTGCCGGACTATGGTAGCGTCGGCTTTAGCTGGGTTTCGGTATGGGTATACTGTGCCGCAGTCGTTGCTCATACCTGAAACAAAAGTTGTAACAATATACAGGGTGACTTGGAAAACATTGGCAATATTTTTAATTAAGAACCTACTCATGATTTATAGTCCCTTTCACATATTAAAATGAAAATCAATTGATTTGATCAAACCGAGAAAAATTATAAAGTTTCACTCCGATTTCCGGGATCCGTTTAGGCGGAGTAATTTTTTTGATACTTTAATAATATTTGTCAGTTTTAGAAAATCTTAAACTAATTTATCAGTTTAATTTGAAGTATATATCAATTCTTAAGTGCTTAATATGATTTTTCTCGGTTTCATCAAATGATAGTTTATATCAATTGATTTTGATTTTAATATGTGGAAGGGACTATGAATCATGGGTAGTTTCTTAGTTTAAAATATTGCCGATGTTTTCAAAGTCACCCTGCATACGCTTTACGCATGCCGTGGCAGGTTATGGGACTTCTTGGTGAGTAACCAAGTATACCCACAAAAAACCTCCGCGTGGTCCTCTCAACTGGGACGACGAGGGATCGCCGCTGCTCGCATGCACTATCTGAGAGGTACATTTTGGTAAGAAGCAGACGTACGTCTTCGTCTCGCAACTACAGTCTACGAAGTTCTATGTAGGGTAAGATTCACTCTTAGTACCAAGAGTAGCGGCACCAATAATGCACATAGAGCCAGCTAGAAAGAACTAAGTAAATGTCATTTAATTTTTCATCGAATAATGAGCAGTTTTCTTTTCATGAGATGTTTATTTCATCAAAAGATGGCGCTACTTTTTTTCTTTGTCTATGGTTTTCCGCGAACGTGAAAAAAATTTTTCCTAAAGTGACCCTAACGCCATCTAGTGAGAGCTGTAAAACAATGGGAGAAAACTGCTCATTATCGCTGGACCATTGGCCTGTTAAAATCACTTAACCTACTATCAGTCAGTCCATTCTGAGATGGTTTTTAGGGTTCCGTAGCCGAATGGAAAAAAACGGAACCCTTATAGTTTCGTCAAGTCTGTCTGTCTGTCTGTCTGTCTGTCTGTCTGTCTGTCTGTCTGTCTGTCTGTCCGTCCGTATGTCACAGCCACTTTATTCTGAAACTATAAGCATCACATAGCTGAAACTTGGTAGGTAGGTGTATCTTGTTCACCGTTTTCCGATTCAGATACAAAAAGTAAGAAAAATTAATATTTAAGGGGGGGCTCCCATACATGTAACTAAAACCAAAAATATATTTTTTACTCAAACCTATGCGTGTGGGGTGTCTATGGATAGGTCTTTGAAAATGATGTTGAGGTTTCTAAAACCATTTTTTCTAAAAGTGTAAGGTTTGAGATATAGACGCTTCCAAAGTGGTAAAATGGGCGTCCCCCCCCATCTAACTTTTGAACTAAGAAAGTGAAAATTTTGAAAAAAATATATGATGTAGATCTCAACAAAAACTTGCAACGAAAATTGGTTTGAAGGAGATCGAACCAGTAGTTTTTGAGATATTGCACATTTTTATCAACCGCAAATATAACTTTGTCTTTCATACAAACACTATGAAAAACAAAGTTATTTTTGCTGTCACAATATATTGTGATGTTTTCGTTAAGTGAAAGTAAGTGCACCCTGAATTCAGTTAAGGGTGGCACGGAACCCTTAGTGCGCGGGTCCGACACGCACTTAACCGGTTTTGTTCATTATTGGTGCCGTTACCGTGGGTACATGTTTTGTTCGTAAAATCCTTAGGTTTCGGTGACGTGTATATTGCAATGATTATGTTCATTGCGCATTCGTCAAAGTACCTACTTGTCAATTACTTCCTGCGAGGAGCTACTCGTAATGTTTCTAATATGTTATTTCCATATTTCTTATATGCAAACCACATATTTCCTTACAATGCATGAGGTCAAAATGCGAGACAAATAGGGTTTCTGAGTAATAGGTATTAGTTTATGAATTGGAATATTAATAAGTGCAATTTCATTCTATCGGTTTCTATTAGGCCTTTACATAAAGATGCCATTTTCTATAATATATTGGAAAAAGAAAGTACCAATATGCTGACAAAAAACCGGTTAAGTGCGTGTCGGACCCGCGCACTGAGGGTTCCGTGCCACCCTTAACTGAATTCAGGGTCCACTTACTGTCACTTAACGAAAACATCACAATATATTGCGACAACAAAAATAACTTTGTTTTTCATAGTGTTTGTATGAAAAACAAAGTTATATTTGCGGTTGATAAAAATGTGCAATATCTCAGAAACTACTGGTTCGATCTCCTTCAAACCAATTTTCGTTGCAAGTTTTTGTTGAGATCTACATCATATATTTTTTTCAAAATTTTCACTTTCTTAGTTCAAAAGTTAGAGGGGGGGGGACGCCCATTTTACCACTTTGGAAGCGTCTATATCTCAAACCTTACACTTTTAGAAAAAATGGTTTTAGGAACCTCAGCATAATTTTAAAAGACCTATCCATAGACACCCCACACGCAGAGGTTTGAGTAAAAAAAAATTTTTAGGTTTTAGTTTCATGTATGGGAGCCCCCCCTTAAATATTATTTTTTCTTACTTTTTGTATCTGAATCGGAAAGCGGTGAACAAAATACACCTACCTACCAAGTTTCAGCTATGTGATGCTTATAGTTTCAGAATAAAGTGGCTGTGACATACGGACGGACAGACAGACAGACAGACAGACAGACAGACAGACAGACAGACAGACAGACAGACAGACTTGACGAAACTATAAGGGTTCCGTTTTTTGCCATTCGGCTACGGAACCCTAAAAAGTATAGGTAGGTACTTACTTAATGTCTTGCTAAATGCATAATAACTACCGACAGTCACAAAATACGGTATTCATACGAGTAGGGTATAAGTAGGTTTACATATGTCGTTTAAAATATATAACTTTTTATATAACTCAAATCTCGGTCTATCATTACTTTTAGATCATCATCAGATCCTCAAGTCCTACTTATATCAAGGTGATGTAACGATAAATAGTGTGTGAAATTGGCATTCACTAGTCCATGGTTAAGGAGCGCAGGCGCATCCGTCGGCAACGGAAAATAATCGCCGGTTTGTGTAAGATTGCGAGACTCGTTGTTGTCTGATAGTTACAAGGTATTGTTTTAGCTAGCGTTTATTTATAGGAGACTGCCCATTGTACACAACGAATTGAATTATAAGGTTAGAAGAAAATATCTAATTTATTAATTATGCATTCACATCGCAATAAGGTTTTTGATTACGACGATGTAGGAGTTTACCGTAAGGGTGCGCTTATTTTATTATTCAGGCGAGGTATAAGTAATAGTCAATTTATAGATGAGTACTAAATTTACATGTTGAAAATTTAGCATTTTTTATTACTCTTAAATAAAATGGTCAACAAACAATTCACTCAACTATACAAGTCTATAATTGCATGTTGCAAATCAGACGGGTAGATGGCGCTAACGTCACGCATAAGAGACCAAGAATTTCGCGCGATCGGACCGACAGCACGGTAGCTCAATTGGAAAAACAGGTGGCTCGGTTAGCAAGAAAGATGCTGGTTCGAGTCCCGCCCGTGCGCAATTTATGGTTTCTTATTTCATCTTTTAAGTCTATAATTCCTAAGTAACAGATAATGACGTATGGTGTAAGATACCTCCTTTTTATATCCGTTTTAATGATTAAAAATCCCTGCCGGATCTTACTATTATTTTGGTATAAATCATAATATAAAGCCATCACATACAGGTGTTAATTTGCGAAACACGTCGAGTTATTGAGGGCGGGCGGGTAGTGCATCCTGCATTTGCCTGAGCTAATACTCAACATGTTGTTAGTTGTAACTAACAACAGGTAAACCTGCGCCAGCGTCGCTTAGCGGAAATTCAAAGCAAAATTATTTTATACAATTCAACTTAATTAGGCGGCTTGATAAAGTCTGACAGCAAGGTTCTTCGCTTGTCTTGCAAACACCTCCGCCGCCAATCCGCACTGAGCCCGCGTGGTGGAGTATGGCTCATACTACCTTACATTTGAGGTAAGTTAACGTTAAAGCTAACTTTACTTTTACTTTACAACTAAATTAGTGTTTCCTTACCTTCAACAGCGATACTCTCTTTGACCGTAAACGGTACACCCAAAAGAGGGTATTCCTTGGCAAGCTCTTCAGGAGTACGGGTGGTGGAGGCTATCATCTTGTCTATAGCCCGTGCTTCCCTCAGAGCAGCCTCATACCGCGGCTCTACTATAGCGTTGACGTATGGATTCACCTCTTTACACCTCTCTATGTAAGATGAAACCACCTCTTCTGACGTGATCTAAAAAGAGGATTACAAATTAGTATTGTTGTTCATGAAATACCTGCCACAGTCTTACTACAGTCAGCTATGGTTCATTCGTTTACTCGCGACAAAAAATTAGCTGTGATGCATTTTTAAGTTGATTACTAGGCCCTAGTTAGTACAAAGAATCAAAAGTGGTATAGGCATGAGCTCGGATAGCGTAAGACACTGTTCGATTCCTTGTCTTGACACACTTGCTTTTTAAAAGTGGAATTTATATAATTAAGTTTTTTATGGTGACGAAATTCTACAAAAAAAAGAATATACAGTCTAGCTGCCTTACCAAAATTATAAACAAGGTTTCTACCACTGTTTCATTAAAATATGGCTAGTTTAAAATCGACGTAAATCAATGACATAAGGGTGACATACATTTTATTTTAGCCGCATAACATTTTAACAGTAGTTCAAACCTTGTTTATTTATTTGTGGTAAGGCCGTAGTACTCTTGAGAGTAAAACATTGTATGGGATAATTAAAAAATGACATACTAAATAAATACCTACCTATCTTTTTTGCCTGTACGGATCTCCTATTTTGCAGTTAAGTTCTTACAACAATGCGCCGTTATTTCAATATTTTACAGGAGTTTCAAGTAAAGTTATTATAATATAGTAATAAAGTCACTATGAAATGAATTGTCGTATTTGTTTGGATGCTCTTACCTGTTTGTTTCTGATCATCATCGTCAACGTGGTGGCGGATTTGAAGAGTAGAGGGTTGGTGGGGGGAGGACATTTTCTCGTCCGTTTTATACTAAGGAAGTATGTCAGAGGATATACTAAGATCGACAGTAACGACACCAGGAACCGTAGGAACCTTCGCATGAACCCGTTGAGCATATTTGTCTGTGGACAAAATACATTCTATGTTTGAAATCTGATTTGACTGGTAGAGAATTCCATAAGGCATTAAGTCTGCCAATTGTACAATTTACAGTGCAATAAAAAAAGAAGGTGTCTGAGTTCAACAGTCACATCTGTAGTTATTTTTTACAACACTGTTTTACCTAAAAAATCAAGTAATATATCCACGTAAAAAAATCTACCGCACGAAAGAAATCAAAATGCATAGAGATCGTGACCCGGATGAAGCAATAACTATATTTTTTTCGTATATGAACTGCACGAGAATTGGCCTCCTGATTAACTTCTATAAGTTCGATCGATTCGAAATTTGGTACCGTGCTACTGCTGCTTTAATGCCGAAGGGTTTTTTGAAATGTTAATTTAATTATTGACCTCGAATAGGATGTTCCAGATATTTGGGTTTACTTCCAATGCAGACATTATTAGATAAGTAATTAATTAGTTATTTTGACTACTTCTGATGTTATGTGATATCGCAGTGTCCGATATACTTTGAGACTATTTTAATTACTTTGAGATTAATAGCAACCTATGCTACCCCACCATCATACCCTACATACTTAGGTAGAAGTTTGTCTTACAATCTCGACATTTACATAACTCATACAGGTTCGGTTCCGTTCGGACCTAGTGCGAAACCTCTCTCATCATCGTCAAGAAACAAGAAAGTCATGATGAGGTGTTATCAGCTGTTTCAAATAGCGAAGCCAAATACAACTTTTAAAGCACGCAACATTTTCGGTTTGCATTTTGACTAAATCAAATTAGAAAGTTCGTTGCGCAATTTTATCGTGTTTCATGAAAGTACTTTTTTGCCAGTCATAGCTCTTTACTGAATTCACTTTGTGTTGCAAGTATAATTTTCGACTTAGCTGAATGAAGGAGACGATTTCTTTTCGTCTGAAGAGATTTATCTTTCAGTGTGGTCTTTACAGTGTTCTAGAAGGAGGTTCATTTTGTAAAGTTCTGTTTTCGCAATCAAAGGTCGTTTTCGATATCACACTGCAAATCCGAATTTGTACTTATTCAACGCACTCTACCAAACTCTGGTTTTGAAGAGTTAAAAAAAAACATTCTAATCTGACTCATACAAATTATGGTAACCGCTGATTTGACCTACTGTCCAAACTTCATTTAGATGAAATGTCGAGGAATTTTGTTTGTTGATAAATATGTACAGGTTTATTATGTAAAATAATCATACCATTAGTGATTTACGCAAGAAAACCGGTTCAGTGTGCGTTAAAAATGTCTATGATTTGTTTAACACACGGCACTTGACGACGAATAGCCGACGAAACGTCGACGTCGTGTCGGTGGCTTGGCAACATTGACGGCAACATGCCACTGGCCTGTTCAGAAGTCACCGGAAGCTGTTGACTTGACATACCGCTTTAAGTCGCTGCACCGATATGTCGACGGCAGCTATGTATCTTGTATTTATTCGGTAAACTGCCGCCGTCCATGTGTATAATAAGTAGTTAGGTACCTATATATTTTTCTGTAAGTATAGTTTATTATTAAAATTTATGAGATGTCAGACTTCTTGCATTTTGATAAGATCTCTGATGCTCGACCTCATGAGCTATATTGACACCATTGTTATTTTCGATATACCGGCTACTTCTAGCGCTTACAATCGCGATTGTTAAACCTCAATGAGTGAAGCAAATGAATATTGTGAAACACTAACTAAAGAAAGACACATAAAACACACCTGCAGAACAAAACATTCATTTATGATTTGGAATTGTTTGCGAATGCAGTTTTCATCTCAAGCAAAGCAAAGCAAAGCATACCCATACACGTTAGAAGTCTGGCATCAGTCCAGTCCTCCAGCCTGGACTGATACCAGAATGATGGTAAATTTTCACGGTTTATTATCATCAGTATATCAGTCCGTGTTGGTTACACGACCATTCTGACTAAACTGATGGATTAGCACTAGACTAACGCCAGACTGTAAACTTTATCGTAGCCAGCCTGTCGATTTATGGGATGGTAAAATGCTTGTCGATAAAAAAGTGCAACATGTCCATAAATGAACTGTGTAAGATCAATGATCAACAAGTATTGGTATAGTTAGCGTTTGTTTGGCAGTAAACGATGATAAAAAACCGGACTACGTTCCTGATACAGAAAGGCCAATGTGATTTAATAGTCGATTGAATGACTCATTTTGAGCAGATAACTACACAAAGATAACACGAGAAAGAAAGTTATTTAAAACATAGACAATAATCGTGAGTCAGAAAGTGACTCTAAAATAAACATTATAATTTATTTAAAAAATAAATAGTTATCAATACCTCAGTAGCAGCCACTCTTATAGAAAATCCCAAGACTTTGGAAATCGCATTCTGGATTTGCAAAATCGGCTTCTCAAGATACGGCGGGTACACCAAATGGTAGCTGTTAAGGAACACTTCCACAATAACAAAAACCTGGTAGATGACCGCACTCATAACTATCAACACTGCACGCGTGAACATGTTCAAGCCCGCATTGAAGCAGGAGTTAAAAATATTGTTGATAAATCGTAACATTTTGTTGTGGGAACGTCAACACAAGCGTCTGTCCACGTTAGATTAGAGGAATACACTGGGAACGAAGGTCGGGTCACAATGGACGAGCTGTTATCGATGATTAAACTACAATAACTTTATTACAAGCGCTATGATTGCATCGGAATCGCGGACGCATCTTTTCAAATGACTATTCGCAAAGAATCCGTCCAGTACAACCATGTTGGTTCGCAGCTCGCGGTTTCTCCACCAGTCAGTAATAAAATAATTGTAGTAATTGAATATTGATAAGAAACACCTAATTTAACGCATCGTATCAACGGAAGCATATCAACACTTGGTTGCTAATTACGTGATGATAAGACAAGTGATTGTGAAAGATCAGTGACTTCTAAACTATTGCTGCACGTGCATATCTAAACAGATGTCATCAATCTCACTATTTTTATGTGAATTGATAAAAAGTTATTAAACAAATGTTAAAATAAAAACACTTCAATAGGAAATAAGAGATCGCTTGTAACGATAAGACCGCTTAAATTGTGATTAAATTAATGACCTGACCTAAGTTTTTAGAAATATATAGCTATCTGAAATTGGAGCTAATTCTAATCAAACATATTATCACATTTTTTACGAACTGAATTCAAAACAAATTTAAAGGTATGAACGATTTACGTAACTTGGAATGCGTATTCTATGTTTATGTTCCTATAAACCCATAATTTCTTTACCCAAAGGTTGTCTGGAAGAGACCGCCTAAATTGTTCATTTCCTTTAAACAAATTTGTAAATTCACAAATGTTGTGTAATAAAGAGTTATCTATCTAGCTATGTCACAATCGTCTATCGGTGACTATTATTTGTTTCCCATCATTTATGGAATGTTCTTGAACTTCTGCTAAGTACTATAGATTCAATGAACGTGCTGATTAGACTTGTGCGCAAATAATTACTCAAAACCTGATTGCAGTAGTTTAAGTGTCCCAGTATCGTAATTGCTGGAATCTTGCTCGTCCAGTTTAACATCATTGCTTTTGTGTGCTGTTGTGGTGAAATCACCCGGCCTATGCCTATGCCTAATCGTTTTCTTTACACCTAGTCTTTTATTTGCTTCATCTCACATGAAGGCCCATGAAATGGATATTTGGTAATGTTTGTCATACATAATATCATGTGTCAAATTCGTTGTTATACTCGTTACTGTAAGTAACATTAGGCAGAAAGGAAATTATTTTCTTATGAAAAATTCAACTTTAACTTATGAATCCACTTAGGAAAATATAACACTGTAATATTAAGATTTCAATTCGCATGCTAGTGAGATGTTAATTACGTGTGTGTATGTCTATATTGATCTTAGTTAATGTTACATAAGGTATAGCTTTTATACTTAACTATCTATTAAAATCAGGTGCATTTTCACTTTTATCTAGGTATTCTTTTTATTCATATGCGAAAGTAATAAAGCTAAGGTTAATGCTCTTTCCATCAAGCGCCGAATTTTGTGAAGGGACGCAGATATGTTGCGCGATTACCAGTATTAGGTATAGTTGAGCAACGTTAAGTATTGCTAAAACCCTTCTGGTTGGTCAAGAACTCAAGACCGCTTACAAAATCGCTGGCGTTCTCTCTCTGACTTTGTGTCATACTAAAAACACACTTATCCGATCACATTTTCATAAAACCGTAAATGTAAAAGTGGTTTATTTTTGCGCATATTAATTATACACGTCCCCACATAGGAAAAGCTTAGCTTTACCACAGCTTCGGGACAATGTAGGCTAGTATTTCTAATAAATATAACTGGATGGATGGTTGCTGTTTTATGGCGTTTTTGAGTCATTAAAAGAAATATAGCACAAAGTACCGCTAACCTAGTACCTAAACGACTTCGCATCCGGAACTAATCATCTTAGTTCTCGCTGCAATCTAGCAAAAGTGGTGTATAACCTACTTGGGCGTTGATTTTCTCTTCGTTTACTCTACCTGGCAAACGGATGTAGGTAATATCAGTTAATTACATCGGTCTATACATCTATGTCTTCACTATCTGCGCAAAAAGTTAGGTATACTGTACATTTGAGAGACCATTGTGATATTTCAAGTGAAACATTGCGTAAACTATAAAATTTTGTCTTTTTTTCGCGTTGCGAAACTAAACCACTGAGCATGTAGGATAGAGATTACATAAGACATACTAAGTAGTTAAGTAGTTAGTTGGAAGCACGTATGTACATTTACGTCGGATTTATTTTGATAGAACCTAAATTAACAAACATGAGATCTATATACCCTATCCCTAATTGTTTTCTAATTGCTCTTGTGAGGAAAAAAAATCAAAAGTGCTAACAATAGTGCTTACATAACATAAGAAACTGCCTTATTAGACTCAAATAAAATAACATTCTTAAGAATAAAAGATAGATCGACTAAAAGGGATCATAGAAGTAACTGAAAAGAATCGATCATAGCTGAAAAGGCTCTTTAATAGAGTTCGTAAGTAAGAATTTACTATTTAGGTTCTTAATTTAACAACGCCATACAAAATCGCAATATTTGAAATTAAAAAAAAAATACTTTAAAGGCATGTTGCACCATCAAAGAATAAGCACAACTATCGAATAATTCGAATATATCGTACTTGGCAGATAGCACTAACTATAACTTATTAACATTTTAAGCAAGCCGTAACAACTGTCGAATGCATTTTCGAGTAATTTAGGTCAAATATGCATTCAAAAAACGTGCGAAAAAGTCGTGTCTTAAAAATTAAGGCTCTGAACATTACGATCTAGCTGTACTTATACACAACGCGATTTGTTTTAAAAACCATGGACGCAAATAGCTATAAGACACGACGTCAATAGAATGTAATTAATTTATACTTAGTATACAAAAATTCTGTGCACGGGCATTCTACTGTATAATATTGTGTATACTAATAGGTCTTTTTACACTCATTGCAAGTGGTCATGCCAGTCTTTATAAATGTTATGCCAATAACATTATTATTCTGATAATGAGATTATGATAATCATCATAATCAATCAATCATAAATAAATCAGGGCCCCAATTATAAAGCCAAACGAATTTTTGCCGTGTCTTTCCCCCTCCGATCCCACCCATCATGTAGCAAGCTAAAGAAAACATATTCCACGCAAGCTTTCAAGTTCTGAAAGCAAGGATCATTTCAGCGGATGAAGAATTATATTGTCTCATTTTTGCCTATTTGCACATCTATGATAGTTCCCTTCATCTAAATCTAAATATCTGTCCTCAAATATTAAACAAATTTCCCAATATTTTTACCCGCTTAACATACCTTTCTCCGTATGAAAAATTAATTTAATTGAATAATGAAGATATTAAATATGCATGTTCACGTATTGTTAGTTACTGACTTATTTATTTTATTTATTTATTTAAAGACTTTATTGCACAAATCATAGTGTACAAAGGTGGACTTAATGCTAAAAGCATTCTCTGCCAGTCAAACCTTAGAGATGGCAATGGGTGCAGCGAAAATAATAAACAGAAAAGAAATAAAAAAGCAACAATTAACTAATATGTATAGTAAAAAATAAACCTACATAAACTACTGCAATAACATATATTCTATAAACATACTTAAACTTAGTATGTATGACAGCGAAATAATAGATACTATAACATTGTATTGTAGTATATTTAAACCTTTATTCGTACTTAAATATTACATGGTACTTACTTAAATATTGATTATAAAATCAAATGCATATTGACGACAAAAAAGGGTAGTAACGAGGTTAAGTTAATTTACTATGACATTTTAATTAATTAACAGTATTACTTACCTATTGACTTTCAGAACTACGTGTTAAATTAAATTCATACTTATTTACATAAAAATTTACGGCTTGTTATTGAATGCGATTGATTTGATTTGCATTGAATGGAGTACCGACGTACTCGTATAAGTTGACATAAAATATGTTTTTGACATTGAGACATTAATATGATGTATGTGAATTTATATTTTATTTGAAGTAACATTATAATGTGTAGTTAATGACATTGTCAATTATTTTTAATTATATTCTAGAAAATTTATCTGCTTGGGGCACATTGTGAGTTTCTCCCACTCAACTAGTTGAGTCGAAAAATTGGCATTTCGATACAACTAAATGATAATTAAATGTATTTCTAATTTACTTACTTGTGTACTACTGTTTAACGCTAATCTGCTATGTGGATTATACAAAATCGTAATATGAATTTGCTATTCCGTTCAAAAGCAGAATTCACCCTTGTTATAAGTAAAATACCTTTTTACACAAATTAAATAACCTACCTATATTGCTCAGTGGATGATTTATTGATCACAAAAGGACAAAAGGGAAGTAAATTATAAATTTATTTAAGCAATAAAGCGAATGTTTTCTTTTCACATGGCAGGTTTGAATAGTTTATTAAGGAATATATTTTTATAAATTAAAACAGAAAGAAATAAATCATACTACAACAAATCCAACATAATGAATGAATCTATTTTTAATCCATCCTCACATAGCACTTTATAAGTTTAAGTAAGATCAAAACTTTTTAGATGCGTTACATGTGCCCCTTACATTGGAGCTTAAAAGCTCTAAAAAAATCATAGAAAAATATAAAAACATACCGAATAATCACTTTCAAAATAAAAAAAGTAAACTTTCACTTACAACTTCTTGTTGGCACTTCAATTAAAAAAAAAACACAATCAAAACAAACACAGAGTACGTAACGTGCGCACGAGAGTGGCGCGTAGAACCGACTCGCTTGCGTTGCGGGTTGCGCTTGCGCCGTTTCTACTGCTGCGGCTATTAACTAACTCCGTTCTTTTGTATTGCAATTAGAGCTTACAGTAATTTGAAAGCATCTAAGCGCTTAAAAGGTACTGCGTTCTACCGTACTTTTTGGCAATATTGCCATAAATAGTATGACAACTGCCTTGTTATCGTGAAATATGTTAACTTACAACCGACTTCGAAAACAACAACTTTTAATGTATGTGCGCCGATTATTATTCTAGTAATATTGACAAGATTTATCGCCATTTCGTTCTTTGTGAACATTTGACATTATTGTCTCTTCAAGAATTTCCATTTGAATTTTCATGGCAATCCGCGTCGCCAATTACTGGGCACAACAAATTTAATCAGTCAGGTATCAAACGACTCTCGGGAGTCGCATAATAATGGAATTTCTATTGTGTCTCGTTCACACATACTTGACGAGTTAAGTCGTTTCACTAGACTGACTAGAGTTATTAGCAACTTGAAGCGCTGATAAGATCGCATGGCGAAGCTTGGAGGCATCAAATATTCATTTAAAACGCTTCAAACACACACGATTGCTATCGCTATCGCTAGCTAAGTACGGAATACCCCCGCTGAAAGTAGATACAGTGTACGGTGCTGCTAATGCACTATGCACACTGCAGTTATAACTGTACCCGCAATTGATCTAGCTCAGACATTTAGTTGGAGAATGTGAAGCCTAATTATGACAATGATTATGGTCGATAGTAACGGTTAGGTTGTATAGAAGTAAAAAGCTGCACTATTTTGGTTTTGTGACAATAAATTAGTATTACAATCTTCGCCTACCTGTTTTTGAGGTCTTTATCATTGCTTTTCCATTCTGCCTCAGGTATCAGGAAATCTCCATTTTCTTCCATTGGAATTGCTCGTATGGTGTATTGATTTTAGTGGAACTGAAAAATAAAAAGATTATATTCCACTATAACCCAATAAGTTATGGTTAGCGTTGTCTGTCAAATACTTCATACAGAATAACGTTCCATATTCGAATTTATTTGAGTACAAATATACATTTTGAATTGCTCTGCTTTAGTGTCGAAACGTCTGATGTAGTTATACTTGGTAAACATTTTATTGGAAAATCAACATAACTAACAGCAGCATTAACAGAATTTGGTCATTTTCGTTGAAGGTACATACATATACATTATTTATTCGTTTAATTAAGTATATGACTTTGTAATAATTATGAAGCTTAATATAGTATGGCGTTCAGTGCAACACGGCCTAGTGTAGGTAAAGTGCAACCGAGAGTAACAGCGTAGTGTTAAGAAAACATCATTAGGCTGTCTGTTAGACGACAAGAAAGTTTGTTCGCTAGGTCACGCACGATATATCACCTGTTACCACCATAAAACATGTTTTTTGCTTAACCGGGGTTTAACTTGCTGGTTATTGAATGACAGAACAGTTTATTTTATAATCTTACTAGCGGTCCCAGCAAACTTCGTTTCGCCCCGGCCCCGTTTTAAGGGAATTTTCTTTGCTATAAACCTCACGGAGCCCGAGACCTTTCCAACGAATGCAAAACCGTGGAAATCGGATTGTGCGTTCTGGAGTAAATAGGGTCAGGAAGGAAAACCCGACTTATTTTTATACATCTAATAGATAGATTTTTAATATGCAATACTTACATATTAGGTAAAGGTTTATTTTACTCTTCGAATTTCAATTGAAATATTTTGATCCTGGGTTTGTTGTACCATCGTAGGAGTTTTTGGGCAGTTTGTAAACTTCAAACAGTTTTTATAAACAGATATGACTATTTTAAATTAATAATCTAAGAATGAATACAAAATAGTAGGTTATGTTTGCGATATATGAACACTTAACAAACAGAAACTAAAATCATTAAATGCTATTATTTTTCGCCAGTGACAGAATAAATAAAAATGGCATTAATTATGTGACATAACAGTAAACTACGTGTAAAACTTGATATCATTTTTTTGGTTTTGATATTGTCGATTCTTAATATACATTTTTACGTCATTATAAGTTTAAAGACGGTGTCAAATTGGTTGGCGTGAGGCAGATGCCGACTAATGGTGCCGAAAGTAACGGTGAAAGTTGTGAGAGTCTGCTCGGCTTGTGTCAGCAAACCACCGTTTCGAGACATCGAGAACAATCAACTTTTACGATTGAACGCACTAGTTAGTGCCGAATTTTGCAATCGGAAACGTTCTTCCTAATGTTCTTAAAGTAACAATAGAGTCAAGTTTTCTGTATTGGTTTTGCAACTCGCTAGTCGTATTGCCCCAGTATCCCCAAAAAATAAATTATCTGTCGTGATATTTTATTTCTATATACAATATACATTAAGTAATAATTACCGTACTTTAAGTTGTATTTAGTTATTACCGACCTTAATAACGGAAAATATCGACTAGTACGTATTTGATATTGTTGATTTGGATAATATTGAAGTAAAAGCATGTGTTCTTTGTTTTATGTATGTATCAGTATAAACAGCATAATATTATCTTTGAAATGAAAACCTTTTTCCCACCACTTGCATATGTATGAATGATCAACGCTAGTGACATCTATCGGTGGATATATAAATGACTGCAGCGCCACCATTTAAACTCCGATGTAACTAATATGTTCCACGATGATTATTCTGGTTTTTAGTTTTGTAAGCAACACGGTACGTTTTAAATGATCGCGTTTACTAGATGGCACCACTGGTACTAAAAGTAAAAAAAAACATTGCATTTTTCATTACGGTTTGTAGTTTATTATTAATTAACAACGGCTATTGCAACATATTAGTGTTCATGAGAACATTTGCGTGAAAATGAGTATTACATTTTGTCACATTTTAATCAGTCTTCAAATGTTTTAAATAAAATGAATGTAAGTGAGAATTCGTAACTGTATTAGGTGCTATTTGGTATAATTACATAGCATTACAAAATAGTATAAGCCGATTTTTAAATATTTCCGCAATTCCCAACTGATCATCATTTTGTCTACTCGACGACAGATGGCGTAATGTGTAGCAAAAATATAAGCATGTGATAAATACTATTTTCATTCATGAATGATAAATGATATTGTTACATAATTTACTGGGAGTATGTTGGATTTAATTCGGCTCATAAATATTTTGTAACAAAAACAACAATAAAGAAGTTAGCATACCAGATTACAGACAAAGGATAGTTCAACAAAACTTTAGTTTGCGCGGGAAACTTTTAAGCATAACCTCTTTCAGTCGTTGATTTTAAAATCCCTTTGCAAATACATCGATATTGGTAAAAAATATATTATAGATCCACGAACGAAATGTGTGATATCAAAAATAAGTGCGTAAATAACTGGACACAGACGTACTAGCCTATTTAAAGAACAAAGCACATAAAAACAAACTTTTCCATCAAATTGGTACAAATGCACCGAAAAGTAGCAGAAAGCGAAATGGAATAAAAATCAGTTAATGACAAAAAGCGGGAACGCCGCAAGGGTGGCAGCCTCGCGACATGTTACCATAAATCAGGGTGAAGGGGGCGCCACCCCCGCGATGATCTTTTCCCTAGATCCTACATTTTTATAACGGGCTACATCCAGCTTTTTACGTGTAATAATCCCCGTGTGCGATGTGCGTGTGTTTTTAAGAGACCTCGAAAAAATATTCCCGGTACGAGTTTGATTGTGTACGTAGGTATAATACTTAACTTAGTACCATTTTATGTTTTGTTTGTTGACGTTGAAATTATTTTTGAAATATTTTAATTAATGGGTACTTTTACCTGCGATCTTCCGATTGTAAAAAGATATATTTTACAACATGTACGTAAAATAAGTTTGAAATTGGCGCCCAACGTGGGACTTAATTAACATTTAATATGATAAAATGTTGATATGGTATGCATTTCAAATAATTCTTACTTTATCCCAGGAAACAGATTCACCGAATAAGTAGATAAATAACCTCAATCTACAATTATGGATGTCCCCTACTATAAGCACGATAAGAACTGACGATTTCAAGAATATTTTTTAACTTTTTTACCGTGAGACAATTAAAACAAAGTTAATTTGGTCTTAATTGAAAATACAACACGTTACATGATTATAATAAACATTATGTAACTTAATCTGTACAAAAACAGATTAACTCGTTGGGCGCCAATATCAAAGTTAGTTTTTTATATATTTTTCTTGTATAAAATCTGTTTCGAAATACTGTCAATTATAATTTCTCCGTACTATCAACATTGTTAAACAACTTCAAAATGAAATAAAGGTGACACGAATGCTTAGACGATTTAATATTTATTTTATCAATAGACATGATTGCCCTTGAATGCGATTGGGGCAAGCTACCCTTGCCTTCAAGACAGCTTTGGTTCAAAGGGTCGACAAACCCCGAATGTGAGTCTCGGCGAGCTCAATGTGAATCGTCTCGTATCGTAGGGCGCGTTCACATTTGTCAGACTAAATCTGAAAACCTTTGTCTTGTGTGCAATCTTTAATGCGTCTGGTAAAATTCGATAAGTGAGTGTTGTTGCGAGTTTTGTTTGAAAGAGTTGCACGACTTACTGATTGATAGAAATAAGTATTGTTAGTTCATGCCGCCTGCAAACTAAAAAAAAATAGAAGTTTAAAAATAAATGAAATGAAATGAAATGAAATGAAATGAAATGAAATGAAATTGAATGAATACATATCTGTATAAATAAAGCATTAAGGCACACGATATTAAAATATTTTTTAAAATACTTTTATATTTTTAAAAGCATAATTTAATTTTAAGCGGTTGTTTGTTAGAGAAGCCTTTCGGCATTAAGTCCGCCAGTTGTACAGCTCACAGTGCAGTGCAATGAAGATTAAATAAATAAAATTTAGTAAAGTTTTTTAAATCATAAGTTTGTTCATTGTGTGGTCGCGTCATATTTGATTTTATTCACCAAACATTTATAATAATAATTGCATATCATATTTATTGTCTTATAAAGATAGAATCAAATACAAACAGCTCGTTTAATAAAGTAACTTTCATGCGCCCGCAATCTGGTAATTTAACTTTCCAACTTCTACGTGAGGACACTTAGTAAGGGCTCGAAGGTCGGTTGACGAATATGCGAGCTGGAGTCTACGTACCCTGCGCGGCGATCCGACCCTAAGTACCTGAAAAGGTGCCAATAAACAAACGGAGCCTAAAGACCAGACAACCAGCCTAAAATAACACAATATACACTTTACGAACCACAAGATAAGGTTCAATTTCAGATGCGAGCTTAACCAAATACGGCTCGCAAACTTTGGCCCGCTCAGAAGTTCTCTAAGAAACAACGGGTTTTCCTCTATGGGTCACCCTGGGGAGCGGGGCGGGATCCCATCTAAATCTCCCGAACGAGGGATTCTGAAGCGAATTACCGAAAAGATGTTTCGGTACAAACTTCTTGATATTTTCCGGGGTATTAATGTGTGCTTCTGTAATGTGAAACAATTTGTATTGTTGACATTTTGGGAGCTTACCTTTTTGTCATAGGTATTACGCGCGAGGTTCGAGTTTTGTAAATATTTTGAGCACAATACTTCGTTATTGATTTAAAACAATGTTAACTTTTGTTTCAAAACTGAAACAAAATAATCGATTCGATCGAAGAAACAAAATATTTACAGTAAAAGCCGTGTCAGAATCAATTTTGATGTTGACAAATGTAAAAATAACTTATTTATTGGTGGCGTAAGTGTTGATTAGGCTTAATAAAAAATTAATAAAAAATAATTAATGTATAAAATACCTCATTTTATAAGCAAATGATACATTTGTGTGAGTATGTGCTTATTATTCACACAATTCCCACTCGAATGTGACCACAATTAAGCAATACACCGCGTCCTATTATTTTACGTTTTGCCGCCCTTTTTTCGCGCCAAACTTTTTCAATATGGCGGCCAGCGAGAGCCACGCGCTGCCACCATTAACCACCGACACTTCACCGTTGCTATAAACTCACAAATCATGAAATGTGCCATCGGTATCATCACACTCAATTTTCAACTCAATGTCCTCAACACAAGACCCATTGTCAGCTATGGGCTACACCGGCAATCGTCGGGAGCAAAATGTTCCACCAAACAAATTATTTTGAACCTTGAAACCACAATGAGGAAAACTTATTTTCAATTAATCCCCCCGGAAAATCGTGTAACGAACAAAGAGAGCGAGAAACGAGGCCAACATTCGTTAATAATGTAATGTATATTTATTCGTCTACATTATTTGTCGTTCGATTCCTTGATTTTATTACAATACATTTTCAGTTAATTTGTCATTTTATTTTAAAAAACAAATATGACGCTTTTGAGTAAATTAAATATCTCACATTTAATTGACATAAAAATATTTAAAAAAGATGTTTTCTAATTTCTATGAATATTTTATTTCAAAAAATGGGTCACAATGACAGGCTGCCTTGAATATTTACCGCCCTGGCTTGGCGCGCTTTTCGGCCGCCGAAACCGAATGAATCCTGTTGTCGAATGTTTGCCCATGAGCTGGGCGGGCGGCCGCGACTGCTACGTACATATTGCGCCGTTATGACACCGTTTAGAGAAAATAAATAAAAAGGACATTGTTTTTTTGTTGTAATACTTACTTGAAATCTGTTTTTCTGTGCGGCCTAATTTATATGGCATCGGGCGTTCCGCATCTAATCAATACACGGGCTTGGCGCGGCGGGCGCGTCGTACGCTCGGCAGCTTTCGGAGGCACTCGTGGATCCTCGGCGCGCAAAAGAGACGCCTTGACGACGTTGGTGTGTTCTCGCTTCAATCGTAATTCCATTTTCCGCCCGCCTTGGCAAATTGAAATGTCGTAACTCTTGGGGGAATATCGGCTTTCTGCCCAAGAAAAATATTCTGCTAAGGCATTGTAACGACGCTCTTGATATTATGGAATATTTCCAGTCCATCATAGATCGGGGTGCGTCCCCTAAAATGGCTGTAATCGTGAATCTGCTCGCCACTTGCTCGCTTGAAGGAGCTTTACTCCGTCGCTTGCGTCATATCAAGTAATAAGTCTATTGTATTTGTAATAATAGTGGCATCTGTGTATTTTTTCATTATTATAATTAATTCCTAAACTCTTTTTTAATTTTTTAACTAGTCAACTTGTAAACTTATTCTAAAACCAAGCACGAATTCTACATGCAACAAAATATATGAAAGAATACGCGCATGTTTGCGGTAGGTCAGGAAAGTTTAAGTTTCAAGCGTCCCTCTCTATAAGAACCGTGGCTAGTGGATTTTGCATACCGCTTATGACAGAAGCTGAAAGATACTGTACATTATTTTTTATCTTTTTAGTATTTATACTATTATAAATATTTGAATTCAGCGCATCCTTTCACAGACACGAAAATACTTCTACTAGTACAGTAATAAAAGTTGACATTACTCGCTTCATTAAATGCCACTGCAAGAAAGAGCTCAGAAAGCTTTTATTTCCATTGGCCAATGTATACCTAGAATCACCTCCGTAGTATACCACAGTTGTTCACATAAGTAGTAAATAAATACGGGACACGGAAAAAATGGGCAACCAAAAGTAGGTACTAGCAATTCCGACGTATATTACTGGAAGGCCCAGTAGGTCAGATAAATTGAACCCTTCGTGGCGTTGTGTTCACACGTAAATAACATGTAGAGTTCAGGGGGTGGGGTGTACCCAAACCCCATTCTGCGGTACAACCTAAAACGCTCGCATTACACCTAACGTCAGGCAATTGACAGCCCTATTGGACTGCCATAAGGTTGAACGGAACTGCGTATTGTAATAAAGTCGATATGGTCTAACGTAGCAACTACGCAACAGTTAATTTTCAAAGTACAAATAAATTTTCAGCGCGATTTGAATCCTTAATGAATGGGAATAAGGAGCATTGCTCTTTTAGAATCGGAAAAGACAGGTGGATTATAAGAATGAGTTTCGTCGAACACGCTTACACGCAACAGGAGTAAACTTCTGTCACGTTTGTTAATCTTTTGTTTTGTAGTTTTTAGTTGATTTCTAACTTTTAATATCATATCATTGAAGATCTACTTCAGTGATTGAATCATTGATTAAAAGTGTACAAAACACATAAACATTCGTTTTGGAGAAATAAAATAGAATTCGGTATACATCCTAACTGTCTAAACTTTTATTATAAATATCAAGCGACAAAATGCGTAGCTTATACTTATTGGGGTATTATTATATCTCGTATTAGACCATTTCCTGGTAACATTAACTAAACAAATTGGAAAAATGTCTGCGAAATTCTATTTTGAGAAATTCTTCAGCGATTTCACGTTTAGCTTTATTTTTTGGGATCGTCGCGTTTCTTGGAAGATGTGAGCCTGAAGGGCCTGGGAGGGGAGGGGGTGGCGTGGGCTGTAAAGGGTGCGGGCGGAGGTTTTGCATTAATAATGTCGGCATCGGCCTTCCTTCCGATTAATTTGATTAGTTAACTTATGTTTAGGATAATCGACGGCCATCAATACGTGTGTTTTGATACGGTTTAATGGTGCTGAGATATGTAGGTATTCATTTTATTTAACAAATAAAAATATTTTACATTTGTTTTTAATGTATAGAGAAACTTACTAAAAATGTAGTAAAGGCTTTTCACAGATTAACGGCCTGTATCACCATGTCTAAATAAGTTCAGGAGCTCTATTTACGAACCACTCGCGTCAAGATGGTTTATTAAGCATGTTTTATTAATTGAGTATTGTTCGATTTTCCAATTAAAAACAGTTGGACCTCACACGACATTTCTTGAAAAAGAGATAACTCAATTTTGTAAGTATTTACATCTATTATTTTACGCGCTTTTCCTTGTATTATAATTCGATTTCAAATGAAAATCACACGCCGTTAGGCCCTTGCTAGCATTATCTATCCAATACTTCACAAAATGTCGTTCCTTATTTGAATTATTCGTTGGTTTGTGCTTTTTGGTCGATGGTGAAACAGGCCTAAAATAAAGCAGTCGATCCAGTTGCGTGCAAAATATTACTAACTGCCACCAGTTTTACAAACACTCATCCCGTAATTAAAACGTAAACGAAATGGCAGATTAAAAATATCACTAAGAACAGGTGAGCACTCTTATGCAACAATGCGCACAAGCTCCAAGCGAAAGGTCAAAATGTCGCATCAAAGGTCAGCCCACATCGTGGACAAAGAACGGAATGCCTACGTGTGTTTGATAAAAATTGTTTTGTTAACAAATGGGTGGATTCCAGCCGCCGATAGATGTCGTTTAATAATTAGGATCGACGTCCATTATTAACAGGGGTCGCTGGGAGCGGTGGGAGCGAAGAGCGAAGCGAGCGCGAAAAGCGCTGCAAAAATTTAGCTTTAACAATGAATACTTAAGTGCTAAAATTAAAATGTATTCAAATGGATACACAAGGTGATTCAAAACGACGAGTAAAGATTGAATGGAGTTACTCAGAATCAGTAACTGAACAACTTTCTCTTAGAAACATGGGTCGAAATATGCTAAAAAATTTATTGACTCTCCATAGAAATCAGACGGGTCACATGACCGATTTAGTATGGGAAGTCAAATTATTTTTGGCGTTATTCGACCTATGTTTCTACGAGAAAGATGTTCAGTTACTGATTCTGAGTAACTCCCCTCATTCTTTATTCGTTGTTTTGAATCACCTTGTATACAATATTAAAATTAACAGTATAGAAAACAATAAAGACTTGTTTTAGTCAAGTAAGTAAGCGTTACTAAAAAAGACACCGACCACGGAGAATAGCAAGTTTTTGTAAATAAGAAGCATAGCTTTTATGAACTAAACACGCTTTCCACTACAACTTATAAGTTAAACTTCATTCTGAAAGGTTACAAATTCTATAAAATAGCAACAGTAGCGTATCCTTATTAATGTCAAATATAACTTTTATAAACTAACACTATTAAGATTAATTACTATACGAAAGACTTTTTAAAGCACCTTTCCCTAGAGTTGGTAAGCGATATTATTTTCAAAATGTATCATTTATAAGGTCGCATTGCAAAATAATTCTTATCAAAACTTGTTCTTGTAAAATATGTAATTAAGTCAAATTTATTTTACTTTGAAGGTTCAATTACCAGACTCAGTTACAGAAAATCTCAACAGCGTTCCTGAAAGCCGCGGGCAAGTAAAAACAAGATTTGATTGCTGAAAAAAAGAATTAATTAACGTTCAGCGATGGGAGATAATAAACTTGCATTAAGCGATACTTTGGGAAAATTCGGGACGTGGCGGGGGGAGGGGGGGGAGCGGGCGCCTTAACCTTTCCTTAACTTCTACAAGAGAGATTGAGTAGGTAAGTATATAGAGCAACTTTAATTAAGACGCCTGCCTGTTTGTTACCGTGCATTGTTTATGAGATGGGAATAATACGGTGCAAATTAGAGTTCGGTTACGGGATTAGATTGAAGAGGTCCTGCGGTGTCACGCGGCAGACTAATATCAACTTTGAAGATAATGTTCATTTAAGTTTTTGGGGTTGAATAATTTGGATTTACGGTCTAGTGCTGTAGTGGGTGTATGTAGGTTGCAAAATATTCGTAAGTTATAGGGTTAGATTAGAGGTATATTTTAATTTTTGTAATAAGTATTTTAATACTACGACAAGTACGTACTTAGCGCTAACAGGCTAAAATATAAGAGCGATGTTTTTCAAATTTACAAGTATTTAAATTTTTTTCATAACGCTAAGTAAGGAATCATAACAAATAGGTTTATTATCGAATAAACGTATCTATCTACTCATTACAATAATAATATAAAAATGATTAAATGACACACTAAAATGGTTGTTGTCACACTCACCGCCAGCCCCACCCGCCCCGTATTCCCATACTCTCGGCTTGATCTAAGTTTGACTGCGGAAAGGAAAGTTTGGCCCGATGAGGCGGTAGGTACAGACAAAACGACTACCTATACAGCGGCCTCTAATAGACCAGACGCCCGTGTGATATATCATAGAAACACTGATTTGAAGCAAAGATATCAGAGATACACAGGGTGTAAAAAGTACGAGCCCTCAAAGTTCAGAATAGAGCCTAGCTAAAGTACATTATGAAAACTTTAGAAAAAAAAACAAATAGTTTCATAAAAAATGACCCTAACTCACTATTACACCCTGTATACTTAATGTCGCTTTTCTATATACTTCTGGATTTATGTCTAGTTATAGAACACACTTATAGAAGTAAATGTTATAATAAACATGATAAGATAACACTACATGGGTTCAGCAGCGCAAAGCTTATCTAGCTCAGTAGCAAAGTTTTTTTTTAATAATTTTCATTATTCTAATCTAAACTCTTTTCTGAATCTACCATGAAAAGGGTCGTACTTTTTTATACCCTGTATAGATATAAGCTTGACCAATCAACAAGTCAAGGGTTAAGCCTGCACCCTGAGATATTCTGCCATACTTGAAGCGTAGTAGCATTTAGCACTTTTCCAACGTAATAACCTTGGTATACGCAACAACCTCCTTCAACGCAGTAACCTTCTACTTTCTTTGCGTGGGATACCCTTCAGATTTATTTTTAATCTGGGAGAGTTACTGAGAGCTTATTATGTAGACGTGGTCGCAGCTTAAACATGTTAAAGATTTTTTTTTATCGTAATAGAAAACTTCAAGCAATCTAAAAAGGTTATGTAAAAAAACATATAACAATGAATTTTATGTTGCTATTAAAACTCTTGTTATGACAGTGGATTCTGGACCAATTAATTTCAAAATGCGTGTGCTCGGAAAATTGCCAAAATTTATAAATGAAGAAAAATCTAGCTGTTTCTTAATATTATATTTCACACTGATAAAGAATCTTAAGCATATCCTTACGTTTGAGGAAACATTTCTAAATCGGAAACTCTAGAAACTAGGTCAAGTTAAAAATACATAAAGTTGTCGCATAACGAGATCCGGATAGTATATTCCTGTCCAACAAAGTATAAAGTTGAACTTAGCGGAGTCTTCATTAAAAATCTAATTAATATTTTTGGCGACTCCAGAGATTCCCTGTGCCAAGTGGTTACATCTCGTGAAGCTGGAGCTTGTGCTATACCGTGAATAAATTATAATGATAAGACTCATACCCTTGCATTATTGAAGGCGTTTTGATCATTAAATGCCCCGCCCTCTCCCGGAATTTTACCGAAACTAGGTATCCGCGATTCCCTTTCCCTTTTTATCTTACCCATGGCCTCCCCAAGAGCCCTTGACGCCCTTTCATCTTTGGTTTGCCGATGCAAAAGCGAAATGGTCGAAACGATAAAAGAAAACTCAAGTGTGTCACACTTTAAAGGAAAAAGGACGAATGGTCAACTTTGATTGCAGCTCTGCTATCTACGTGTCTTCTTTAGATTATTTTTAACCAAACATATTATTTGGTAGTAACCGTATCATGTATATCTATAAAAAGCCGGCCATTATTATTCATTACCTACTGTACATAAGTTAATAATAAAAAAAACATTTTTGAGAAACCCCTGGATGTTTAAGGATCACTCATTGCGATTCAAATAGCCTAAGATCTAAAAAATCTCGTGAAAAACATGAGTGTATCTTACACCGTACCCACGGAAATGGAATCCCAAAGCCATTTATCTCAAAATACGCCTGTACCGTCATCTCTATTGATTCTCCCATAGTGTTCTCCGCCGTCTCTGAGTGCTCTTGACTCCCCCTTAATTAGACCACTTACTTCATAATACAGTAAGGTTTGAGCGTAGTTCAGATTAGTAGCTTTTTGCGAGGAGCAGTCTACGAGACGACAAGGTGTCATATGGGTGTGACTTGCCGAGATAGACGAGCTCAGCATCCCGACTTATCGATGATTGAATTTAACTAACTGAGATACTTCCACAGATCGCAGGATCACACTGTTGGTTGTTGGAATGCAGACCGTTCGCAACCGGTCACTGTGAGCAGCAGTGGACGTCTTTTCGCTGATAATAATGAGGATGAACTGATACCCGAACGTTTTAGCGTTAGTCACAACATAACACAATTTCGTTAAATCCGTCTTCGACTCTGTTTCAGCAACGATTCACGACTGAATAATCATTGACCATAACAATCTTCCCCAAATGCGCTAATCAACGCTGAAATCTCAATTATAGCACAAAAGCTCGAAAGTCTAAAGAAATTGCTACAATTGTTTAGCAAAAAATTCATAATAAGTACTTATGTTTACCTAAAGAAAATAAAAGAAAGTGTTGAAAACGGGTTTCGCAACAGCTCACGTTTATGTTACGTAATATAACAGCACATTCAATGTATACAAAAAAAGCAATAAGTTCTATAATTTTTCATCTTGGACTATGCTTCATTGGTTGTCTTCTCTCACCTCTAGGGTATTCACATCTTCAGTTATTGTAATGTCACCTTGGAATGACCAGTTGCAGACTTAAAGTGAATGGAGCTCGGAATAAAAGAAACATGGCAATGGATACGGCATTTTACACATACTTAATTGAACTGAATATAAAAATATATATCACGTAAAATCGCTCTTAGCAGAGCTTCAAAGAGCAACAACCATCCGATATTACTGTATTTGTGTGTTGCGCAAATACTCCTTAGATAATGTCTTGCGTCATTCGCTGCTCCTACGGGCCCTATTTTCAAATCATTCGCTTGGATATGGCGTGAAATTCGAAAAATCTACGTAAATCACGCGAAATATAGACGTGAGTACTCACAAACTTGAGCTGCCTTTTTTTAAACCTCCCATGTGGATTCCACCTGATTTTCATACGAAAATTGAGCTTTAATCAATGAATATCACACGCTATCTTTAAGCGAGTAATTCAGAAGTCGAGATTGACTGAAATCTTAGAGAGATAGATACCTCGAATTTAATAAAGTTTTCAATTTTATTTTACTTATTATTGAATTATGATACAAGCAGGAGCTTACCGCCAATATTTATCTGTTTATTCGCAGAGGTAATCAACCAATCGTGTCGCCATTTTTCAGCGTGCATATTCTCTGCCTACTCCCTTTGTCCCACTTGCCGAGAATCTCCCTCCTGGACATGATCTACCATGGCCGATCTGGAAGTCCTTAAACAGGCTTCGGACTCAGGTTGGCCGAAGTAAGGAGAACATGGCCGGGTGGGGATTTTTGGCAAGCTCCGATGTGGACTGTGTTTGCGGTGCAGTGCAAACTATGGCACACTTAACATCGTGCCCGGCGTGCCCCAACACCTGCACGCCAGCGGATTTAATGAAATGCAGTCGATCCGCAATACAAGTGGCTGAATTCTGGGCTGCTACGTTGTAATTTCTCCATTATAATTCCTCCATATGGGTTTCCATCGACACGCTAAGAAGAAGCGTGCATATTTAATAGGTTTCGTAGCTCCGAGGCGCAGGACGCTCGCAGTCTGTTAGGCGGCCCGCCCGCCCTCGGCCGAAAGAACTCGACCTGTAACAAATATGTTAACTTTGCAATTAATACGCTTAGCCACTTCTATCTCGTACAGACTTTAATATTGGAATCGTTGCAGCTTTCTTTAATTTGTATCAGAAATTGTACGTTCTTTGTTAAGTGTTTTTTCACAAACTTCAAGTCGATCTTAAAAATGTGTAAACTATCGTTACTAAAAGTTGAATACTTTTTTGAAATACTCAATCGATCCCTGCCCCTAAGAAGAAACCTTAATTTAATATATCTACAGAATTAAAATGAACTTGTTTGACATTCAAACTTTTGAAGCTCAATGAAACATTTTGTTGCATATTACCAACTTAATCAGTTCTGTATCGTTCTGACTTTGGCGATGACACCTAATAACTTTTCATATAGTCGGCGCCAGCGTTAATTTTCATTTGCTCGCTGTATCACTTCGACTTTGTGATTATTAGAATGAGGTGTAAGCTCGAAATAAACGCGGTGCTGATTGCGTGACGTCACGGCGTATGACGTCACCCACCCACGGACGGAGAAAATAACGTCTTTTGTTTGTCGGCTCGGCTTGTAAGTACATCACAATAAAAGGTCAAACCAATTGAGACTCATTCTTCTGGATAAGTAGGCAGATCGCTGCCATACTCTTCTCGAACGAAGATACCTTGGAGCTTCGCTAAGAGGATGAATAATAAATACAGCTGAATTTTAAATATCTTTTATTTGAAAACCAATTTTCTGTTACGAAATATGAAAGTGGGACGCAAAGATAAATAGAAGCTTTATAACTCTTTTTGCAACCGAGTGAACTACGGATAATGACTACAATATTGGTTGATAAATGAATAAACGACAAAAAACATAACAAAAGATCTAAATCCAAATGTTACTGAAATATAAATACAGTATGTTACATCGATACCCTTTCACACATCACGTTATAGTAATTTATCCGTACATAGCCGGCGGGTCAATTAGTAATCAAATCTGCAGCTATGGACACTATGAATGATCCATCGATAGATTGGAGGCATGTCACTATTGGTATTTGAGTGTGTGGCCACGGATTTGCAGGTGGCGTGTGTATGTGTGAGGGTGAATTGCGCATATGGCGGCAAGGGGGTGAGTCGGGGGTGAGAGTAACTGCTCAGGCTTGTAGCTAGCTCGGTACATTTTATTGTAGCTCGCTTCTCTAGATACTACTGACGCCGAGTGGGGGGCCGTTTATCGATGTCGATAAACCCGGTAATAGCGCGTTATTTTTCTCACCGTAACAGCGCGGATTGGATAGCAGAGAATAATGTTTTATATTTATGCACAGAGTTATTTGTTCGAGGAATTCCAGTTAAATTTGAATAAGTAATTGGATAACTGGTTGAAATAAATTGTAAGCTTTAGTGTATTATCTTTATTTTCTAGCCATTAAGTTTGATCTAAATACATCTTATAAGATTGTGTCATTCGTATGTTATTTAAACCCTTGTGTAGGTATATAAATATCTATATTTCATACATACACAGAATAAACGAGACAAAGCAGACCATCATTACACTGCAACAATGATCTATCAAGTTGCTGTAGCCAATGATGATGAAGTTAATTATTAAATCAAGTAAGATCAGCTTAATCCACCTACTGTTTGTTTTTTTATATTTAGTCGATAAAAAAAGTATCGTACATCGATATCGACACAGCCCACCCCTATCTAGGTTAACTCGTCGTCGCTGGGGCGTTGCCTGCGCTGTGTGTGGCCAATAATTTTATTACTAGTTCATTAAGACGTAGCGGCAGTCAACTCTTCATTCCTTGTTTAGTTTATATCCCGCCGGACCCAATCTAAAAGTGCTACAAGGAGACGTCATAATAGTCGCCCTAGATACTTTAGGTCGGTTGTACAAGCTTATTTTAACCAAACTTTAACCGTCAGCCATTTTTGTTTCTATGGAGCTTGTTGACGCATATTTGTTTTCGAGTAAAATGGATAAACGAAAACTAAGTCTCTATAAAATAAAGTAAGTCCAGTTAGTAACAAAACGTTACAAAACTTGGTGTGTACGGACAACAGCACGTCAAGGTAAACACTGCGGTATCTTATGCAGTTGTAATAAGGGCTAGTTTGAAACAAAAGTGGGTAACCTGATGTGCTGGCGACTGTACTTCGTACAGTTAGACATTTTTATCTTGCCATAAATAAGCATAGAGGGACCTTTGCCCAGTAGTGGGATGATATATAAGTTAGTAAATCATAGTACTCGTAACTAAACGCAACTAACAGTTGTTAGTTTGTTGCGTCTGCGCTGAGAGTGCTTGTAATGTCAGATAAAGCCTTTATTCTTGTTATTACCAAATCAAAGTACCTTATTACTAAAAGCCTTATTGTCCTTCTTATAAATATTGGACGCCAATTACATATTAATAATGATAAATATACGCCAGACGGCACACTAATTGTCTGGTTTCGAAGTAAGGAATTTTCTTCCTTGTGTTACGAAGTACCAGACAACGATTATGACGGGGGCGTCTCTCACAAATACTTAAATACAAATAACATCCATGACTTGGGTAGTACATAATATGTTCTTGCTCATCACACAAACATTCGCCTCTTGCGGGATTTGAACCTGCAACCGCCAGTAGTCAGAAGCGCTTACCAATACACCAAACGTGTCGTCAAATCACATACACAATATTGTTCTGATTCCAGTGAGTAGGTAACTAATGCATTTGTGTTATATAAATCAGATACAACGCTGGTATTACAACAACCAGACCCATAATCCATGGCCTAAGTTGATAGTAGAGTTTAATAGTACCTAGAGCTATTTTCGGTACATGTTACCGTAACAAAATCTCTCTGTAACTTCACTCTACGTCACAACCTAGGTTAATTTCAGCTAGTGTTGTGTGGCTCTATAGAAAATAATTTCAACAATAAGATATCGAATTCTGATAATGAAACCAGTCCAACGAAGTCACAAAGTCAAAATGAGAATGTATGTTAAATATTACAAGCTGAAACCCAGGTTTATTAGAAGGCAATATTTATTTCGCCACTTACCATTAGTTACACATTAATTGCATCCTGATATATATCAGACGTGAGAAATGACAAACAGATTTTTCGTAGATTAATAGAGCACTCTATCTAAACGAGACAAGGTCGAATTTTAAATGCAGTTATAACGAGAAACAGGGTTGATGTGAAACTTGCGTTCAAAGTTATAAACCGATCCTTTCATTAAGCACCTACTATCATATTATAAATTATTAAATAAAATTAATTATAAAAATAATCAAAAAATCACAAAGTTATATTCAAGCATGCTGCATGCCACAAAATTAATATTGAAAGATGCCCCCGTCATAATCGTTGTCTGGTATTCGTAGCACAAGGAAGAAAACTTCTTACTTCAAAACCAGACAAGTGTGTTGTCTGGCGCATATGTATTATATATTTTTTTTAACTGAGTATGTCTTATGAGTAAGGGTCTGAGTACTGTTTAAGGGGAGACATGATCTCGAAGTTTGAGTAATGCAAGTTCGGGAGGGCACGCAAACATCACTCTGCTCATTTCTGTTCAATATTGCAACTAATCCGATATAACTAAAAAAATTGTGATAAAGCATTAATTAATTATTATCAGTTCATTTTTGTTTAACAAAAAGTGTTGAGACTTGTTATCCTTAAAATCGTGGAAAATAATTATGTAGACTATAATCTTAATCTACGCCTATAACACATTTTGGCTTAAAACAGAAAATGGCGGCGAAAAGTGGCGGAGCCTCCAGAGGGCAATTAAAATTCGTAATAACTCGAAAGCAAAGTCAACGTAAGTTAAACAAAGCGGGAAAAATAATTAATCGCTGACACGGGGCATGTCACAGACGGCATTAGTTAATTTTACGCGCGAAATTGTTTCCACGCACAAAAGCGCAATGAATTTATTGCAACCTGAATAAATGATAACATCGCGGTGAATTTGATGTCAATATGTGTTAACACTAAGCTATTTAGTTCACGACTCGGACCCCTTTTCACCCGTCTCCCTGCGCACACAGACACACTTCACCCCATTCACCCCATTTTAGGTTTGTGTGCGTCACCCACACATAGGCAAAAGCAATTTTTCACAGGTTATCGTACGCACACAGAGGCGCCAAGACGAATGTAGTGAGTCCTTTGCCCCACGAAAAGTTTTGTAGTACAGAATTTGTTCGCTAGTTGTGTCTAGACATGCCATGCTTTTAAGTTGGAGGTGAATCCTTGGAGACTTGTTTCATGAACTTGCTATGAATAAGTATTGAATTTTTCATTGTAAATGAAGTGGATCGAGTGCTGCAGAGATTATTGCAAAGTAACTTGCAGGTGCAATTATTGCATCTGAATCTGAAAGTACCTAGTATCTACTACTTAGTAGGTAGTTAGGATCACTCATGTAAGAAATATTTTTTCACAATAACTTAGTTTAGTTTAAAAAAATTAAAAACATAAATATCTTTAGTGTTAACGTAAATTTTAATTAGTCATTATTTTTTCTGAAAATATGATAAGTATATACATATAGTAACATCACAACTTTCTGACAATAAAGTCTGAGATTTACAATATTATTCAAAACCTTTTCATGAGTTTCTACCGTAACAAAGAACTCCAAAACATAGTCAAGTAATATTTTAAGCCGTATCGCCGATATTCGATGAAATGCAGCGCCTTTTGTGTCGAATGACATAAAACATAAAATGCTAGAATACCCAAGTGCCGCGGGAAAATCATGGCAAGGGAATGCATCGAAAATGATTATGGAATGTGTTCGAACGAGACGGCAGATTGCAGTCATACGCCGCTCAGTCGGTTAGACAGAGATCAAATATTGAATATCATGGTCGCGGCGAAAAAGCGTAAAGTTTTTGCCGGTGAAAATGGAAAATTGCACCGTTGGGCGCGGGAGTAGAGTGGAAAATTCGTTCGGGGTGGAGACAACATAAGTTGTTTTGGGTGCAGGGGGCCGCGGGGTGGCGGGGGTTCGGTGGCTCTCAACTGTGGCAGATAATCAATATCCGCTTGGCTTGTGGACACTATAATAATATATGTTATTTTATATCTGTTCCGTTCTCGCGCGCGGTATCTCCGCTGGTGCCATCCCTATCGCACCATTATCTAAAATGGACAGTGGCGTAGATTTGGTAAATGATAACTGTGAGAAAGTATTTATCACGACAATGAAGCGTGATATGTAATTATATAACCTATTTATGGTGGCGATATGTTGTGGGGAGGTGGGGGTGGTGTTGTTAGCGATATATTTGTTTTTGTTGACGGTATCTACGGCACGCGATGCGGGCTTCTTCATTAGTTGGGCTTGTACTTGACCGTAGTGACTTGTCCGCTAGGCGCTACCTAATTGACTAATCTAATTGCGGTCACTAATATCAATTTGGTTTAATAGGGTTAATAAATAGGAAGATAGTTCGGATGTGGGAACAAACATTGATTTGGAAGAAGTCATTTTATAGCTGTATTATGTTACTATACAAAGTTTAGTATTACAATTTTTGTTGGCCTATTTTGCGAATACGTAAACGTAAACGTAAAGCTGAATGCAATGAAACTGAAAGTAAAATTTTAGTTACCAAGATCTGTCTGTAGGAATTAGGTTCAGCGCGCTCGCGCATACTTCAGGAGTTAGTTATTCGTCCATAGAATAGGAATAGCGCAGAAGGGTTGCGTAGGTAAAAAGCCTTATACTATTAAAATGTCGTGTCGTTGTAAGTAAGTATAATATTATTTCATATATGTCTATGAATAAAATTATGTATTGCATGCGAGCTGAAATTATAGTTGCCTCACCAAAAAGAGCAAGTTAGTATCAGATACAGACCTATGATTGATTTTCTAATTAATTCGCAAACTGCTAGGTTTGACTACACATGTCACCCTTGTGGGCGGCGATGCAAAGCGTCCCCAAATGATAATGGGGCCGTAACTCGATTGGTCCCCGTCTGTCGTCGATTCGATGAAAAGTCGAACTAGTTTCAACTGGAAATGCACGGTTCATTGCCGAGAAAGTGAGGGTTTTTACCGACTTCCAAAAAGGAAGTTATCATTTGAAATATGCCTGTGATTTTTTTAGGGCTGCTTTATTGTAGTAAAGATATTAGAAAAAAATAGCAGTTCAGATTATATCATAGATATGATTTTAAAAATGTACAGCTACATATTGAACCCCGCTTCGTATGCTGTCAGTATAGAGGTATTCGCACGGTTAGCGAATAATGCAAGGTTCGATTTCCTGCCTCAGACAAGTTGTTTATTTAATTCAAGTTCAATTTAGTCTTTATTTTAAATAATTCAATTCAACAAAAAATATAACTGTATTTTTACGTAATAATTAACTGAAGTTTCATGAACATATCAATACGTTCACAACCATCATCATGAAATCATCTGTTTTAGCTAACTTATCCGATATTGCTTGTGCAAAGAAATAGAACAACAGACGAGCTTATTTCTTTATTTCAGTGTCATGGGCTCTAATGAGACTATCTTGGTTACGGCACAAACTAATGACACGATATCTCTTTTGTTTCTTTGTTTTATTTCGCACGTGTAAGTACGAACGGGTCTCTTATTTTTCCCCTAGTTTTTCCCTGAGTCTGTGTTATTATTATATCTATATTTTAACTTAAGGCAACGTTAAATTAATTCAGTTTTGACATGTTATTCCTAAGTCAAATACTCAATTAGTGACTGATACATCCAATCGGGTATTTCTATAACTGACCACTCGATTATTTCAATTTCAATTGTAATTTATAACGAATTTACGGCCACATTACAATACAGTTCATTGGTATGCAATCGATACGTACCCAGACACGGTTAGTGCCATTATGGATTCCCTTAATATTGTTTGCGGATTATGCTCCCACATACCTATCGTGTACCTAATTAAACGTGGCCATTGAACGTGAATCACATGGAGTAATATACGTAATTAATGCTTGCAAATCGAACGTCATAATGCTAATGGAGTGGTTAGGGCTTATACTTGACGGGATGAAGCTGTTTTGCGCAAGTACTGATGATTAGGTGAAGGTAGGTTTATTAAAGAACTAGGTTCGACTTTAATCAGATTCATATGTATTTCGTATGAAATATGAAAGCTGACTTTTCTTAGTATCAAAGTACGATAGTTGGTTTAACCCAGCATTATGGTGTTGTTAATAATCTCCGTTTTGTAAATTACCAAGGTTTTAATTTTATTTTATAGTATCTAGGCAGACATTTGGCCACGATCTCACCTGATGGTACCTAATAAATGATGATATGGCTTAGGATGAATCATGCCTGACTAGTAATGCCAATAGTAATGCCAAGTGCCGTAGTTTCGTTACTTTGTTCGCGTTTATCACCTTCTACATACATTACATACTCTATGATACTTCTACAAGTTTGTGCGATCATTTGACTATTGTTGAATAAGTTATTTCGTACATACCATTGTAATTTTTACACAAAACTCCAAATAAACTTTATTTACGAATAAACTGTTGTCTTTTCAAGTTACTTTTTTCAATTAAGCCGGACACATGGCCGGTTATATTTTCCTGGGGATTATGACCCTTCGACACGTGGTTGCACCCTCGTAGACATATTGCCTCCAACCCTCCGGTGGAGTGACCTCCCGATGCAATTGTGGATCAATTTATGAATCATCTCACAGGCTACACTATTTTAAGAACTCAATTTCGTAGGGTTGAACTCGCGTTATACGCGTGTCTGGATACTGGAAAATATTCTGCAGACGCGACAGTGTATTATTTATGGTGCATGAGTCTGTTGTCGTTCTGTGAGTTTTATGGTAAAATTTTATATAATGGTAACATTTTTCATTGTTTTCTTTTATTTTTTTATTTGTTTATTATAAGGTACACCAACAGACTACAATCAAACCATGCACTTAAATAATACTCTTAAGATAAGACGGTAATCCATAAATGGTATACACAGCGTGATTAATTCTAGTGACCGATGGAAGTACCTAAATTACAATTAAAGAAAAGTAAAACCGTGCGTAAATGCTAAGAATTTTCGAAAGTGACACCAAATAGCCTGATTTGTTCCATAGAATCAGTCTAAAAACATCAGTTAATGCAAATATCCAGTTCAGGCAGATGCATGTATTACTTATTCATTCCATCACGTCGCTAAGAAGAAGATGACGTTTCTGATCCATAGAGAACACATATTCTTCGTAGAAAATGCTTTAAACATTAAGTCCGCCTTTAGTACATTAAGAATAACATATATAAAGGTCACTAAAATATTATTTCAAACTAGAGATGCGCTGAGTAGCACTTTTGCCGAGTACCGAGTACCGAGTATTACTCGGTTCATTTTTTTTCCAATAGTACGTGAGTACGTGAGTACGAGTATCAAAAAACCTGCCGAGTACGCCGAGTACCGAGTATTAACCGAGTACTCGGCCCATCTCTATTTCAAACGTTGTTCCGTGGACAATATGGATGGATAGCTGGGTTAATTCAATTATGAGCAGGCAAGCTTGCTGACGTCATAACCTTGAATATTTATCAATCCATTCATAGTAATGAATGATAGTGACCAACTGAGTAGGAACCTATTTAATCAGTCAGGTATCAAACGAATGCCGAGAGTCGCATAACAATGGAATTTTTATTGTGTCTCGTTTACACATACTTGACGAGTTAAACCAATAAATTTCTTTGTAAGTAAGAGTAGGTACCTATAGAAGTACATTACTATGACATTTTGTGTAGATCACCTGTAATTGAAGCTTTAGAATAGCGATCGGATATATATTTTCAATCGTTTCTCCTATATCCCAAGTAATATCAACCTTAATAATATAAATTGCACTTGTGAAAAGACAACTGTGAACCTGTGACAGACGAGGAATTGAACCCCGTGTCTTACGCAATCCGGGCGTATGCCTATACCACTCGGCCACCGTCACATTAACAGGCCTGTTGAATTTTGCAAGCGCTTCTTAACGCGTAGGCTGCGTGACATCATCAATGTTGTGAGATTGCTCTCACAATATCTGAAGGAAAATATTTTTACAAATATTTTAACAATCAGTTAACACGTTCCGGGACAGTGCCCGCCTACAGGCGTGAAAACAATAAAACATCTATTGTGTCTGGAGTAGTGTCCCGGAACGTGTTAAGATGATGAAAGCCAATTTATAGTTTATTTTTGTTTTTATAGTGTTTTGTCACCATACAAACTTAATAATATAAATTGCACTTGTAAAAAGACAACTGTGAACCTGTGACAGACGAGAAATATCAACCTATTGCATATTTTAAAAATATTGGAATTTATTTCACAACTTCATATTTCAGGTAAAAATCTGTTCTCGGAAAAGTTATAATCCATTCAATATAGGTCACAGTGTAATTGATGTGTAAATTCATCACGTAACGTGAACTATTATAAATATAACGTTATATCATTAATCAAGAATACTAATTCACATACACAAGGCTGCGTTAGTATTCAATAGTCAACTATGTCGGTATCCAGGCAACTAAGTAGTTTTGTTGTACATCAAATATAATGAGAATATTGAGAAAACAGAGTGTCGTGTTTTCTGTTGAGGAAAAACTGTGAAGTTACGAGAGAACTGATGCATGGGGCGCTTTTCAGTGATATTTCGTTCACAGTTTGGTCAGAGATGTAACTTTTCATTAATGCCATTATCCTAAAAATAATAAATGGATCAAATAGCCAATTAGAGTCACGATAAGGCGAGATTACATTGATAAAACAGAATATACTTACCGCAGATACCACACACTTTGTGACTCAATCTTATCTCTAATCTTCAATCTCATTTTCTATTTTGCATTATTTACATAATATCGCCAAACGCATATCCTAAAACCAAGCTTTCAAATGTATATTTTTGCACAGACATGACATTCTGCGTTCTCGCTGCACTGTGTCCCCAATATTGACACGACGCGGAGGGTTGTCGATGAACATTGATTCACCGTTGATTTGCAGTAATTGATCGCTTCGGGCTGACAGGGGTCACATCGCGAACTGCACTTAACGATTTAACTACCATTCAAAACGTTGGGACATTGTTATTTTAACTTTTAGCCGGTTTTATTTTTTAAGCGAGAGTGCTACTGGTTTTGGAACGATATGTATATCTGTGTTTTATAGGTTCTATGAGTTTTATGACTGTATTTACAATTACAAAAAAAAGTTTTAATAAAGGTCATTTGTTAACCTTATAATAATATCTAATAACATCTGATCAAATAACCGTACAGAAGTTCTTGTGCATATTAGTCTAAATAATGCCCTTTTTACAGTAGAGAGGCCTTACAAATATACGATTAACGCATTAATTACTTGTATCAATGCTACGATTTTAACAAGTGCTACGATGCTACGAAACCTCTTGTTAGATTCAAAGTGAGTGGCATTCATAAAGTCGAACACAAAACGCTTATATGCTGCAATCTTACACTTTGAATATAAATAAAACATATTCGTAGAACCTAGAAAGTGTTTTATACTATTTAATATACAATCTTAAGATTTATAAGATTTCATTTTATTACAGACTTCATTATTCCGCACAAAATATGAAATAAAGTAAATTGATTCCAGTTCCAAGATTTCATAATCTTTTTGTTCTTGTATTGTATACTTCAGGTTCTTGGAAAATGGAATTTTCCCGAGTCTTATTTGTCTGAGGGCTCAATTAAAAAGGGCGCTCACCGCTAATCTATATTCTGGCGTATAGGAGTGCCGTAGCGTCAGCTTAGTTCCCGTACTTCGTATAACGTAGTGATGTGCGTGATGGTATTATTAAGTTTATCTATTAAACGCTAACGAATTCTTAAAAACATTATTGACCAATGGTCGACCTTTAACTGTTTCATAATAGTCCCCCTAGCCGATTTTTGACTACGGTGGCCAGTCACAACGACTAACCGACTAACGCGGGACATTTATAGTGTACAAGTTTGTGCGCAAACGCAGGTGCACTCTCTATTACATTCACTCTCATAGTCTGATGGGACAGCAATCTGACACGACCGAAGAGAGATCAGGTGCAGGACCAACGGCTTTACGTGCTTTCCGAGGCACGGGGGTTCAACACCGCCAACTTCCAAACACTAGGCTACACTGAGAATTTATAAACAGAAAAACTCAGGTACATGTTTGGCCCGACCCGGGGATCCAAGCCGGGACCTCTGGCGCCGCCGTCGCTTTAAAATGCAACTAACCAACAAACCTGTAACTGTTTAAATGTAACGTAGATAAATCACGAAATTGTTCGTCTATTTTGTTTTAGTGGTGCTATATAATAAGTCTTATACAGTAGGGATACGTTCATTAGAAATCACGAACGCTCAAACATCGCCGAAAGGAAATTAACACAAAGTTTATAGGCCAAAAAATTAAAGTAAAAATGTTTCAATTTCAGGTCAAAAACGGTTTTCAAAAAATTATTTGGTAATTTGTCCATTTATACTTAAATGAGCTTTGGTTGAACAATACTCCTTAAATATTTCTGGTAGAATCATGCCGGAGTGTCCCATTACTCCTGAAAACGAGTATGATTACATCACTACTCATACCAGCTCGGCGCGTTGAAATTTACATATTATTAATTTACAAGGCAACTCGGAGCCGGCACCAATCTGTGTAATTTGGGTGTTTAGAGCTGCTCCTGTGGAGTCGCACGTTTTGTACACATTGGCACACTTACTATAACTAGACTGACAACACTAATACGACCTTACAATTGACGATGACGATTCGACGACGAAGGAATTTTAATACATTAATCCAATTACACGTCGATGAAAATACCTGTAAAGGTATTTATTAAAATTGATAAACGTGATAGCGTCAACTATGAAATGATTATAACATAAGACATTTCACGCGACTGTAGATGTAAGCCTTCCCAAATATTCATAGAATTTCGAGTTCATATCAACGGATTTTTGAGTATGGAATAATCCAGTTTACACGTTTAAATTAAATTGAATATGTTTTATTTAGTTTAGGTTAAACGTAACACTTGTGTCATCGCCAGAACTTGTCTAGAAATACCTAATCAATATTTTGTGACAACCTCCCTTTAGATTTTCTTACATTTACTTACTGATTAATTAACCACCTATTCATCCATTAAACAAGGGGAAGGATCACTTTTAGGTCAACTCTTAGACTTAGTTTTTTATTGGTTGTTGGGCCCTATTGTTGCCAGCTTGACCAGTTATGATCTATTGTGCCAGTAGACTTAGTTAGACCATATCGCAATAATCTATAGCTATCAAATACGAGAAATTAACACGTACATGTAAACAAATTCAGAACTTCATTCGATCACATCCGTTTGATCCGAGGTGTTTTCAGTAGAAAACTAATCACCCAAACTTTGTCAATCTGTTTGTAAATAAACGCTTCGAATGAATTAATTGATTTCTATGAATTTCAAATGTATTACGTACTTTGATTGGAGCAGTTTTGACAGTCATTTGTTTTTATTTACTTGCGTTTGTCGACTTTGCGATGTTTTCCTTCAAGTAAACAAACTCCTCGGATCTGCGTACTAATGTCAGTACCTAGATGATGTGTTGCTTTGTAAAAAAAATTAAATAAATAATTTTTGCGAAGTCAACTCTAAAGTCTGTTTCAATCAATACCTAGATACTAGAATTAAGTCAAGTTCTAGTAAGTGCAAACATCTTTATAAGTCCTTTTGTCTTTTTATGGGACCTTACGAAATCATCTTCATTATCATCAGCTTCATTCGAAAAACTACCATTTGGTGCCACCTCCATGATACCACTCACGACTTACATAAAATGGTCAGGTGCACTAAATGTCTATTCTGTGGCAACCCATGGATTGACAACAATAGAATAAACAATATAATTTCTATATATGATTTAAAAGTTTGTTGCATTTTGCATTAAATTCATTTAGTTTCGGGAAGTTGGGAAAGTAAATACTAAAGGATAAATCCTTCCCTTCCCGAATACGATGTTTACCTTATATATGAGTGTCGTTGCATTATATCCCGTGTGTTGATTAATTTAATAGAATTTTTGCCAGAAACTTTTTAGACTAACCTACGCTAGCTTATTAGTGTAATTTAGGTACTTCTTGATCTCAAATTCCTAATTTTTCCATCGGCGCAGTCGTCTTATACGACCTAAGTGTAGCTCCACCGAATTAGTGGTACATCCCCTCCCATTGATTCGTATACCATCGAGTCGGAATGAAAAGTAGTGGGTAATATCTTACATTTGCATATTTTAATTGTGATACAAGGGTGTCTCCCGCTGTGCGAATGTGGCATAAGCAACCGATTTGCATACATAGTCGCGACGGCAAATTATTCTATGTGTAAATAAAGTCGAGTAATTGAAATGTGAAGTGTTACTGTTAGACAGTTATTAAAATCGCTGCGACACGGTGTATAACACAGTACAAGAGCTGACGAGCGATGCTTTTATGATTAAAATAAATAAAACATTAGATAAATATTAACTAGATACGTCGCATTGATTGTTTGACGTGGTAGCTACTCAGGCACTCGCATGCTTCAGCCTAGAAGTTTTAAAAAAAGCATTATTAATACATTAATGTCACATAAATAAGTACTCGATTAAAAAGAAAAGGAGGTATTATGTATTGTTCACAATCATAAGTTAAGAGCCATATGACAGTCTGGAGATTCTCAGATTTTACCGAATTTATCAATGTGTGTGTGCGATTTTATATGTCCGGGACACAAAAAAATGTTAACTGTAATTAAACAATTTTGATACTTTATCTCTAGGTAGTAGTAGCTTTGCGTATGATGAACACAGAAAATAATGGTCTTATAAAAGTCGATGTGATAAATTAATGTTATTCCAGTTTTTTTGTATTTAAAATACCTATTACGAATACAGTGAATACAGTTCGGAATCAGGGCTCGCGTCAATTCCGTTCGCGAACATTTTCCTTTTGATAATTATCTAACTAAATTCACAGATTTAAACACAAACGTACAGTTATAATAACGTAAAAAACTTACAGCATAGAAAAAACGAAAAGCATCCAAAGGGTGAAGACATATAGAGGCGGGTAACACGCACTGACCTGCAACGACTAACCAGTGTTGTGCCGTGTTGGCTATTTCATGGAATTGAAATGCTTTATAGAGACTTTTCCGACTCAAGTCTTGATTTGAATCTTGTTTTAAAACAATTTTCTAGTGTCAGTCGGTCCTTATTTGGATTGTTGTAACGAATTTCTTAAATATTTCGAGATTAAAAATAGATGACTTGGCACATCACTAGTCAGTCGGTACAGGTTGGTACCGGTTATCTGCCTCTTTATATCTTCACCCAAATCGTGACTTCTCAGAGTAGGTATTTTTTTACGAATGTAAACTCCACGAGAAACGGGGACTAAGGGTTATTGGTGGATGATGCCATTGGTTCTGCGCTTGATCTACCATGTGTCATACCAGCTGGATGCTATGAAGATTTATTTACACATAAATGCTTTTTAGTGTAACGCTGTTCTTTGATATGATTTGTATTTTGATATATGAAATATGTCACAAGTTATTATAGCTGACATTCAGAAAATGTAGTTAAGAAAATTTCGATCAAGATTTCAAGTATTTCATGTATAACAGATGATAAACAAGATAATTATTATTTAATTATTTGGTTTGCACCGGTATTATATCATTTTGTCCATATACATTTTTCAATAATGAAATATTATACGAATATGGACTTGAATAGAACCATGGAACTTCATGGCATTTGCGTACAATTTGAATGCAGGTTCATATTAACTACATACACATCACATGAAACGCTTCTATTTAAACAAGCGTTTTACTATACAAGTTTATAGTTAGGTTGTGGTTGTAGATTGTGGTAGAAAGAAAAATAATGTTAAATAAGCAAAATATTGCCCTATTTATTTAGGTTTAAACAATTGAAACACTGTTACTAGCATATGAAATTAATGCCATGAACAAGTCCCACACAGTATGGAATTGACGCCAATGGCCAATGGTATGTACGTACAAGTGCGTATCAAAGGTTGTGGAACTAAATAACGCCTATATACGGTATATATTAAGAAAAACTGACCTTTTACTTTTTGTCGTCCCTTTATTCTTATTCAAAATCCAAAGCACGAATGATGTAAGAAAATTTATAAACTTACTTGTTTACTACTCAAATTCAAATACTTAAAACAAAAGCCCTTATTTGTCTTCAATTTTGTTGGGTTAATGGTCACTTCACCACCATACTATTTCAATAAAACCGACTTCAAAAACAAAACACATTAAAAAGTCTTAAATAAACTCTTGAAAGGACCCCATTTTAGGCAAACCATTTCTTTTTGGAGTCGATGCCCAGATAGATGTCGCTTAAGATGGAACTTGAGAGAGCCCATGCGATGGCACTGACTTCAAAAAGAAATGGTTTGCCTAAATTGGAGTCCTTTGAAGAGTTTTAGACTTTTTAGTGAAAAAAAAACTTCGACCACAGAAAACTTTGCTTCATATCCAGCCTCGGCGCGCCCCAGCCCTGTTTTATAATAACTTAAGGAGTAAGAGGTAAATACCAATTCAACAAAGTAAATATCATGAAAATCGGTCTACCGTTGTTGAACTATAAAGTAGTGTTACTGATATTACTTTATTTTATATAAATAAGGTTATTATTTGCAACCCCATACATATGCAATAGAATTGGTACTATTGCCTATTCTTGGCCTTATTAATTCAGTATTTGTCTAAAATTGGGATTTAACTGTTTGGTGATAGGAACAGTTTGCTCATCATATACCACAATATTATTTTGTAGACAATTTTTTATTATTATTATTTTTGTCGATAATTTTGGTCCTAGTATCTGCACATTTTGTTTGATTAAGTTGCGAAAATACAAATTGTATATGATAAAAGATCTTCGTTATAACTCATGAACCTCTTGAAATAGTCGCCATACATATAAATCTTTCTTGTTTATAGTATTAATAAGGATTCCTTTCTATGCAAGTTTACATAACATTGATTAATCATTTAATTAAATACAACTAATAATCGATACAAAAAAACGAATACTTTTTTGTTATAATTAGAGACCATCGACGATCCAAATGCACTATGGCTTTATGCCTGTTGCATAAAGCCTCAAAGCGAATTGGTCGCCGTATAAAAATTGTGCAAAGCGTGATATTTTCAAATTTGGAATTAGTATCATACACGAAATAAAAGACTAGCAGCGAAGACAACGAGCGACACACCCTTCCCCTCCGAGCGCTCGGCGCTGTCTGTCAAATATCGATCGAAGATGAATGTTCGTGACAGCTCCAAATCTCAAATTTATAGGTTACTTTAGTAAGATATTTTGAATATATTGCGCAAGATAAAATCAAGAATTTAGATGCTAAGTCAAAGATAGGAACCTCTATAACATTGTTTTATCAAATAACACAGAATAAGTGCAATGTATCTCAGAGATAATCGCCTGTCTTTAGGTGCGTATTTTATGCCAAAACATGGTTTTGATTTTATCTTCATTTGGAATAACCAGAGCGATAAATAAAAAAAACAGAGTCGACACCTTGTATACGAACGTAATTCCCTTCAAGTTTATGTTATTTCGATAGCTGATGTCAACAAGTGATCTAGAAGAGTGCGCCAGAAAAACCGTCAATTTGGCTTCTATGATTGCAAATTACAGACATTTTAAAGATTGAATCAAAAATTCAGAGTCGACATCTTATGGAGATAGTTAATTTCTACACAATTCATTCAAAAAAAGTAGTCTGTTTAGTCATTTCTGGGGAGAAATTTTCATTTGAACTTTGTTAGACGGTAGGTGACAGCAGCCTTAAGTAATTTTGTATTTTTACAGTTTCGCACTTTTAAGAAAATAATGGCGCAACTTTGTTTTCATGAAAATACGGGTGCCTCATAAGAGCACGTCAACGGTAACCTTCACACTACACGAATATTGTTTAAAATCCAGTGGATCGTCCGCGTGCCGTAATAAAAGTGTTTAACGCTTATTCTAAACGTTTCCAGACATCGGGTATAAATAAAGAATCGAAGTAACAACGATATTTTCGATTACAGGCGAGATGACGAGGGTGCGAGAGGCGGCGCCGCGCGCGCCGTGGTACGCCGGTAACGGGTGACGTCACGGCTATTTCTTCAGCTGACTTAGGGATGGCACTAGTATTGAAATGAGATTGAATCTGCTAGGAATGATTAATTACAATTTTCTCAAAGTTGATAAAGTGTATTAGGATGATTAAGACAATTCAAATTATTTTGCTCGTTTCATTACTCAAATAAAGATCTTTTTTGGTATTACTGTCAGAATAAGAACCACGAGTTTCTCGCCCACTGCTCTTACAATTGTTTTTTATCGGGTTGGTTTTCATGGCGTCATTTTTCTATACAATTGTATTACAGTTTTACGTCGACCATTTTTTTAGATCGTTATTTATTAATGACGAAAACTTTCCATTTATCGTGTTCCAGTTTACGTTTTTGGGACGTATCATATGATTATTAATTTTCGCACTACAATTATTATACTTTTCTCATCTCTATCATATTAAAATGTCTTATTTACTTTGAAACCGTTTTGTGATATAATTGGCAACCCTAGCGCCCACACTTAGTAATCGTCCATTTTGAAATTCAATTTTACAGACGGAACTCGCTTTAATATAAGCTGTAAGTAGTAATTTTAAATTGTAAATGCATCACTGTAAATACTTAATTGTACGGTTAGTCGGTGCATTAAGTCCTTTAAAGAGTTAATCGCACTTTTGATTTAATTCGTTATAATTAAAATAGCAATTATAGAGCAAGCTCTATTATTTAAAAAGTTCTGAGTAAGCTCAATCATGGATATTGTATCGTTACCTAATATTGTGCTACATATTTATTAAAGAAAGCGATTCTTATGACATTCAGCACCGTAACTAAGAAGTAAAGCGGCGCTGTTTTGAAGATTTATTGCCTTATGAAAAAATAATTTTAAATTGGTAAAATATTATTGTTTAATTATTTTTATCTATTATGAGGGGCTTGTAGCGCAGTGGTGGCAGTGCTTTGGTAGTAATACCGAAGTGAAGCAACTTTCGGCGCGGTCGGAGTTTGGATGGGTGAACATTCCGACTATATAAGTGACGTACATCACGAACATCTCCGTGCTTCGGAAGGCACGTTAAGCCGTTGGTCCCGGCTAATATCGATTTGTATTAGTCGTTAAGCCTAGTCAGAGGCCCTATGGGCGGCTTGATAAAAATCTGACAGCAAGGTTGGTCGCTTGCCTTGCAAACACCCCTCTGCCAATCCGCACTGAGCCCGCGTGGTGGAGTATTGCTCATACTACCTCACATTTGAGGTAAGGCCTTTGCCCAGCAGTGGGATGCTTACAGGCTAACTTTACTTTTTTTATCTATTTTATAATATATACATATATTAATATTTTCTATCCCCAGTAAACTTATAGAAATTTGTTTTTTCAAACTTTGTATTCCAATTACAGGTTTCTGCGCAGGAGTTTCATTTTGTCTATCACTTTTGAAATTCCAAGTATATTGACGCAGGTACCAAATTAGCTTACTGTTGTCATAAACAAAGAGGTTAAGTGTTCCACGAATAACACTAGCCCTTCTTTAGTATTCACCATACTCGTACAGTTCACTTAAGAAACTGATACACGTGAAAACATGTAAATAAATAAAAATATGAAATTCTGGCTTTTTAGAGACTTTGTATTTAATCAAATAAATCTTTTTGTTTTTTTAATGCGAACTTTTTGAGCTAAGCGAATTGAACAGTTTAGAAATTATTACGGTTGATTGTACTTACCGACCGGCTGATGTATTTGCGTTAGAAACGTTATTTTTGGCGTCCAATATCTAAGTTCGTTGAAGCCGCTCGAGGTTGTAATGAGTAAATGTAACGCGAGCCCAATTTTAATTCAAGGAAATTTTGAATTATCTAGTCAATCGTAATTTTTTTTTATAACGGAAGAATATTACAGATTTTTAATAACTTTAGAATTAGAAATTAAGGCTTTAACTCAACCGTTTTTAACTTATTTATTAGTCAATACCAAGCCCACTCGGATGACCCCCTACAAATGATGCATATCAAGCGTCTCTACAAGATCTACGACATCGACTAGCGGTTAATATTCCCGAAGGTAAGAAAATAGCCCGCCAGGGTAAAAACTTTCAAACTTCTAAAAAGTACTGACTACCTACCAAAACTTAAAAACGTAGCAAAAACATAAGTAACTACTCTCAAAGTTTCAAAGTAAGTTGTTCGCAAAATCAACATTTATTGACCCACTCCAGATGCGCGGATATCGCCGCAAAGTATAACAAAGGAACTGCAAAAATACCGCGCTCCAACAAATCTGCCGACATATTGTTCCTACTTACTCACGTACGGTCTACCGTCTGAAAGAATTTCCTTACTCCCATTTACCAGAACGCACACATACATCTCTGTTCGTAATAAATATCGCACTTCTATTATTTTCATCACGTAATAAAACTAATAACCGATAAAATGCAATCAGACCGCCTACTTCGTTCCCTGTGACGTCAAACTTCGTCAGGGCTTTCGCTACTGCGCGCACGATGGCGCTAGCATTAACCACCATGTTTTTTGGGGTCATGTTAGCTCTTTTCCAGTGCAATACTTTCAGCTCCTTTTAGCTTTAACCAAAAGAAAAAAAACTAATATTTATGAGGAAGTACACAATATGGTGAAATTCTAATCCATTTCTGCTAAAATGCCGATGGTAGGTAAACGCCATCTGTTGACGCGCGGCGGCAATAAGATCCTTTCCGCCTTTTAGCACATTACTTTTCACAAAGTGCTACCTAGGTCACTTCCGGATATCCATACATTAGCTACAAATGCCATAATTCTGTGCTGACGGCCGAGTAACTGAGTAATTTTGGTGTGCCCAATTTCTGTCTTACGCTTATGTAGGTGAACTCTTTGAAAGTTTAATGAAATGGGCCGGGCTCGTGTAATGAAGTGAGCAAGTTGGAAAACACTTCAGTGGTTGTATTACATCAATATTCTCAAAATTTTTATTTGTTTGCTAAAGAAGAAAAAAGAAGAAGAAGAAGAAAGAAGAAAGAAAAAAAAACACATCAGTACTTTATTAATGTTTAACTTTGCATTCCGATAAATAGTTTTCTTATTTTATAATATTAATTCTTTGAATTTATACTAACGTAAGCATTACGTCAGACGCTATCAATTAAAACACAATAATCAGGATAGTAATTTAGTTGATAAGCTAACCGCCATACTAGCTAAGTCCAATTAACTCATAGCCAATATTGAGACATAGTCCAGTGATTAAATTTGCAAGGAACTATGAATACAAGGCAATGCCTGAATGCTTGAGTGCGTTAGCCAGGGAAGGGACATTTAACTAGTTTCTGGACAGGTCGTCATAGTTACTAACTAATACAATATTTGTATTACATAGGAGAGAGTTGACTTCCTAACGAGACTCAGTCCTAACCCATATACTCCCTTATTCCGATAAATGTAATTTCACCATAAGCTTCAACCGTTTTAGCTATTGCTTTGATTAACTCGTCTAGTCCCCAAAGAGCGAACTCGCAATGACGTAGGTACCTGAGTCAAGTGAGTTTTGATATGTAAGGTAGTTTACTCTCAATCCCGTATCATACAATAAATGTGTATCAGTGTAAGCATTTTATATACGAAGGTCAGCATTCCAGTATTAAAACATTACGAGGAAAAGCCATCCTGCGGAGAATCGATAGCCAAAGGTTGTAACATCCACCGCTATATTAGGCCGACACATAAGCCGGTGACCTCCAATTTTTCAGGTCGTGGGTCTTTTATCGACACTCACCCATCGATATCCGTGTCCTGGTTTTATCACACCAATAATTCCTTAAGATTAGACGCTGAAGATGCCGTACTTTTACGAATTGCTCTCTAGATAACTTTTGCGATATTTAACGTAAATTAAGGTCACGTAGCAAGATCAACTTAAGATGTCAATTCAGCTTATGTCTATTTTTAGTGATGCGTTATTTACAGAGAAGAGGAAATCACATCAGTATTACGATATTGCTGTGTTTGATAAAGGTACCATATGCTATGCTTCATCAGTGAACTCAATGAAAGCAAGTAAATAATCTAAGAATGAAGGTTCCGCTAACCCAGTAGAGATCTGGTACAACAATAATCGAGAATACTACCGTAAGTAGGTCGTTCAATGACCACAGATTACCACCACAGACAGATAGGTCGTTCAATGACAGACGATTACAACAGAAACTAGATCACTTTCCCACTCCGCGAGAAGTGCCAGAGATCAACGAATACTAGACGAGAAGTTGTGAGCACTCATAATTTATTCACATCACAACGCCTGAGGTATGCTTTAAATTTTTTCCATTCCCCTAACGCATGTCAACCCTGGAGGTTGTCAGTTTTACTGTACGTATGCAAACGAACACAATTAATTTGAGGTCATGTTAGAAAAAGTGGTCACACTTTTGGCTAAAAGTCAACATTAAACTCGGAGGTAATTGTGGAAGTGCGGACGCTACTTTCAGCAAATATTTCTCAATGCAACGGAAATGTTTTTGTACTTTTTAAACGGGGTTTTGCACTAAAAACTTTATGGGAACTCATTCTTCATCTTGTCTCGTAAACAATCCGTAGTTGGGCCACCCAAGTACAATTATCCACAATCTGGCAGCGAGCTGATTCACCATCTGGTCTATTTTATGTCTTCAATAAATCACGTGAGAATATCGAAAACAGACTGATTGTAGAATGTCGATATAGGTCAGCATTGCAAACGTCTAGAATAATGGAACTGTGAATGTCGAAACACCACGATTGAAACCGTTTTCATCCTTGCCAACGACGGAAACATTATTACTACCCTGTGAATAACCCTCCTTTTTAAAGTTGGTAAAAACGAGTTCAGTATTCATCATGACAAAGTCAGAACGGAAAAAGTAAGCAAAAAAAAAATGTTTACTGTTTCGAGTTTTGAAACCAACTTGGGTATATTCGGAACACTATTATCTTATTAATAACTGCGAAATGAAATTAAGCAATACCTGTAAATGAGGCTCCTAAACGTGATGATCTAATTGTGGAGATAAAACAATAGATATGGTGTTATCTGCTCATATCGTAGATAATAAATACACACAGCTTTATTAAACTGTCAGTTAGCAGTACGTGTTAGCGTGACTTATCATTTTTGGTTTTAATCACGGAAATTAACAACTATGAAATCGATGATGATCTTGTCATTTGCTTGCTTTATATCGGATTAGCAATATTTTAATTTGTGTTTGCAAATCTATGATCCTAATTTATAGTTCTAATCGACGAGGATGGACTATATATGAGATTTTAAACTTTCGCGTTGCATTACAATGAGAATTAGACATGACGGGTCTAAACACGAAATATTAATATAATATTAGTATGAGTTTGATGGACTATATAGCTGAGCTAATGAAATGAATAGGCAAGAAAATGAGAAATAAGACATTACTAGCTTTTATACACGTAAAAAAACACACAAAGCATAAGTAAAAATAGATAACATAAGAAGTAAAAAAAATATCAAAAACAGCCTTTTAATAGTAAAATAAATTATACAAAATGTGGCAAGGAGTTATTTGCCACAATAGTATATTTTATTGTACATATCAAAGTTAATAAATCATTATTGTCTTCTTACCACCACCCTTCATTAAAATAAAACTATTATTTTTCTAGGTAATCTATTTTGTGTTTACATAATTCAAAACGAATATTGATTTTCTTCCGTTTTGTATTTTTTAATCGGTACTCCGACATGTTGATTGTTTGTGCCACAAATTAAAGGTAATGAATGTATCGAATAAAGCAAACAGAACTCAATTAAAAATCAATTAGAAATCTGGCTGACATATAAAATTACAGAAATAAAAGCAAACCCGAGCCAACAGAGACTGCGCCGTTCGGCCATAAGATAAACATAGTTTTTCCAAGAATAACGATTGGTCAAGGAATGCGTGATGTAAAACACCTATTCCAAATGCTTCTTTGAATAATGATAGTAAAATTTATCGTTGCAAGCAAAGTTGAAATTAAATAGAAGCTATGGAGATTCTTATTTACCTTTATTTGATTTTCTTCTGTACCACAACAATGCACGTCACCGTAAAAAAGAGCAAATTTTGGTTTAGGCAGATAAAAAGATACTTCTAAAGTCCATAACGACTTTAATTTATCTTTTCTATCAACACTGTGGAAACGTATCAACATTTCCAAACAGCGCTGCAGGAAAATGTTATTGTTGCAAAGTTTTCCTATTTTCCTGCTACTCGCCGATAGATGGCGTAACCAGTCCACAGCCACGTCGTTCTACTGGCGAACTATCACGCCCGTTGGCATGTTGCCGCAAACGAGTTTGGAAAGCTTAGATTTTCCCCGAGAGCAAAGCGGTTTTGGCTGGCTAATTGCTGAGCTGATAATAATATAACTTTATACTGATTTTTTTTCATTAAGTGCCTCCGTTGGTTACGTACTTTCTACTATTTAAGATGTTCTTCTTTAATATTTAAGCTTTTTATAAGTCATTATAAGTTACTGTAGTGAAAAATAAAATGCTTCTTTTTGTAAACTTTAAAGATGTTTATTTAGTGGTCAATAAAGGACCAGTAACTATTATTTATCTAGAAAATCTACAGAAGTATATTTAAAAGTCTAAAGTATTTTTATTCCATTAAGGACGACCGGTGCACGCATTCCTAGCAATTAGAAAGATGAGACAAGAGTAAAGGCTATAATATTTAATATACTTCAGCAATCAGCTGCTCAACGCAGGGCGAATGAGGGAGTCAACTTTAATCCACATGTGCAGTGCCACCTGGCGGTCGCGCGCGTCATCTTTCAAACTCAGTTATCATAGCCAGTATAATCTATTCGCCGACACACTCTACTCGCCGCTATAAAAAGCCAATATAAACCTAAACGTCGCTGAGATCGCCCGCATTATCTCGTGATTATCGCGTGTCAAAACATCGCCACGCTCGCGATACTTCGCATGTAATCTGATAAACGATGTACTCTGCACGCTTCGCGCTCCAGCGCCTTCCTTTTCTAACAAGCGCCATCTGTAGCGCACCATCTCTCTCGTACGGTCATCCGTTTCATTCATGCGCGGTACACCTCGGCGGTGGCGCACTGTTTACAGACACAAACAAACAGTACAGCAAACCGCTTAGCTTTAAGTACGAGACCGTGAAAGTGATATTGTCAAGTGCGTCTGTCTCGCTCTAAAGGCCGAGCGGTTAGTGCTTTGTGCGCCGATAGATGTCGCTAGCAGTTCCGTTTTGTGGTGGCGAATGAAGTAAATGTCACAATAATTTGGGCGCGACGTTGCCGGTCTTCGCCACCCGTGCGGTGGCGGGCGGGAGTTTATGAAGAGGCAGGCTTATGGTGCGGCTTTGTGGAGTCTTAAGTCTGGGGCTATAGAGGTTAATATGGAATAGGTGGGCGTTGGTTTCAGGTTTGTGTTTTGGTGTGCTCGTCACGTAAACGTAACGAGCGTGGTACACACACGTACGCGGCTGTCAGTAGGTAGCTAATGCGAGTCACTGTGATCGCTTATTGTGGTAGAGCGCCCGCGCGGTTTATAGCGTTTAATTCAATTTAGTAATTGATACGTTTGTCGGTTGACTTTATCGCTTTAATGGTCTACATCTTTTAAGACTATGAAATTGGCATGAGTAAATAAATTAATTGATTAGCTTTTGAATAATAACTGCCAATTCCATTATTTAATTTAATAAAACAATATCCAAATTTTTATCGCAAACCTATAATTAATATTAATCGTCAATCTCTATACATATTTTTAAAACTATGATAATTCCCAATTTATAAAATAATTAAAAGTCAGTATGCGCGCTATTAAAACCTCTATCTAGTATATGTATCGTACATATCATTTACACAAAATATAACGATCACGTTATGTAGATATTTTGGATTATTATAATTCATTGTTTATTGGTAATATAGGTATTTTTAAATTTCATTCGTTTGACAATAATAATCTTCTAACAATCACGTATGTGATTACTTTAATCACATTCAAAACAATTTAATTAACTAATGAGGTATTAAAAATCACTAATCGCCCGGCTCATTAATCTAAGCGTACGAAACCAAATAAGAGCAAATTGTCAGCCTGACAACTCCCTAAACATGGTAATTCACGCGCCACATTCTTCGATACTTCGCTCGAGCCGTTGCGGCTCACACACATTAACAAAACATTCTCATTGCCTTAATACATCTTTTTTAATCATGTACAAAAATCACTCTACATCTTATACACGCAAAGCCCAAAATTGACGTTTTTGCGTTTACGTCGTTTCGCACCGAAGTGGACCATCGCACACATGTAGCATTTATGAGTACAGTAGTCGACGTGTTGTGTACAATATGACGTTCTCGTATTGTACCTACTATTATAAATGAAATGTGTAGCTTTCACGAGAGCACACAAGCGTAACGCGATGTTTCGTCAGTGCCCTCTCACGCTGATATGGACCTAGAGTAAACCACTCAAGGTGTACATTGCAGGTCACTTGATATATGTGACTTATAATCTTTTCGTAATAAACAAAGCACGGGTGTCGGTAAACGCGTGACCTGTTATTGTGTGTATTAGGTTGCTTTAATCACTATTTCGAGTGGGCTGCGATATGACTTTCGAACTGACGACCTAGCAACACCGCTTAATTGAATTTTTGTGTTTAATGGGTATTATTTAATTTGGCTGCGTATTTTAACTCGTTAGGATTGGCAAGAGTTGGGAAACTGCAATGTAAAGGTACGGATTACTTTGTGGCCGTTGATTTATACGTTTTTTTTATCACAAACAAAAAGAAATCCCGCTCCAATTTTATTTCAAGTAGGTATTAGTTACATGAATCGCATCATGTGAGAGCCGATTACATGCCATTTAAATATCGAACCGCGAGTAATTTCGCAAGTCATCAGAGCGTCCTTTTATGCGCAAGAGTTTCAAAGCGATGCAAAAAGTGTTATAATCGCTAAAGGTGAAGCTTCGTATTGTGCCGAGCGGCGGGCAAGTAAATTAGAGAGCGACCGGACTATAACTAAACTAAGAGGAGTCGAACTGGCGCTCCGACTAAAGAATTGTGTGGACATGACCACTTTTTTTTCTTTTTTGTTAAATGAGGTTACCGGATTGATGTTACCGAACAAGGCAATATAAATAGAACATTATAATAGAAAGAAATAAGAAAAAAGTACTTTTCTATGTAATAATAAATCCAGTAAAACTCGTAGTCTTCGGATTAAAAAAGAACTAAATTGATGCCTAGGACTGGTTATGGGAGGAAGACCATTTTGTTTAAGGGAGAAAAGCTTTATAACAAACTGTCATCTGATAAAAGGAGCTGTGAAACTCTAAATTCCTTTGAAAATAAGCTTATAAGCTACATATTGAAGCGGGTACTGGCGGCCAATATCTTTAGTTCAATTTTTTATTTTATTTTGTCTCATTTTAATTGAAATTTGTATTTCTTATGAGAACAACGTTCTTTAAAATAAACTTACTTTATGTTTTGATTTAATTAATTATTTCGATTATTAAGTAGTTACTTCAACAAGCTCGATCTGATACTCTGGCTGCTTTTCAGGTAGACTTCAGTATAAGCCTATGTTTATCTCTATCAGAACTTAATATATATTATTTATTGCACTTATAAGATGTACAGAAAAAACAAAAAGTCACAATGTGAACAAAGGTGGGCTTATCCCTAAAAGAGATCTCTTCCAGCCAACCCATAGGTGTTGGAAATGAAATAGAATGAAATGAAACTTATAAATAAATAAAAGTGAAAGTTGTATATACCTTCTTAAAACTCAAATAAATTGCCCTTATCCTTGCAAAAACTTTAACAAAAAAGGAATAATCAGTTCATTTACTGCAAGATAATAAATCTACTATACACACTAAAACATTTTAACACCTTGTACGCAGTTCATTCAACTGCAATAACAGACGATTATCATTTTCATGATAATTAGTTCCGCGCCGCTACGTTACACACTGTGATATCAAATATAATTTAAACATTAATGACTGATGTTTAAAAGTTCTAAATTCGAAACGAAATCACTTCTGCAAATTATAACAAGTCCACACGTTAGATAGAAACGACCTGTTTTTAAGAAATAAAATAAATAAATAAATCAACACTTTAAGAAAAAAAAAATCAGCTCTAGAGCCCTATTTTTGTGAGTACTCACGTCTAGATTTTGAGTGATTTCCGTTGATTTTTATAGTGTTTTCGAACGAAAATCACACGCCATATTCAAGCGAGTGATTCAAAAATAGGGGCCCTATTCATCTACGAGTATATTCAATATCCCTTGTTCCAAATTCAAAATGATCCGAAACTCAAATCGGTTGCGGCGAAACACTGGCCGAAACCGATAATATGGTTGATGCTTCGTTTAATACGGATTATCCACTTGACGCCGCTGTTTGCCAGAAGCAGGAATGCGGCCCGGCGACTGCAGTGATGCATATCGTTGTACGTATGGTGCATATGCAACCCCCCCTCTCCCCTCTGCCTACCGTCTTTGTCTTGCCATTATACATTATGCGGGTTCGTAACTTGGGATGATTTAGGTGGATCTTGAAATAATGTGCATTTTGTGATAGGTTATTGGGTTTAATCGGGGATATGCCTTCATATGTATTTGTATCACACTGAATCATTATTATGAGAAATTAAAGTTATATTTTGTAATGATTAAGATATGCATCACACTATTCAAGCGTTAAAGATTACTTAAAATATAAATTATATTTATATTAGAAAGTCTGCTACATATGTTTTTTGTCAGAGGACAAAACTTTAAGTAAAAGCTAACTTGTTAGAACAAAGTAAGCTATACAAATAATTTTGATATTATCTTCATACTATAAATAGTCACAGTAAGAAAGACTTCAACGCGTCATAAGTATGTATGTACTGTGAAGTTGCAGTAAAATTTTCTTTGTAATCATTGCTTATTATTATTGCGAAGCGAAGCATTGAGGTTTGTAACCTCATAAAGAAATTATTTTTCTGTCTGTATACCACGAAGTTTATGATATTTTTATTATGGTATAATAATCAATATACCAACGAAAATATTGCAAAAAATAATACTGAAACAATGTTTACACGTTGGTCTGTCGAGAAAAGCAAAAAAAAAGAAAAAATAATATAAGCTGTTTCTCGTTTCGTTTATTTATTATGGTATAGAGATTAGGTGCTCAGGCAGGACCTGATACTCGTCTTTATACTATACTCTGAAATGAGAATAAACGAAAGAGAAGGCACTATATGGTCTGTATTAAATCGCTGAAGCAATATCATCTAATCCCCACATTCTGAGATCATATCACTTTGTTAGCCTGTCTGAAATGTGACCTTTCTTCACTTCGCAATAGAGCTCTTTTCTAATAGAAAATTATGGAAAGATAGGACATTTGTGGTAGAACGATTAGTGTAGTGTAAGTAAAATTAAAGGGAGTTTTTCTGCTTCAGGGAAATGAATCAGATAATAAAGCGGTGTTGAGCATTTCTGGGAAAACGTGATCTGTTTAATTTCCTCTTACGTGTCTATTTGCTGACTTATTTATTTATTAGCGATAAGACCGCCTAAATTGTACATTTCCTTTAAACAAATTTGTAAATTCACTAATGTTGTGTGCAACAAAGAGTTATCTATCCATCTATCTTATTTTGCCTTTATTTACCAATAATTGGTATTTATTTCGTCGTTCACGAAAACAGTGTCAGTTAAATTTACTTTTAATTTAAAAATGTTATTTAATAGATTGGAATTTATTTAATAATTCTTATGATGTACATATTTGAAAAATGTAAGCAGGCAGGAGAAAAGAATGGCAATTGCTCCACTGTCAAGAGCGAAAGAAGATGACATACATAAGCACCTACTTGTTAACAGTTAGTAAAAACATATTCAAATGAAAAGGTTTTGAGACAAAAGGGAAACTTATAAAAACGTTCTCTGTGTGGTGGGGCGGTGAAATTAAAAGGAGTAAAGTACTGCATTATACAAAAGAAGCCTGATTACACGTCACAAGTAAGCAGGCTTTTGTTCCCCGCCCGTGTTTCTGAAATGTAGAAAAACTTATACATAATTGCGGACCGTTACCTTGGCTGGTGTAAAAATATCTTACTTGCGAAATATTATGTTCTAACACCGTTAGTACACCAACGCATTCGTATGCGACAGCGATGAGGCTGAATGATCCTTAAAAGGATGCAACTATGACACCTATAGTAACACAGGTATGCTAACGCATTTGCAGGCATGCGAATGTCTCATGCTACATGCGAATGCGTTAGTGTGCTAACAACGCCGTCAGAGCAACGCCGGTAGAACAAAGCCGTTATACACCAACGCATTCACATGCTGAATTCGCATATGCTATGTCTCGCTCTAATATAGGTAGATGATAGTTGCATCATTGTCGGTATCATTCAGCCGCATCGCTGCCGCATGCGAATGCGTTAGTGTTCTAAAAGCGTAAACAAGTCGATTGTTTTATTCCAATCATAAAATGAAAGTACCTCTACATAATTAGCTTTTTTCATCTAAAAGAACTACGTTCTGCATTGTACAACGATGACGATTTTAATTTGAGCATCTTACTCGTGGCAGTGCTACGGCGTAGCAGAGCGTGATCTCGTAGCATTTCATGGCATTCATAGTTTATTTCAGATCTTAGTTTACGAGCTTTTACTACGGAGTTCAATTAGATTTTCTAGAACGACTTTCCATTTTGTTTATACAACTCCTCGTATTACAGTGCATTTTCTTTCAGTGGTTAGCGCTCCTGACTACTGAACCAGCGGCCACAGGTTTGAATCTCGCAAGGGGCAAATGTTTGTGTGATGAGCACGAACATTTGTACCGAAGTCATGAAATAGACATAGAAAAATTTATTGCTTTCATTACAGAAAAAACCGGCCAAGTGCGAGTCGGACTCGCGCACCGAGGGTTCCGTACAAACCTGCAAGGTTTACAATTAGATCTAAGTATTTGATATGAATTTCAACTTGATAGCTCTACGCGTTCATGAGGAAAAAAGTAATAAGTTTATATTTATTAAAAAATATATATTTTGTAATGTAACTAAAAATTTAAGGTTTTCGGAATTTTTCCTTTATGTGTGCTATAAAACGTTGCTTCATGCCAAATTTCAAGATTCTAGGTCGACTGGAAGTACCCTTTAGGTTTTGATTCCCTTGCGAGTACTTGCGAGTTTCAAAATATGCAGCTTAAATTGCTGTTTCTTTTGATTGCGTTGACATAGAAGTTTGATTTTGTTACAGCTTAAAGGTATTATAGACCTGAGTATTTGGTATGAATTTCAATTTAATACCTCTACGCGTTTATGAGGAAATGGGTAGTAAGTTTAAAATTATTAAAAAAAAATATTATGTGATGTAACTAAAAATTTATGGTTTTCGTAATTTTTCCTTTATCTATGCTATAAGACGTTGCTTCGTACCAAATTTCAAGATTCTGAGTTCACGGGAAGCACCCTGTAGGTTTTGATTCCCTTGCAAGTGTCGAAAATTTGCGGCATAAACGGCTGTATCTTTTGATTGCGTTGGCTTAGAAGTTTGATTTTTTCACAGCTTCAAGGGACAGTAGACCTGAGTAATTGATATAAATTTCAGCTTCATACCTCCACGCGTTCCTGAGAAAAAGGGTCTTGACAGACGGACGGACGGACAGACGGACAACAAAGTGATCCTATAAGGGTTCCGTTTTTTCCTTTTGAGGTACGGAACCCTAAAAATATGGTACACAAACGTGAGCAAATAAGTCATGGATGTTATTACTTAAGTATTTATGGGAGACACCCCCGTCATAGTCGTTGGTCTGGTACTTCGTAAAACATGGAAGAAATTCCTTTCTTCGAAACCAGACGATCGGTGTGTTGTCTGGCGCATATATATTTCAGACTCTAGTCTACATAGAGTCAGGAGTATTAACAAAAAGTGTTTACTAATTGAGAGTGCCCACGCTGTGATCAACTTTTACCAAACCCTATTTATGGCAAATAAACGAATAATGAATTATTATTATGCTGATGAAATACGTCTCAAGCTTATTAAATGTAGGGGTGATTGGAAGTCCAGTATTTTTTAACTTCGTTTTTACAAAAAAAAACATTTTATTTTAGAGATTTCAAAGTAAATATTTAAGGTGAGTAGGTAGAAGTATTTTATTATATTCTTTATTGCACTTATAAGATGTACAGAAAATACAAAAAGTCACAATGTGAACAAAGGTGGGCTTATCCCTAAAGGAGATCTCTTCCAGCCAACCCATAGGTGTTGAAAATGAAATAGTTGCGGATATTGGCAGTGCTAGATTAATAATACGGAAAAAAGTTATAATTTATTTATATTTTTTAAATAATAATAATTAACTAAATACTATAAATAATCTTACATAACGTATGTATATATACATATAACCAAACAATAATATAATATATAAATAATAATAATATATATCAATATTATGTATAAATCTAAACTATCCATGTATAAATGTATACTCTACGATGAAGAGGGTATTTGAGAGAGTAGATGTTCTTTAACTCTTTTTTTGATAATTTGTATATTGGAGCTTTCTTGCAGTTCTAGAGGCAGTTTGTTCCAGAGTCTCGCAGCATAGACAGAGAAGGAGTCAAAGAAAAAGTTGGTATTGCTCCTTGAAATTTCGAGAGTGGCGGTGATGCAAGGTCTTCTAGAGCGTGTGGGAGGGGGAAGTCGTTTGAAACGACATTGGAGATAGGTTGGGGACTGAGGATTGTAGATGATATTGTACATAAAGTGAGGATATGCATGTCACGACGCAGGTAAATCGAAAGCCATTTTAGTTGGGTGCGATAGCTGGAGATGTGATCATATTTCCGTAGATTAAAGATAAACCTAATGGCCAGGTTCTGGAGACGCTCCAATTTATTAAGCAGCTCCTCGGTCAGATCTAAAAAGGCAACATCGGCATAGTCGAGTATCGGCAACAGAAGAGACTGCGCAAGCATAACTTTTGTTTTAAAAGGTAAGAAAAACTGGAGTCTTTTAAGAGAGTGGAATGTGTAATGCATTCGTCGACTGATGTCATTCACATGTGCTGTCCAAGACATGGTGCAGTCCATTATTAGGCCAAGATTTTTATTACTATTTAAGTTTATTTATTTATTGTCTTCATCACAATTGTTTCGTTTTTAGGGTTCCGTAGCCGAATGGCAAAAACGGAACCCCCATAGTTTCGTCAAGTCTGTCCGTCTGTCTGTCTGTCCGTCCGTATGTCACAGCCTTTTTATCCTGAAACTATTAGCATCACACCGCTGAAACTTGGTAGGTAGGTGTATCCTGTTTACCGCTTTCCGATTCAGGTACAAAAAATAAAAATAAATGATATTGAAGGGTGGCTCCCATACATGAAACTAAAACCAAAAAATTTTTTTTTACTCAAAGCTATACGTCTATGGATAGGTCTTTCATGACATTGAGGTTTCTAAAATCATTTTTTCTAAAAGTCTTACTTTTGAGAGATGGACGCTTCCAAAGTGGTAAAATGGGCGTCATCTAACTTTTGAACTAAGGAAGTGAAAATTTTGAAAAAAATATATGATGTAGATCTCAACAAAAACTTTCAACGAAAATTTTTGAGCGAAATCGAACTAGTAGTTTTTGAGATATAGCACATTTTATTAACCGCAAATATAACTTTATCTTTCATACAAACACTATGAAAAACAAAGTTATATTTGCGGTCAATATAATATTGTGGTATTTTGGCTAAGTGGAAGTAAGAAAGAATCCCTAATTCAGTTAAAGTTGGCACGGAACCCTCAGTGCGCGAGTCCGACTCGCACTTGGCCGGTTTTTGTAGTAGAAAACAGAGCAAACAAAGCCACAAGTGAACCCAGCTAATACATGTGCTAAATAACACGGCATTGATCCGGCCCAGCTTCGGCGACGGGGCAACCTTCGGTAGATTTATCGGGGTGAGGGTGGCTCAGAGGCCCATACTTTTAAGGCCTTACTTGTACCCTGTAGTGTAATCTCTACGTGACTTTGTCACTCACGCTGAGATGAGCAGTTGAGTGAGAGGGACGGCGGGAGGAGAAAATATGGATATTGGCTATCAGAGTAGAGTTATCTCTCGAGCCTCGGTGTCTACCACTCTGGGACATTACGCGTCACTTTTTGGTGGATCGAATATGTGGAGATAACTTTTAGATACCTAGTATAAAGTAACGGATTTTCAACACGTAGTTATAAAAAATACATAGGAATATACACGTTTCATTTATTTCAGTCCGCAGACCAACTGAGGACATATACACGTCCCAATATAAACCATACCACTGATTTGGGATAACTTTATAGAATGCACCCCTTAGACTCTGAAAAAAAAAACTCGCCACTTTATATTAAAGTTAACATAAGTACATTTTTGTCACTTTAGGTAGTTCAAATCAATTAAGCCTTATCAGAAGCCCCAAAATGATGTCAAAAAAATAATAAATAATTTAATTGCCCTGTTAAGTAGCCTATTTTTTTTTCAGTTAATTTTATAATGATACATCCACAATTCTAAATTTATCTTAACTGAGACTTCATGGTATTTGAAACCAAGCCAAAAGCGATCAAGTTTAAACTTTGCGATATTACTGTGTTAAAGCTAAGCTTTCTTGAAAGTGTGTTTGGAGAGCTACTCTGTATGAAAATGCTACTTTGTTTATGTTGAAGTAAGCTAAAATGCATATTTGTACACATAAATAAGTATTTTACTGAATGATGACTTAAGAAATTGTTGATCGTTTCACAGATTATAAAATTTTATTTACACTTATCAGTTTTGACCGAAGCATAACTGAGATGAGATCCGATGTAAATTTTTCAACTTACGAGTGATCAAATATTTTGGTGTTTAAATTCTAGCTATTGTGGTATTTTGGTGGCAAAATTATTACATACAGGCTTACATGAACAGAATAATTTATAGCAACTCGCATAATTGTGCGTCCTTTATCACGTCTTAGAAATTAAATAAATACGATGATATCTTCGAGCTCGAAATTATTAGAACCTAAGGCTGCTTGTCTAACTTCATAAAAAAATAAGTAGTGGTTGTCAGCTAAGGCTGTGATTAAAGTGCTACAATTGAACCTGATATACCTAACAAAAGCTCATAAGCTCATTTTACAGCTTAAGGCGACATTTTTCAGAAAATTTTAATGACTCGGCTACCGAATGATTACACACCCAAACAGAGTCGAAGAGGCAAACCGAACCACTCGCGAACTTCCGAAGGCTTTCCGGCTAGGGGTGCCCGCCTCCGTAACTATGGAAACTCGTTGGGATAATTTTGAAAACATGTATTTTGCTTAATTTATCTTTAAGTTAGTTTCATTACTTCGGTATTCGCGACTAGTTCAGCGCTTTCATTTGATACTCATAATGAGGTACTTAAAAAAATGTAATTTTGAAGTGATGGCCACTTTGGATCTACAGAATTGAATTAATCGTCTTGTCATAAGTACAGATGATTCAACCTAACCGATACTACCACATAAAAAGCTCAAAAGGTAACCTCACCGTTTCAGGCGACATTGTTTCAGCATTAGAAACATCAGACATTTAATTAAAAAACAATGTTCGCGAATGGAATCCGTAAAGTGTGTTGTAATCAGTCAGGTATCAAACGACTGCCGGGAGTCGCATAATAATGGAATTTCTATTGTGTCTCGTTTACACATACTTGACGAGTTAATCAATTTAAAAAAAAGGATATAATCCCCGGTATTATCCTTAAACAGCTTTTTAATCGATAAAGGTAAATCGATACACACGTGCAACACTCGACAGGGGGCGACCATCGGGGTGGGGGGTGAGAAGTTATTAATTCTGTAGGCGAGAGCCAGCCTACGGTCTGACTGCAACATAGTGATGTGCACTGCACTGGATACTCAAGGAATTTCAGGAACAAAGGCGAGGAAACCATCCGCTAAAATTGTAAAGTTAATTGTAGAACTTTAAAACAATAAATTAATATTCACAAAAGATACATGCTATTGAATAACTTATAAAATAATTCAAAGTTCAGTGAAATCAACTGTAACTGTCATCAAATAAAATACCAGACAATAAGGAAAACCTAAGGCCCGAGCTCATTTTGTACTTGTACCTACTCTATAAAAACCGGTTAAGTGCGTGTCGGACCCGCGCACTGAGGGTTCCGTGCCACCCTTAACTAAATTCAGGGTCCACTTACTTTCACTTAACGAAAACATCACAATATATTGCGACAGCAAAAATAACTTTGTTTTTCATAGTGTTTGTATGAAAGACAAGGTTATATTTGCGGTTGATAAAAATGTGCAATATCTCAAAAACGACTACCTCGTGTGTTCATAAGTTTTGAGACAAACTTTGTAGTTAAAAAAATAAATTAAATATTAGTGGCTGCTATTTAATTCTATTTCCAATTTTGAATTTGGAATGTTTACTTTTAATACCTTTGACTTTTAAATTTATTTCTGTCAATTTTATCGTGATGGAGGGGACTAAAGAATTGCGTGCGACCGTGATATCGCTATTTAAGGCGGGAAAAAACCAATGGAGATTTTCCGTGAGGTGAAAACTTTTGGCGTAAGCCGTAACTTCGTGTATTACACTATCAAATGATACAAGGAGACAAGTTCCTTGCAAGATCGCCAAAGGAGTGGCCGGCCACGCTCTGTAAGGACGCCTGCGAACATCAAAATCATCCGAGAGCGACTTCGCCGAAATCCATGTCGCATTCAGAAAAAAATTGCTCTGCAGACTAATATTTCGCGCGTTTCAGTCAACAAAATACTGAAATATGATCTTAAGGTAAAGGCGTATAGCCGTAGAAAAGTTCACTTTTTAAACGATCGGCTTCGTAAATTGCGACGCGAACGTTGTCCATTACTGCTTAGGAGACACGATGCGAGGAAGATACTGTTCACCGATGAGAAAATTTTTACTGTCGAAGAAAAGTTCAACCGACAAAACAATAAAGTCTATGCCAAAAGTAGCAAGGATGTCCCAGCTTCAGCACGGAATGTCTCGCGTACTCATCATCCGGCAAGTGTGACGGTATGGTGAGGAGTTTCGTATGAAGGTGTCACTCCGCTCCATTTCTGTCAACAAGGCGTCAAGGTGAAAGCCAAGAATTATCAAAGTGACATCTTAGAGCCTGTTGTGAAACCCCTATCTCATACTTTATTTTACAACAAATCTTGGGTTTTCCAGCAAGACTCAGCACCATCCCATAAAGCAAAAACCACCCAAGCTTGGTAAGCTGGTTGAGGGAAAATGTGCCGGCCTTCATCGCGGCGAACGAATGGCCCTCCTCCAGCCCCGACCTCAACCCGCTGGATTATTCTCTACTAGCTTTTGCCCGCGACTTCGTTCGCGTGGACTTCGTCCCGTCTAGTCTAGTAAGCGCAAAAAATGTGTTTTTTTACGACCTCACATTAGAAACCTCAAAAATTGTAGCCTATATGTTATTCTGATGTATAAGCTATATTGTGGTTAAGTTTCATTCAAATCCATTCAGTAGTTTTTACGTGAAAGAGTAACAAACATCCATACATCCATACATCCATACATCCATACATCCATACTTACAAACTTTCGCCTTTATAATAGTAGTAGGATGGACTGAGTTAGAGCTCAGGGCCTGCCGGAAGTCCCACCCAAACTTGGAGTCACTGAAGCGAGCTCTTGTTCGAGAAGCAAAGCGAATCCCGCTAGAAAAGATTCGTGCCGCCATTGGTGATTGGTCAAATCGTCTAAGGGCCTGTATTAAAAACAAGGGTGGACATTTTGAATAAAATATATATTTTATTTTTGATTATTATCTACTTAGTGTTCACTGTAAATTTTAGAAATATAAGTTCTTCTTTTTCTTTGCCTTTTTCCCACTTTAGGTGGGGTCGGCTCCAATTTTCGTTGCAAGTTTTTGTTGAGATCTACATCATATATTTTTTTCAAAATTTTCACTTTCTTAGTTCAAAAGTTAGATGGGGGGGACGCCCATTTTACCACTTTGGACGCGTCTATATCTCAAACCTTACACTTTTAGAAAAAATGGTTTTAGAAACCTCAACATCATTTTAAAAGACCTATCCATAGACACCCCACACGCATAGGTTCGAGTAAAAAATTTTTTTAGGTTTTAGTTTCATGTATGGGAGCCCCCCCTTAAATATTATTTTTTCTAACTTTTTGTATCTGAATCGGAAAGCGGTGAACAAAATACACCTACCTACCAAGTTTCAGCTATGTGATGCTTATAGTTTCAGAATAAAGTGGCTGTGACATACGGACGGACAGACAGACAGACAGACAGACTTGACGAAACTATAAGGGTTCCGTTTTTTGCCATTCGGCTACGGAACCCTAAAAAGTATTGTAGAGTAGAGCTTTTTTAGTTAGTTAAGGATTAACACTCTCCTCTTAAGGTTAAGTACTGATGTCTGATATACTGACTGCTTATAACAATTAAAATTACATTTGCAACCTGAACCTATTTTTTATTATTTGCCATACTCGAGTCTGTACCGTTCACATCACATTCGTACTTGCAACTTGCTCCTTGCAACAGAATGAAACCTTGGATGTGAATAATAAGCTACCGATTTAATTATTTTGGTGCATCAAAATATATGTCCTTCTTTCTATATATAACATATTTTCATCTTTCGAAAATAAGTATGATAAAGTTATGCTTTAGTTACCTACCTGAATACATATCTAATGTATAATGATGATAAATGAAATGGATATAATATTATGTGGTTTGATAAATTTTCCCAAAAAAGTAGCTACAATTATACGGTTAATGCTAGTGTTATTTATTGTTAAAATACAAATTCATACCCCGTGGCAAAACTAAATGCAACATTGCTTGTATCATAAGCATTCAGACAAAATAATAGAATAATCCTTCACCGAGTCGAAGTTATTTAGAACAAAATCAATTCATTAGTAACCTTTAGCTGTATGTACGTAACAAGCAGGCCGAATACAATATTAGCTTGGAATTACGTTTTGATTAGTGTGCCCCGATACAGCGCAAAGAAAACAGTCTCGACGCGTCAAGTACAAAACTACATAGTTACGTAAAACTAGCGGTAACCCGCGACTGCGTCCGCGCGTTTCGAGTTTCCTCCCCCCGTTCCGGTTGTAGCGTGATGTTTTATAGTCCAAAACCTTCCTCGATAAATAAGCTATCAAACAGAATAAGATTATTTAAAATCAGTCAAGAAGTTCCTGAGGATAGCGCGTGCAAATCAACAAACAAACTCGTCAGCCGTACAATATTACAATATTTCTAAACAGAAAACCCAGGTACATATTTTTGGCCTGACCCGGGAATCAAACGCGGGACCTCTGGCGCAGCCGTCGCTTTAAGATGCGACCCTGCGCCATCGAGGCAGTAAAAAAAAGAAAATAAAAAAAGAGTAAATACTAAATAGAAGAACGAGGATAAAAGTGTGGTGGCATGCACACACATATAATTATAGTATACATAATAGTTATAAATAATTAATTTAACTTCAATTGTAAGCTTTGTAATTTAACTTCAATTCATTTTCATTATTTAAATCACTTGTTTTATATTCATAATAAAATCGCATCAAAACTTTAATTCACGAGTAAAGTCGGGCGCACAGCTAGTTTAGCAAAACTGCTGACGCCCGCGATCCGTAGCCTTTTGTCCAAGACGAGGCACCGGAGCAAGCGCATCGCGCTGCAGTCGGAATCGGTATCTCACGGCGAATGCACGCTCAATCTTTGCACCGTTCATTTCTTACGATCGCGCGCGCAGGCAACATCTCTGTAAAATATTATTTTCGGTTTTCAAATCTAAACTTAATTTATCTATTTCTCTCTTACTTAACCTTCTGTGTTCGTTTAACTGTTTTATATGTGGAACTGTTCTATTTGTGAATAAGACTTTAATAATTTATTTTCGTATTTTATTTATATTCACGGTAGGGCATCCCATATCTGGTGACCCTAAGTAGAAGCACGCGAATAATCATACGTTCGTTACATATTTCGGCCGTTAAACGCGACGCGCGATTCCTACCCGCGAATTTAAAATAAAAAAAACGGTCTAGAAATTTCAAGATCGCAACGTCACGATGGTTGGAGAAAATACTTCTGCGAGTAATTCGTCGGCTGCAACGACCGATTCTACGGCTACTGCCAGCAGTATTCCATCGCAAGAAGCCGTCTGCAAGGTTGGCATGAAGATTCCACCGTTTTGGGCTCAAGAACCGGCGTTATGGTTTGCACAAATAGAAGGGCAATTTTTTATCTCGGGTATAACGGCGGATACTACGAAGTTTTACCACGTTATTTCAAAGCTGGATCATCAGTACGCTGCCGAGGTAAAAGATATAATTACGGCCCCGCCCAGAGAAGACAAGTACGAAAAGCTTAAAAAAGAATTGATCAAACGGCTATCAGAATCGCAAGAAAAGAAAGTGAAACAACTTTTGGTACATGAAGAGCTAGGCGGCCGAAAGCCATCACAATTCTTGCGACACCTACAGACACTAGCTGGTCAAAGTATTCCAGAGAGCTTCCTCAGGACATTATGGTCCAGCAGATTGCCGCATAATATACAAACAGTGATAGCTACGCAACCCGATACGGCACTAGAAACCGTTGCAGAATTGGCAGACAAGGTGTATGAAATTGCACCACCTACTCCAGTGTTGGCTAGCATCGGGCCAGCTACGAGCAACAACATTTTAAGTGAGATGAGCAAGCAGATTGAAGAATTGACCCGGCAGGTATCCTCATTACAAAGGCAGGTACGTTCTAGTCATAGAAGTAGATTCCCCCGAGGACGAAGTGCGACACCAAACCGAAATCGCAGCCGGTCAAATTCAAATTCAAAAAGTAACGGTTTTTGCTGGTACCATGATCGATTCGGCGCGAAAGCTCGTAAATGTACTACGCCATGTTCGTACGTTAACACTGCGCCATCGGCGTTAAACGCAAATGGCAGCCGGAACTAGCGGTTAACGACTGCCCAAGACAATCAGGCCGCCTATTTGTTGAAGACCATACCACTAAAATGTCTTTTTTGGTTGACACAGGATCAGACCTCTGCGTGTATCCACGTTCGGCACTCCGAGAACCGCGTCCAAGAGAGGATTACGAATTATTCGCTGCCAACGGTTCTCGTATCCACACGTATGGCTGGATCCACCTGCAACTAAACCTAGGTCTTCGCCGTGTATTCAGATGGAGGTTTGTAGTAGCTGACGTATCCAAGCCGATTATAGGTGCAGATTTTCTCAGATTTTATAATCTACTTGTAGATCTGAAAAACTACAGGTTGATCGACGGCCTAACGACAATTTCAACAGCAGCCCAATCAGCCGAATTGACTACAGCGGACGTAGCCTCAGTCAAAGCAGTAAATGGTAACACCAAATACCACGAGCTGTTACGTAAGTACCCGGACATAACAAGGCCAGCCGGTATCGAGAAAGTGGTTAAGCATCAAACGGTCCACTATATCAGAACAACACCAGGCCCGCCTGTCACATCTCGTCCACGACGTCTTCCGCCTGACAAATTGAAAATAGCCCAAAAAGAGTTCGAAGATATGCTGTCAGCTGGTACGGTTCGAAGGTCAGAAAGCCCTTGAGCGTCTCCCTTACATCTCGTACCCAAGAAAGATAATGGATGGCGTCCCTGCGGCGATTACCGAGGTCTAAATGCCCGAACGATTCCCGATAAGTACCCAATCAGGCATATTCAGGATTTTGCTTACCAGCTCACAGGCAGTACGATTTACTCCAAGGTTGATCTCGTTAAAGCATACAACCAAATACCGGTAAATACAGAGGATATTATGAAAACAGCAGTCACTACGCCATTTGGACTCTTCGAATACGCGTTTATGCCGTTTGGGCTACGTAACGCAGCCCAAACCTTTCAGCGTTTCATAGATGAAGCACTCAGAGGCTTACCTTTTTGCTACGGATTCCTCGACGATATTCTCGTATTTTCAGAATCGGAAGCTCTGCATCTTCAGCATCTTCAGCAGCTTTTTCAGCGCTTAAATGAGTACGGTATAGTCATAAATACCGCTAAGTGTGAGTTTGGTCGATCACACATTACCTTTTTAGGACATGAAGTGAGCTCAGACGGCCTGAAACCACCCAAGGAGAGAGTAAAAGCACTGCAGGACTACCCAGTTCCCAAGACAGTTAAGGAGTTGCGTCGTTTCTTCGGAATGTACAACTTTTATCGTCGCTTTGTTCCGGGGGCAGCTCAGATACAGGGACCCCTGAACGTTCTCATATCTGGACCACAGACAAAAGGTACGGATAGCATAACACTTACGCCAGAAATGCTTCAAGCTTTTGAGAACTGCAAAGCGAGCCTTGCACAAGCAACTATTTTAGCCCACCCTTCACCGGACGCTGAGCTAGCTATTCATACTGATGCTTCCGATACTGCTATAGGAGCCGCATTACAACAGCGAGTAAGAGATGGCTGGAAACCGCTAGCTTTCTTCTCTCGAAGCCTGACTTCTGCACAGAAGAAATATAGTCCATATGATCGCGAACTTCTAGCTGTATACGATGCTATCAAGTACTTCAGGCACATGGTCGAGGCCAGACCGTTCTCTATATACACCGATCACAAACCACTGACGTACGTATTTCAGCATAACCGTGAAAAATGCTCGCCGAGGCAATTTCGCTATTTGGATTACATAGGACAATTTACCACGGATATTCGCTATGTCAAAGGTAAAGAAAACGTAGTTGCAGATGCGTTCTCTAGAATAGACGCCATTTCCGTACCCATGGACTACGAGGCTCTCGCACGAAGTCAGAGCGCTGACCCTGAATTGCGAGAATTGCTACGATCAGGCACTACTTCATTAAACCTTAAAAAGCAGAAATCTCCGGATTCGCAGACTGAAATAATATGTGATGTCACTAAGCATCCACGACCATACTTGACGGTTAACTTCAGAAAAGCCATGTTTGACGCATTACATAGATTGAGCCACCCTGGTATCAAGGCAACTGTCAAACTGGTATCGCATCGTTTTGTTTGGCCTGGAATTAAGAAAGATTGCCGAATTTGGGCCAGAGAATGCACAGATTGCCAAATAAGCAAGATTTCCCGGCATACCCATTCTCCCACCTCTCACTTTCCTATTCCTTCTCATCGCTTCTCTCATGTCCACATGGACATAGTAGGGCCATTACCTTATTCATCTGGTTACAGGTACTGTCTCACCGCAATCGACCGCTTCACTCGATGGCCTGAGGCGTACCCCCTGGCTGACATCACCGCAGAGACATGTGCTCGAGCTTTCATCGCTGGCTGGGTGTCCCGCTTCGGTTGTCCTACCAAGATAACCACCGACAGGGGCAAGCAGTTTGAGTGCGAGCTCTTTCGCACCATGGCTGCTATCCTCGGTATGCAGCATCGTCCCACAACGGCATATCACCCTGCTTGCAATGGCATGGTGGAACGCTTCCACCGCCAATTGAAGGCAGCCATCATGTGCCATTCCTCTTCAACCTGGACAGAAGCTCTTCCCCTTGTCCTTCTGGGCATCCGCAGCGCGTGGAAAGAAGACCTTCAAGCATCGACCGCCGAGCTGCTATACGGAGAGCCACTTCGACTCCCCGGCGAGTTCTTCGTCCCCGTAACCAATGTCCCCCACGACCCGACGAGCTTTACTTCACGACTTCGTCTCCATATGGCGAGGCTGACTCCAGGACTTCCTCACCACCACGACAACAAAACTTTCTACGTACCCAAAGACTTGGCCACAGCAGAGTATGTCTTTCTTCGTCAAGACGCTTCCAGACGATCGTTGGAGCCCCCATACACAGGCCCATACAAGGTTTTGGAACGACGGGAGAAAACCATAAAACTGTCTGTAAGAAACAAAGAGGTTACAGTATCCATTGATCGAGTTAAGCCAGCATACATCACCAAAGATGACATCCATGAAGCCAGAGACCAGAGAGCAGCGAGCAGAGATGACACACGTCTTATCACCACAACACCGAGTCAGACACCAAGTCATGAGGACAATCACACAAGGAAAACCAAGAGTGGTAGAACAGTTCGCTTCCCGGACTACTATCGACCTTAGCAAGCATCGGTCTCAGGAGGGGTGTAGTGTGGTGGCATGCACACACATATAATTATAGTATACATAATAGTTATAAATAATTAATTTAACTTCAATTGTAAGCTTTGTAATTTAACTTCAATTCATTTTCATTATTTAAATCACTTGTTTTATATTCATAATAAAATCGCATCAAAACTTTAATTCACGAGTAAAGTCGGGCGCACAGCTAGTTTAGCAAAACTGCTGACGCCCGCGATCCGTAGCCTTTTGTCCAAGACGAGGCACCGGAGCAAGCGCATCGCGCTGCAGTCGGAATCGGTATCTCACGGCGAATGCACGCTCAATCTTTGCACCGTTCATTTCTTACGATCGCGCGCGCAGGCAACATCTCTGTAAAATATTATTTTCGGTTTTCAAATCTAAACTTAATTTATCTATTTCTCTCTTACTTAACCTTCTGTGTTCGTTTAACTGTTTTATATGTGGAACTGTTCTATTTGTGAATAAGACTTTAATAATTTATTTTCGTATTTTATTTATATTCACGGTAGGGCATCCCATAAAAGTACTAAGTGGTGAAGGGATTAAATCAATCTGTAACCGTTACAGAATAAATGATGTGTCTGTTTTCTCCCAGCTACCACTCCGACCTCGGGCCCAAGCAAGCGCATAGAGTTGTAGCTACTCATATCGATCTTAGTATGAATATTTGAAGGCGGCCCGTCCTTGCATGCCGTCACAGACTAGCGAAATGATGTGGAGCTCAGTGATCTCAATATTTAGTACATTTTATACAAATATGTTAAGATTATTATAAGAAATAAATTGTTTTCATACCTTCAAACTACACTTTGATTGAAGTTCCGTCATGAAAATTGTTTATTTCTCCCATTTTACGCAGAAAACTTAGGTAATGGAAAATTACTTCTGTAACACTACGGTAATGGTCTGTTTCACAATGTCCTAATAAGCTCTGGTTACCCGACCAATACTTCATACGAAATGGCGAGCTATATTTGAATTATTCGTTGTTAACATGCCCTAAGTACATTTCGCCATTTTATTTGCTAGTTATTTTTCCAAAACTCACCGCAGTGACAATGTCGTCTAAAGCAATATTAAACTTTAGTAAACGCCGATTCACACTAATATATTACTTTGAATATCAAAGTCACACTAACAACCAAATGTAGTAACTCTTACAAAGGTCCTACTCCAAAATCTTAATCCTGACGACTACATTGACGACTAAAGCCATCGCATTCACTCGCCCTATCACAGAGTGAAACAGAAATCTAGAAACCAATCTATGAACATCAATGGGTTTTATTCTCGGTATGCACAGACTAAAACTACACTAAAGCTCTCTCTTCTAAATAAATGAAACGAGACAGACTACAATAATGTAGAGACGTCAAACTAAACAACTGTCTGTTGCTAGGAAAATTTTGAAATCCATAGACAATTCAGCGGGGTCATCAAGAGGTCGCCACTAAATTGTCTAAGGACTACAATTAACTTAATTTTCTTAGCCAACTGACAGCTATTAATTTTGACTTGTCTAAATCTTTGTAGTCTGTCTCTTTTTTTAGGGTCAATTTCAACAAAGTCGATTTTTTTATCACTTCGGTGAACTTTTTTATTTTTAACATTTTTCGAATTCAAACTATGGTTTATGATACTTCTTGATGTTGTTTAGATCAATACGTAACGCCATCAAAATATCTTGATAAACTAAAAAGATACATTACTTCAAAGTTTTGATGCCACCGAAATGAAAAAACGATTCATCGAAATGAAATAACTCGCCCACCGAAATGACAACACTTAATCCACCCACCGAAAACCTTTAACAAAATTACTTCTATACACTAAAACACGTGGTTCGTCGTGACTGCATCCGTGCGTTTTGATTTCACTCCATTCCCGTAGGTCGTAGCGTGAATTTTTACAGTATCCCGTATGTAGAAGTTAACCTTCTTTCAGAACTCATATATTATTATAACGAAGAAACAGCAATTCTCCCCGCGAAATTTAAGCGCCGTGCGCTGCACACAATACACACAATAAGCTAGACTACTGTGACTACAATTTTTCTTTTTATTTATTTTTTTTTCAATTTTCATTTATTATAAAATGTAACCTGATTTACAAATAAAGTAGGCCTTCGGCTATATAAACTCGCATCGCAAAATAAACAAGTTAAAAAAGTATTTGTATTAACAGTAGTCGAAAACCAATCACTAGATGACAATTTGGTACATTTTCTAATGTACACAACTTGAAAAGGACATAACTTACATTTTTTTATATATTTTCTAATGACTGTTATTGTCTAGCATATCACCTATTTTAGGCTGGACCTCTAATTAAAGGACACCAAGTATAGCCAATAACCTTTTCCGATAAATGAACTATCCAACCCTTTTTTTTAAAATCGGAGCAGTAGTTCCTGAGATTAGTGCGTTTAAAAAGTTTTCGAACTAAGCGCTTCTCGTCAACTTTCATAATGCGCACAGCAAAAGAGTGGAACTCTCTACCCGCATATGTGTTTCCATCGGTCTACAACACTGTGAGTGAGAGGAACAGGCTTCTTCTGGGTGAGCTCGCTTCATCGTCGTCCCTGTCTGTGCCTCATCTGGTATAGTCTAGAGACAAAAGTAAACCCATATCATATTAAAAAAAACTTTTTAGCTTAACAACACTACTAGCGGTTCTCTTTGACATTTTCTGTGCGTTTTGCTTTTACTCCGTTCCCGTAGGTTCCAGCGTGATGTTGGCATGCCTTAAAGCAGTTGCAAAACCTGAATCTGGTGCTTGGCTGCATGCTTTGCCGTCTCCACAGTTGGGTACGCTTCTCGACAACAATTCCTTAAGAATTGCAGTAGCTTTAAGACTGGGCAGCAAAGTTTGTGAACCTCATCGCTGTATTTGTGGTGTGTTGGTAGATGAAAACGGCCACCATGGACTGAGTTGCCAAAGATGTGCGGGGCGGTTCCCGAAGCACCATTCTATTATAGTTTATTTTTGTTTTTATAGTGTTTTGTCACCATACAAACTTAATTGCCCGGATTGCGTAAGACACGGGGTTCAATTCCTCGTCTGTCACAGGTTCACAGTTGCTTTTTACAAGTGCAATTTATACCATTCTATTAATGAATATGTGCGTCGGGCCACGGTTTCCGTAAATATTCCTTGCGTCCTAGAGCCACCAGGCTTGTCCCGCATGGATGGTAAGAGACCAGATGACCTAACGTTGGTTCCATGGCGAGGAGAGCGTAGCCTCTTATGGGACGCAACATGCGTTAGACACATTTACTGAACCTGTTGAAGTGCTAGCTGAGCTAAAGTCTGAGTATGATTTTGTTCCAATCGCTGTAGAGACGGCTGGGCCCTGGGGAGATGAGGCACGCGAGCTTTTCAAAGAGTTGGGACAACGACTGAGGGATAAGGGTAATGATCCCCACTCTGGCTGGTTCAACAGGTTTCCATTGCTATTCAACGAGGCAATGCTGCTAGCATAATGGGAACCTTTGGATCGGTCAGAGCGTAGAGTGGGAATCAATAGTAGTTATATGGAAATTTAAAGCGTCTTTTTTTCTGTGACATTTTGTAATAAAAGGACGACGTTTTCACTGAATGAATAATTTGTATCTTAATTTTAGTTCATTAAGTATGTTCTATGTGTTCATTGTAATTTTCATTTAACACCATAACGCGTTCATGAAGAAAGGGGCAGTAAGTTTTGTTTTTATATGATATAACAAAAAAATACAGTTTTCGCAATTATTCTTGTATCTGTACTATAAATGACATTGCTTTGTATCAAATTTCAAGATTCTAAGTTCACGGGAAGTACCCTGTAGGTAGGTTTTGATTCCTTTTCGAGTGTTGAAAATTTACGGAAATTTGTTAATATTTACGGCAATAACGGCTGTATCTTTTGATTGCGTTGGCTTAGAAGTTTGATTTTTTTTACAGCTTTAAGGGACCGCAGAGCTTTTGATTAAATTATAGCTTGATACCTCCACGTGTTCCTGAGAAAAAGGGTAGGGACAGACAAACAGACAAACAACGAAGTGATTCTATAAGGGTTCCGTTTTTTACCTTTCAAGGTACGGAATCCTAAAAAGGAAGGCAAAACAAAAATTTTCTTTCAAATTGAACCAGTAGTTCCTGAGATTACCGCGTTCAAATAAAAAACAAACAAACAAACTCTTCAGCTGTATAATATAGTATAGATTTCACCGGAATGATATAATGAAGCCATCGAAATGAGAAAAACAATCACCGATATGAACAATTTACGCACCGGAATTAATAAAATTCACCAAAATGATATTTTTTATCATTTCGGTGAATTTTGTTTCATTTCGGTGGTCAATCTAGGCCACCGAATCAACCGAAATGAAAACACCGATATTAAAATCAACGACATAATTTAACATAACAATAAAAGTTTTAAAGTCACAACGTTATTAATACCTCACTAATAAACGTAGTTTGGGAAGGATACCAATAAATATTTCATACATTTTATGGAGAATTGCATGACAATATATTCCAACCGGCGGAAATGAAAAATAAAATGTCCCATGTCACCGAAACCAACTACTTACTTTTTTGGCGGGAACACGGAGCAAGCGGCGCACGTCTATTTACTTTAAGCATTGAGGCGGCACTGGTATTTAGCGTTTTAGCGCGGGGGCAAGGAGCTAGAGTTGTCCCACGCAAAAATTTTCTCGACCAACTAAAATTCACCGATATGAAAAGTCTTATCTGACCACATGCATTTTTACTTATAAGTCATTTAATTAAATAGATTAAATTATAAAATTTTTATGTGATCGTACTATAACTATTCACGATTTAAATGAAATAAGCAATAATACTAAATAACCAAAAGTTTTTACTATACATGGGAAATTAGACAGAAAAATGGATTTGACCGCGCAACCGAAATGAAAAATATGGTGCTTTATCATTTTTTATTCCGTATTTAACGTAGTCCTAATCAAAAAATATTTATGGTCTCGTATACGGGATAACGCCTTCTATAAATAAAAAAATAAATAAGCCTCATTGTATCACTCTGCACTGCCGATTTCACTCATGCCGCGTAAAATTTGCTGTTCGGAAATTCACCCTTTATTAAGAAGAGAAAGAGACATTTGCTACAGTTTTAGTTCCGAGAATCAGGCCATATCCGAGTTCGGGTTCAGAGTCCCCGTCGGCTTCATATTCGTAATAATTTGATTGTCTATTTAGGTTGTCGTGTGCTGACCTCTGCGGGAATTTCACCTCCAGACTTGTTATTGAAGTCACAAGTCCAATTCGAATGATAGATTATGCCAATTTCCTGCGAAGAGTGAAATCAATTCACAATTGACGTTGTCTCATTATTGCAATTTTTTTTATTTCAGATCTTAATGATGAGGCAAGGTGATTTTGTCTTATTTTTCTTCTTTATTATTTGTATATTTATATATAAGTAATTACTCCCCATCACATATTTGTCACAATCAACGCTACTTTCAGGCGTCTGACACGATGCTCTTTTTCACTCTAAGTATTACAGTACCGTTACCATGAGTGTACGACGGTTTTACTCGCTAGCGACTACGTAAAAAAAGGTCTATGGAAAATTGCACAGCGCCCCTAGCGATCACTTGCAGAACTAAAATTTCCCATACAAAAAGTTTCGTCGTCGCTAGCGAGAAAAACCTACGTAAACTCATGGTACAGGTAGGATTTCGCGCGATTTGCAAACTAATGTAAAAAAGCTCTTAGGCTTTACTTAAACGCTTTATAATATTTTATTATCTACAAAACTATAGTGCACCTACGAATGGTGGACTTATAGGTAATGCTAAATGAGTAAGAAGTAATAACCAGGAGTTGTAAAGCGCACCTATCGTATAATCGTATCGATGCAAAATCAATTAATTTACACGTATGATATGAAACAAACGCGCACTTGCATGTACGTACAAAGTAATTGGATTGAATGGAAATGGTACGCTTCTCGCGGCTATTTGGGTCACAGTGTCGTGGTCAATGACTTTTGACCTCTCTGGATTTTGTATTTAAACTACACGAAATAACAAAGTGTTTTAACAATGTTAATAAAACTGTCTGGATTGCTTAGAAATAGACGCAAATTGTTTCGTAGTAATTCTGTTTTACGACCTTTTATCTCAACTCTCCTCTTAGATTCTGCTTAGGAGTACTCGTGTACTTGTATTAAATTCTAAGTAATTTATGTTCCTGGAAATATGAATACCCATCTACATTATTAATAAGCCAAATATGGTTTTACACCTTTTGTATTTTTAAACTTAATTGTTTATTTTATTCAAGCATTCTCTATGAATGATATTGTGCAAGGATAAACTTACTAGTTATGTGAATCGTCTCACATAAAAAATGACAACCATGTGCGTGAATAGGCATTCGTCCGGATAGCGTAAGACACGGGGTTCGATTCCTTGTCTGAGACACTTACTTTTGGAAATGAAATTTATATTTTTACGTTTGACGAGTGACAAAACAATTAAAAAACAAAAATATAATTATAATGGAGTAATAAGAATATTTTATAATAAATTAAGGGTTAGTAGTAATAAGAATATTTTACGATAAATTAAGGGCTGTAAACATAAAGCGGCAACCAGAGCAAATATCGAATTTCCCGTACACACTTTAACCCCTGATATTGACAGTATGAATCACTATAATCACTATAAATTTGTTGTCGCAGTACTGAGCTTAAAAATAGCCTAATATAATACCAAACATACTTATTATAGTTATTAAAACCAGCATCAGTTTGAGTGGAGTGCTTGATATTGTAAGCACGTATCCGAGACGGGCGCTTTTAGCGGTTTGTTATTATGATTGGGAGTCTTTGCACTCAATCCAGATGATGCTTATTTCTGAAGTATAGGTATTTAGGTTTAAATACCCATTGAAAAATTCTTTGCTAAAATTCTGTGATAGCAACCACAATGCCGAATTGGTTATTGGCATCACCGCTTATGTTAAAACCAATTAAATGCATACGCATTCTTCATGAAGGCACGTTAAGCTGTAACACCCGGCTAATTAGATATTAGTCGTTATGCCTAGTCAGAGGCCCTATGGGCGGCTTGATAAAGTCTGACAGCAAGGTTCGTCGCGTGCCTTGCAAACACCCCTCCGCCAATCCGCACTGAGGTCACGTGGTGGAGTATGGCTTATACTACCTCACATTTGAGGTAAGGCCTTTGCCCAGCAGTGGGATGCTTACAGGCTAACTTTACTTCACTTTTTTGCGTTCTTCATTCTGAAAAAAAACCACGGATTTTTTTGTTCAACTATGGGATAAAAACTAAGTTAATTAGCGGGTCAAAGTCTCTTTGAAAAAATAATTAAAAAGGACCTTCTCTATCTATACTAAATAAACTAACATTTTAACACAAAACATTCCACCAAACCCTAAAAATGAATCGCACTCACAAATCGCGTAACATACCGTTAATATTAATTAAATCGTCAGTACTTAACATGTTTACAGTAACTGTTGGATAAAATTAAATATGAAAATTATAGCCGGCGCGATTTTGAGGAAAACCGTCGAAGTGTGTTAATCAATAAATGGACACGATAATAACGCACGTGTTGGTAATTACTATTCGACGCTATCGCCCTCCTTATCATATCTGTTAACCAATAATATCGCGAGCGATATTTCCATGTATGTAGCCATGTAGACCGAGGAAGTGATAGATGTGGCAGTTATATTTTTTAATTGCCTTGGATTTAAAATTCTGTCCGATACTTTTAGGTAAAACACTCCATCCAAGAAATATTTAGATAATTACGATATGACGACAAAAGTACGGTACATTTTAACGCAATATGTAGATATTGAAATCATTAACTACCTGACTTCAGAATCAATGAATCTCTTTTTTAATCCGATATTTTTAGTATAATGAAGTTTGTTATTACTTAATGTTATGAAAGAGCGGTGTTTCCTAACACAAGCAAACTATTTGCTTAACACGTTCCGGGACACTATTCCAGACACAATATATGTTTTATTGTTTTCACTCACTGTCCCGGAACGTGTTAAAAGGATACGCCAACCACTTTGTACACTTACTAAGTAACCTTATAAAGATTTTGATTTTTTGATGAAATCAATCATCGTGGGGTTTTACTATTTTTGACAAAGGTCCCATTTACAATCGAAAAGTAATCACTACCCAACGATTTAAACAATTACAGAACTTTCATATGTATGAAGAATCATAAACAACCACTAAAACTACTGAATGAGTATCTAAAGCCGGAAGCTTTACTAAAGCTTATTTCTTCTCGCTAATGTAATGATATAATTATTATTTTTTTGTAGAAAATCAAAATCGGTTGACTTACCAAAATATGCTTCGTCCGTTAAAATATAAGCGAGTGACCTCAGAAATCACGCTAGTGTCCTGTCTACCCTTTCATAACCCTATGCACTCCACAGTATGAGGCTCTCATGCCGTCACAGGCGCGGCTCGAACGTTATTTAATTTATTTGAAAGCTTTTAATATTTACTACGCACAAAAATGGGCTAATCTGCCTATAGACGACCTTCTAATAGGTACTTGTATCGAAAGGAAGTCATTTTGTGTAATGTATTGTTTTAATCTACATAAAACCAGCCTATTTGTTTATCATTGATCAGAGGGTAATCATCTTTGTTTAGGGTTCACTGTTTTTTTACTAGCTACCTCAGGCTAAAATCTAATTGGGAACCTACATATATTGATATAAAGTAAAGCTTAAACTAAACGAAAAGAAATATCACTTATTATGTAGGCGAACTTTTGGGAAAAGTAGCGCAGGGACAACGCGGTTAGTTGCACGCACATCCAGGACATACAGATGTCATCTGTATGTCCTGGGTGTTGTTATGAGGATACTATCAATATAAATCAGGTTCACAACAACACTCACTTATTATTAGCAGAGCCAAAAGGCTCTGATAAGAAAATCTTACAAAACTCATATCTAGAGGTACGAGTATAGTTCCGTATGAAAAAACTTAATTGATTTACCTACACCTTTCAGATCGGAAAAAATCTTCTCCTCTAATAAATCGGTCGAAACATTCCGAGAGACTGCATAAGATGTGAACTATCTTAATTCATCGATTAGCCCGCCAGGGTCGTCTGCAGTCGATAATCTGGTTGACATTACTCGCGTCTGCAGGTCGTTGAGGGCACCTAACTTCAGTCTGCACTCGTTTTTTGCCTCGACTCTATTGGACAGATAGCTCTGTACCAATTAATTTGCATAATAATCGCTTTATTTTTCTTTTTACATGAATTTTTTTCTTATTTTCAACTGTTCATTATCCTAAACGCCTCAGCCGTTACTAAAAGCAATTTAATTTTTCTTTCGTTGTTATAAAGATAGTTTCAGCTTTTCTAACGTTACGATATATTTAGATAAAAGCGAGAAGCTTAGATAGCTATCAAGTAAATAGGGAAACAAAAGAAGAATAAACCTATTTGTAACATGAAGACAAAAAGTGACAGTCTTTAGCTCAGTTCACCTAGATCTACAGACATATTATCTAACCTGCAAACAACTGCGATTTCCATCCTTAGAGGATGGCAAGCGTAGTCTTTAGTGAACTTGGTTGTAAAATGGTGGACATATTGTCAACATACGTCTTTGTAAAGATCGCAAGATCACACTGGAAGCAGGCTGCTTGCAATTAGTCGACCGCTCACAACCGGTCGTTGTGGAAAGCTATGGGGGAGGCCTATGTTCAGCAGTGGACGTCCTTCGGCTGATAATGATAATGATGATGAGAAAACAATGGGGCGGAGGCCTATGTTCAGCAGCTGGTGATGATTATGACTGCCGTCTCCGAGAAGATTATTTCTCAGCACTGCCTGGGCCTCAATTCTGCTAATTGAGTCGTCACTGAGTTGTGCATTAGTTGTACTACGAGAGAAAAATTGATATATCTCGCTATTCTGACAGCGGCGTGTCACCTTTCAATACAGCTGACTTTAAAAGCGCACAACAAAGTACTACTGAATGACTTGGTACTGTAGTCCAACAGTAGATTCCGAAAATACGTAAATCGGGGGGGCAGCTAGTAAGTGCTTATTTTGGCGTTTTCAACATACTGTCGTATGACGTTATCAACGACTGCGTTACGAAAGCGACCAAGTTAGGTAACAGACGGAGGGTGGTTGTGACAGAAAGCGCGAAGTCGCGGGTAATCCTCGTGTAGCCCAAGCGTGGGCAGCGTGATCGCACCACGTGGTCAATGTTACAAAGACGTGCAGCCGCACGTCTTTGTAACACTTATTTAACCACTCCTAAAATTAAAAATGGTTGTGCTGTTACGTAATGTCTTGGTTACTCGAAACTCCTATTTAACCTGAAGTAAATATTAGCGATTGGTGAACGAAACGGCTCGTTTTAGAACATAACATAAAGCTGAAAATATAGAATTAAGAAATTGCCAGAGCCTAAACTGAAAAATTACTTATTTTGAGCCATAAAATCGATATAAAAACTAAAATCAATGGTTATGAAAAACTAATGTTAACGTTGACTTAATATATGATTTTAATGGATATAGTCTTATACTAACTTTGTGTTAAACAATGAATACTTTTTAAAAAAAAATAGAGTTTCTAGTTAAAGCACCAAAGTTGCAACAACACACTCGTATACTGAAAGTGATTGTTTACTGAAGTGTTTATATCATAAGACAGGCGAACTTCCAAGTCATAAAATAACGACTAGAAAATTATTGATAACTTAGTTTCAAAGTATGAGAACATGCAACTATGGCAGTTGAGACTTCTACATTCGCCTAGCTAGGTACACTCGGCAAAGGTGAACTTATATGGTTACGTAACAAATTGCAGTATGTGATAAAGAAAATAACACGAGTGTTGTTTAGTAGACGAGGTGACCTATAAATATTTCTTCAACACCAACAGACTTGGCATAATTTTATAGGTACATAGGTATGGTATTGGATTAAAGAAGCACGAGGTTTTATACCAACATCAAAATATTTGTGTATGCGTATCACTGGATCCAATGAAATTGTAAGTAAGTTCCTTCATACAAGAAAAGCGGTATAAGAAGAAGAAATCAAGAAAAAACTTTAATTCGACCGAAAAAAGCATTAAATACATGCGGGAACTAGACTACTCGAGTCGAAAAGGCTCAGCATAATTCGTGTTTAATTCGACCGAAAAAAAAATACATGCGGCAACTAGACTACATACTCGAGTCGAAAAGGCTCAGCATAAGTCGTGGCAGCGGAACGCATACCACGAGGCTGACTTTCAGCGGGTAAGTAACATTAAGTATAAGTTCAATTAACCAATTAGAATAGTTAGATACGGGATTGCTACCATGTACCTTATTATTTATGAGCTTCCGATATTTCGGCACTGTTGCAAGCGCCATGATCACGGAGTAACTGAAGAGAACTTGCGGGTGGGTTATTGGCAGACATATATATATGTCTAGATATATATATAGATATGTATATATAGATATGTCTGCCAATAACAACCCACCCGCAAGTTCTCTTCAGTTACTCCGTGATCATGGCGCTTGCAACAGTGCCGAAATATCGGAAGCTCATAAATAATAAGGTACATGGTAGCAATCCCGTATCTAACTATTCTAATTGGTTAATTGAACTTATACTTAATGTTACTTACCCGCTGAAAGTCACTAACATTAGAATAGTTAGATACGGGATTGCTACCATGTACCTTATTATTTATGAGCTTCCGATATTTCGGCACTGTTGCAAGCGCCATGATCACGGAGTAACTGAAGAGAACTTGCGGGTGGGTTGTTATTGGCAGACATATATATATGTCTAGATATATATATAGATATGTATATATAGATATGTCTGCCAATAACAACCCACCCGCAAGTTCTCTTCAGTTACTCCGTGATCATGGCGCTTGCAACAGTGCCGAAATATCGGAAGCTCATAAATAATAAGGTACATGGTAGCAATCCCGTATCTAACTATTCTAATGTTAGTGACCATGAAAGTTTAAATCAATTAACCAATATAGTAAAATATATATCTTGTTAAATATTTTTTACTATATTGAAGCTATAAGTTTATACTTTAACTTAGATCTGATATCTGAAATCAGCTGCTCTCAAAATAAGCAGCGATGTTGAATTCAGTGTCGCACCAACCCTGACTCGTCAACAACGCGTTTTGTTTACATTTTTCACTTTCGAGATTGCGATGTAACTCATCTTGGCAGCGGTTTGTAAACTTCGATAAATGTCAGACAGCGTACATTTTTCGCAGCTGTGTTTACAACGTCCTTCACGACCTGTCAGACGCCTCGTTTTCGTCACGTCACGTTTGCAATGCAAGACTGTATACAGTGGCCTGATTATTTTGTATCTATTGTCTTCTTTCATTCATTAACGTCTAGTGATGTATGAAATTGATATGTATGTATACGTAATATGTATATTATGTAAGTTGACTACACACAATCTTTTATAGCACCTAAACGATTTTTAGCATTCTGGTTTATAATTTTATCATTCCAAGTAAGGCTCGCCATACACGGACAGCTCGAGCAGTCATAGTCAACAGCTTGAAGCTAGCATTGACAAAAACCCGCATCGTGGAGCGGTTCCGTGTATGTGTGTACGTAGAATCTGTTGTTCATTTTGCAGTCGCAGCTTGAAGCAGTCCGTCCTGATTGCTTGAAGCTGTCCGTGTATGGCGGGCCTAAGGTTAACTTGAAACAAAGCTTTCCATACTGGGTTTCTACTCCTTTATAAGATACTTCTCAACTCGATAGAAATTACCACTTTTCTACGTCACGCAGTAAATTACGGAAACGGAGGGTTTGATCATCAAACTACTTAAAAAAAGTACATTAACAGACAGTCATACTCATAGGAGTTTAAACTAGAATTGTTGCATTTGACTGTTGAATATAAGACAATGAAGAATCTTAATGTAAATTGGTGCTCTATGATTAATATACTTGTACTGACACGATCGACTGTCAAATTAATATTGATACGATGGCTACTGTATCTCATGGAACAATAGTATCGATGGCCTCCGAGGGGTAATACCGTCGGATAGTATCAATAGCGTACATCATATTAACTCCTCAAGCTACCTGAAGGTTGATGTTTGATTTGATTGATGTATTTTCTTTGTAGGAGCCTTCGAAATTTAAAAGTTAGTTATTTAAATTTTGCTAACACCTACCTACCTACAATAAACGGACACTACAAAAAATAACATGATAATAATTGACACAATGATTTAAATTATTATAACTTCTTTACACATGATTTTAAACTTTGTTGCATTTCGTACTATCTTCCTTATCTTTCAAATAAGTGTATCTTTGCATCATATCCCATGTGTTAATAAACTCCTATAAACACAAAAATCTATGATAAAGTATAATACGCGATATATATAGAGTATCAAATCAAAGACGGACTATCATAAATACCAACAATCTTAAAAAAAAAACAATTAATAAGACATATGAGGTCAAAAACCTCAACGGACGAGTGGAAAATTTTCGCAAGTACATTTTTCTGTTTAAACTGACTTGTCCGCGACTCGTGGTAGCGGTGAATTACGTCGCAATCGAGTGGGGGTGAGGCAACCCCACTCCGTTACGTGATTCGAGAAATTGTTTACGCCGACGGTTTTTACACGGTAATTAATAATGGAATAGTAAGTTTTGAGTCTTGAAACTGGTGACAGCTTTTGTTTTCTTGTAGACGTAAGCACAACTATCGATTGGCATTCGTCTACAAAATTTGAAAAGTCTGAACTATATAGGGTTGCAGTGAAAATGTTAAACGCGACAAAACTAATAGGCATCAAGGTCACCACCGCCTAAGCACCTAAGCCTAAATCGCTTGTACCTTGCGTCGTATTTGGTTCGAAAAGACGCCCGTTTTAAAGTAGTGTGTACAAACGATTTTAGTTTCAAAGTGGTACCTCATTTAAATACTCGTCCTGCTAAAGTTAAGGGACTTTTATTTGCTATTTATTATCGAATCTGAATTTGGATAGTAGGTACTAATGCTTGAGGGTATGCTCAGTACTTCGCCCTCTTTCCAATGAAGGGAAACAATGGAAGGGTAGAACAGGAAAATCCTGAAGTGAAAACATTCGTAATCCACTATTTGTTAGTAATGCAATCATCTAATATAACACATCATATCATAGTAATACTAACAATAGATATCTAAATATTAACTCCCGATATATAAAGTATTTATAGCAACTTACTACTGATAAAAACAAAAATGTAAATAACCTTTTTATTCCGAAGCACGCAAATTACGTTTAATATTCAATTAACTCCTACGCAGGTTCTGAACTTTGTCAATAACTCCACGAGTTTATTATCGACCACAGTTTTTACGGATTTAATTAAGAAAATACATAATCGACAGAGGCGAATCGCTTCATTCAGTCGGAGGCGTCAGTGGCCGGTACTTTTGTTTAATTAAAAATAATGTCTGAGCCAGTGTTTCCTCGACAATAACCGAGGCTGGGACGAGATAGCTTGTTATATAAATTTCTGTGGGCTCCTGGGGGACGCACCGGGAGAATAAGGCGAGGAAGCGGCGGCGGTAGTGTGAGTATATTATACCCATTTTCTGGGTCGTCCTTCCTACAAATACGTTTTATGCGGAAGCTAGTCAGACCGACACGACTCGCCGGAAAACCTACCTTATCCACACCCATTACGGCATAGTTCACAATGATACCGAAATCCCGGTAAAAGGTACTTATTTGATTAGGGTGTCAGGCGTATCACCGCGAGAGTGTGAGCCAAGCCCCGAGGTTTTGGATCAAATTTGCGTATTTCGATTTTTTACTCACCGCGCCCTCTGTACACAGAATCGACGCGGAATTGTTTCTGATACAACATTACCGTTTCATTTTCGCTCACGCGTGCGGGATAGTTGTTACAACTTGTTATCGTGTATTAGAATTCATATCGAGTGCCGTGAAAACCCTCCGTCTTTCATATGAAGGACCTCTATAAATCATCGCGAAAGACGTTAAATATCTGAGCACAAAAAGAGCGCTGGGTGTATTGTGGAAGGGTGTGGACAGGGTTTTATTGCACACTGTCGTGCGCAAACATTAGTCTGCATGCAAACTAACTGCGTCTGGTCAATATGAAATGCAAAAAAAAGCGGGAAAAGGTTGAAATGAACGGTCGATCGATCTCCGGTGACGCGCACTCGGATTTTCCATTGGGAAATGAATTAGCTGAGAGCTGAAGCGGCGAATTTACATTTTTATTGACAAGCAATCTATTTTCCGAGCAGATGGCAATTGGAGTAAGAATCTTTTATGTAGCGGAAAACATGAGGGGTTATTAAAACGTCGAGGTGGAATATAAATAAATACAGATTGGGTGCGTTTCTTTGTGTTCTTACTGTCTGGGTGAAGACGTTCACCTTGAAAGTTAGTTTTATTTTGTTAACATACACTGATAATTAAGCTGTTATTTTCTTAGCACTATGTAAAATGTGCTCCCCGGGGCGTTAGAAAGTATTTATTTGAACACAAAATGTTATAGGTATTCTTGTTCATTGGCATTTAATGGTACCAAATAGTGCAAGTCCATTTCGTGTTACCTCATTATAAAAAAATGGTTCCATGAAATGTTTCATATTGAAAACAAACGGAACTTTTGACCCAACCTTGTGATAGTTTTCTATCGAGAAAATTTTATTCAATCGTATTTCGACTTAATATGGTAACTTTGTAATATGTTGTAGTATCTGTGATTTTTCTTTGGGTCATTCGTGGCTTTTCTTTTAGTCTAAACGGTACACAACGCGTCTCGCTTGTGAACCTTATACGTCCCCTTAAATGGTACCAAATAGTAAAAAAATACTTAAGTACTTATTAGAATAGCCTTTAATCTGGATAAACAAGATAATCATCTTGCAAAGCCACATTTCTCCCCATAACTTTAGTCTACATAAATGACGCTATTATCCAAAAAGATTCCGAAATCAAAAAGCATGAAACAGAACGCGAAACCGCGTCCAACAATTAACAATTTCATCAAACCCGAACCGCAACGCAAAAGTAATACGTAGAACGTCAACCTCCCCGTTCGGTGGCCTCATATACAAATTGAGCCGAAAACGCGGGTAATTATTTAAACCATCATATAAATTACTGCTCAAACTTTTCACGCCCGCGTGAATGTGCGCGCGCACACACACAAACGCGCAGGGTATCCCGCCGTAGACTGAAAATGGTTCCATCATTTCATTCCTCCATCCTTTTTCAGCATTGTATAACTTGTACCGGGCGTAGTATATGCGGAATCGACGATAAATATGACGGTCAGCAAAAAAGTTTGGTAACTATTTAGTAGTTAGCAGTAAAGTTACTTTTAAGTTTATTATAGACGTATTTATTAAGAAAAGAACGTCGAAATTAACACGTTATATCAAAAGTTACACTAAGATATCTTTACCCGTAGATAGGTAGGTAGCAGCACAATGGAGCAGCAAAGCATTGCAATATTAAGCTATCTTTTCCTAAATTATTAATTTTTACTACCTTTGAACTTCTTAAGAGGTTTCAGAACAAATAAGACAACATGAATTTAACCCACATGAATTCACGCCCAAATAAAGACAGACAGCAGCTTACATACTACTGCATGGTTACCTATGGTAACTAATCTTCAGCGTAGATAAAGCACAGTCTGCGCAACTTATCGCGCATTCCTAACTTGAACTGTTCTGCAAATATTCCTTATACTACCCAGGGGTAAGTATCAGCTTGAAACATATTTAGCTTTGTTCCCTTCACTACGGTTAATCTGTCCCGTTTCCTCCCGTGTCAAGTGCAGATAGACTTTTTGGGTCGGAGCGGGGAGGGGGCAGGGGGTGGGGTAGCCGAGAGGACTCCGCCACCCTTACTGATGATGAAATATTGTACACGTGGTCTGATTTTGAATGACAACGTTTTCTTGGCCGCGCGGGACCACCCGTTCCCCGTTTTATGGCGAATTGAGGATTTGCGCGGAACGATCACAGTTAATGTGCTCTTTTTTAGTCAAATTTCTTTACTGGTAAAATTTTGGTGTCTACTATTTATTTTTCGATACAGAATCTTAATATAAAGAAAGGTTTTAACATCACTCTATACATAATTCTCGTCACATAGTGAAGCGTAGAGAAGAGAAAGTTTAAACACTCTGTCGAGAAGTCACTGATCTGAGCATTGACTGTCTAAGTTTGATGCGACAAATTCAAGGAGTTTAGTAGTAATGGTATTTAGTTTCCACAAACTTTCGTCGAATTGGATATAAATTTGCGAGTATACACTCTACTTATGTAAGATGCGATTGTAGTTTCATTTTTCAAGTCAAGCCAAACCAAGGTTTGTTTTCCGTAGTTACTCAAGTAAAAACCTTGTAAGTGAGTGTTATTTGTACAAACTTGGGACACAGTTGAAGGTACAAATCGGTGGTAAAGGGGACAAGGATAGGCCCTAAAGGTCGAGCGGCGCGGCCTTGGCCGGTATGTTTATTAATTCGTGCCCGCCCGCCCTGCCCGTTTTGGGCGGGCGGGAAACAACACAGCTTTTAAATTTCGGGCCCTTTCTCAAATTTAATCAAGTGTTTTTTTTTTTGTTTATGGCTTGTGGAGAAATTAGCTTTACCGTTCTTTTTTAATTGCATAATAAATAATTTTTGTTCAATTATGCAAATTGAGATGAATTTTGTAATTTCAGCTATATTTCTGTTTTATATAAAGTAAAGATTACATTGCATTATTTGCTGTTTAATTTTACCTTGTATTTTTTTTTAAGTTGCATAGATCTGTAATGATATTTCTGGATAAGTGAATTATGTGTTATTGAATTGCTTCACATACAACCAATTAAAATGCGACTAGTTCAGGCAAAGGAAAACAATGGCGCATCGGTATGTAATCAAGAAATGGAGCCATTTCTCTAATTTATGTTGCACCACCGTGGCTGAACACTTTAATCTCCTGTGAGTGTATCGGCGGAGAAAGCCCTACTATTTATTCCCACTTCTTATTTTCACCTGCCGAACTGTAAATACTGATTTCGCGTCGGCGAAACTCGTATCTAGCGCCGAAAAGTTAAGAGTGATATTTGTGTGTCAGTGTGACTTGTCGATGGATATGTCGGCGAACCAGTCGGGTGATTAATTCGACCCTTACCTTCGAGAGGAGATTTATTGGTTCCGCCGTACGCAAAACTGCGGCTTGGTAAAAAATCTCTATCGAAAATTGAATAGAAAAGCCATTTCGTTTTGGAGGCTGCAAACGAATCTGTTGATACGCCGCTACCGTTCGCGGCTATCTTACTTATATTCACACGGGTATGAGGTACAAGAATCGCTGGTTCAGGTTTCTGAGAATTTCAAGAGGAAACGAAAAAGAAATTGTGTGCTCTCGATTTTGGTACGATAAATAGATATCGACCCTCTTGGTCAAAGTAAATAATCAGATATTTTATCCTTATATTCAATCAATCAATCATTTATTGTGTAGTTCTTACGAATTATAGCGTTAAATTGTTGATTATCAAAATTAACTCCAATTATATGATTTTATTTTAAATTCCATTTTAATATAAGATACAAGAAAAACAAATGGTAAGATCGAATAAATACCTACATAATAATACTAGTATATACCACAATAATAGTACTACCGACGAACTATTGCAACATCCAAAAGCGTTTCATCTCTCTATTCAAAGTCAGTGTCATTTCACATCGTCCAAATATTTACACTAAAACGTGCCGCGGTTTATTATAGCAAAAAAAAATCTGGAAAAAGTCCGGAACCCGAGGTGCGACGCCCGTAATATGTTCGGGAGTTCTTCCCTCCCACAGGGTGTTTTTATTTTCGATCTTATGCCCTCGGCCCGCCCCGTGGTCATACGTGCCGCCGGTGCCACGGCATCCTTATAGATCAACGATCCACAGAGTGTGTAAGTATGTAGAGCAGATAGTTCATAGTAAGGGATCTTGCCGGACGGTAGTATGTCGAGGACAGGACCGACCCAACCATGACTCGGTTGTAGGTACCTAATATCGACGGCTAATCGGATTCAGCGATAGGTCGACAGCTTGTCGAAGGTAGGTTGGTCCTGAAAGGCAAAATACTAATATCAGCTTTTACGTGTATCTGCCTTCATGTCTACAAATAAAGTGATGATATCATACCTTTCTATGTAGTAAACCTTTTTAATTATATTTTAACGTTCCTTAAGACCAGCCAATCACTGACTTTTGATCACATATGATATAATTTTTTTTTAAACTTTGTATGTTGTTCTAATCAGGTGATCTGCACTTGCTGCAGCTAACTTTTAAGATTGTGACATATCTGTAGCTCCCTAATCTTTGTCACGATGAATGGCGAAGTAGGCATATCTTTTTGTCCCGAGGAGTAATTTAACGTTCACAGAGCGCCACCACCGCCTCGTTGAGTTACGAGTAAATAAACACCATTTACGGCTAGATTTTTATTTTACTAAACCACAATAAATAAAGCCTTTGACTTGATGACTTTTTACATACGGAGATATTGTTTTAGGACAAGAATACGATAAAAATGACACAATAGCTAGAACCGTGATGTTATAATTTAAAATTACGTTCATGTACTAGTTTTATATTTTTTCCAAAATCAAGAGCACGATTGATGAAAGTTTTAACACCTGCACAGTCATCCGGTGAATTTAAAATAACCCACGTATTTATAACTGAAGATTTAGCTTTCGGATTCAACATCTGCATCAAGAATGGCCTTTGTATAATTAGATGAAACTTTGGATATCTTCCAGAGTTTAGTATAATTGTCTCTACATTCAGTCCGTTAACGCAATGCGTGACAACTACTGCAATATTGTGCGCAGAAGCGAAACTAAAACTGCCTTTGTTTAAATTCATCAGTATTTTTGTCCGGTCGTTGCGAATTTACTCATCCGTTTTTGGTCGAGAAAAAACAATAATGGATTTTAAATGAAGCTGAAACAGTAAGATTGACATTTTAAATGCGTGCCCTGTTACTATAGCATGTGATTTTCCTGAAATTTTCTTTCATCAAAGTCATCAGTGAACACAATACTAGAATTGTGAATTCAGGTCCTTGGTTGCAAAAGGTCGTGTCAGGGTTCAACACCGGGATGTTAAATATAGGATCGCATGACTGCTCGGAATGACGTCACACAAACTTTGTTTACGCAACGATAAGCCTTTACAAATGATTTGTAGGCGAGAAAAACTAAGGTCGTAGATCGTTATTCTAGATCACAATCTACGATTGTTTGTCTTTGAAATATTTTGAGGAAACGTTTCAAATTTACGACAAGGCGCGATATACACAGCGACATTTCAAATGGCTCGTTTAACAGTTGCGTGTTTATTACCTTTGTTTAACAACACTATTTTGCGGTTAAATATTGTAAACAAGAACTACCAAATTAGCTAGCAACTAATGATACCTCCACTACTGAAACAAACTACTCGTACGTAATATTTAGGACATTGTTGAAACGCTTCTACATAAGGAAACAATCGCCTGAAATTTCTTCGCGATTCGCATAATTATTTTAAATCTGCTAGAAACTGTAATACGTTCCGTTGCGTTGCAGCCTCGGAATAAAATATTTACTGAGATCGATCATCTGCACAGACGGCAAAATACGGCATTGTTAGAATAGGCGTCGCTTTTCTCACGTATCCAGCCTTTCACTCACCTATTACCAAATGGAGACATACATATCTGCATCAAGCCACATTTTCTCATCGCGATAATTTGAACCTTATCCCAACTCAATAAAGACCAGTAGTTTATTAAACTCAGCACACAAATCTTGGCAGAGCATTCGAGTTATTGTAGTTGTCCATGCATGTAAGTCATTTGTATGTATGTAGATTAGAGGTCATCATACCGTACCATTGAGAATTTTAGAGAGTTCTAATTTGGTTGACACATAAGAATTCAGTTGCGTATGACAAAGAGTAATAGCCTTCGGAATGACTTAGGTATGAATTTTGCACACCGGCTATTTTGGGATTAGCTAGAATCTAGCTGGTTAGTCTAGAATAGGTTCATTCCGATACATCGTGTTGTAACCACACAGACACTCAGTTCATATTGTTTTAACTTTAAAAGTACTAAATACTATTTATTAATTACTAGTGGTCCCGGCGAACTTCGTTTCCCTATTACATATTCGGGTTAAATATCATGAAAATCGAGATACACTGGTTCTTGAGTTACAAGTGGTGTAACTAGCACGAAACAAAAGTCTTGTACCCATATAAATAAGGGAAGAAGATTGAGAGAGGAAAAGAAGAAGTAAAGATATAAGAAAATAATTTTTTTTTTATTTATAAAGAATTTTGCCCCTTGCGTAGACACATCCTGATCCTTCTTCCTAAAAATACACAATATGTATGGATACAATTTATTAATAATACAAAAAGATTAGATGAGAGAAGTACCTAAATGCAAATTTCGCGACTGCTTTTCATCAGTTCATTCACATTACGCAAAAAACTATTTTTTTCCGTTCTCAATCAGAGGGGGGTACATTGGTCCACTGCTTCTAAATTAGCTAACTGTTTAAATTAATAAGCTGAGTACCCACGAGCCCACGTTTTGGTATACCGAAAGCTAACTAGGCGGTGTACCTGCGGCGTAATCGGACGTTTAACAAATGATCGTTTTTGCTCGGCGCCCGCGCACCGGATACGCCGATGTTCCTGTGAGAATGTCGATCGACGGACAGGGTTCCGTTGAACACAAACACGTGCTTACAATCGTAGAAAATAAAAAGCTAGACAGATGTCAAGGTTGAGTAACGCTAACAAGCTGATCAAAGTTTACTGCCGTGATCGCGTGGGTGATTCAACAATAGTTTCCAGCATTAAAATGCTAATCTCAAATAAAAGTAATGTGAAAAGTATGTCTATTTAGTCTTCAAGGTTCTAATTCTCAAAAATAAGTATTTAAGTTTACTGTAATTTCGGAGTCCCAAGAAGAATAGATTATGTTATGATTCAATTGTATGTTTTCAGACAATAGTCCGCCGCATCTTTTTATGTTGACGTCAAAATCTTATGAAAATTTCACTACAGAACCCTTGAACTCTTTTAAAAAATGTGCAGGGCCTGTTTTTGAACCAAAAAGCGGATGTCCTTCGTCCGACCGGCTTATGAAAGGTGTTGAACATATGTCTGCATTATTTTCGACGCCCGTCTCCTAATTTTACTGACGTGCAATCAAATTGACTGCTGTTGCTACCTTAATGAGGTTATCGTTATACAATTATTCAATAGAAATTGATATTATCCCAAACAAATCCTTAACAATTGCCTTCGGATCGATCGATGCCTTACTAATTGATTTCTAAAGATCTAAAACACCTAAAAAAGAGTCAATTTGTTGGAAATACGTAGATAAGTCTATTTCTTTAATAATCATCTTATGTGCTCGTAGCTCAGTGGTGGCAGCGCTTTGGTAGTGATACCGAAGTGAAGCAACTTACGGCGCTGTCGGTGTTTGGATGGGTGACCATTCCGACCATATAAGTGCCTTAATCACGAGCATCTCCGTGCTTCGGAAGGCACGTTAAGCATTTGGTCCCGGCTAATATTGTTTAATATTAGTCTTGAAGCCTAGTCAGAGGCCCCATAGGCGGCTTGATAAAATCTGACAGCAAGGTTGGTCGCTTGCCTTGCAAACACCCCTCCGCCAATCCGCACTGAGCCCGCGTGGTGGAGTATGGCTCATACTACCTCATATTTGAGGTAAGGCCTTTGCCAAGCAGAGGGATGCTTACAGGATAACTTTACTTTACTTTTTAATCATCTTAAGTCCACCCCAGTCAATGGGTTTTAAATATATAGACACTTGCATTTTAACACAGCTGTTTAGTTTTTCCAAACGAAACAGTGGTAGAGCTTTTGCCTCTGGCCACTAATAAAACAACGCCGTAAAAACTCAAATAGTTAAAAAGAAAAAAGCGTGATATTCGATTATAATTTTCTAAGCGTTTCGAATAACGAATGAAACAAAAGCAGCGGTGTGCATAGCTGCAGTTATCGTTATAATTTTGTTTTGCCCACCTGTCTCGTGATCACCTGCCGTCGAATCGCTAATACGAGGCGGTGCGCATACGCTTGTGCCACATGCGTTCTCGCTGTTTCCATTGTCTCTGGCGGCAGGAGACGATTACAGAAAAGTGAGGTTTAGCGCGGGAAACGAGAAGAGGAAGATGGACTTAATTTCTTCATTTTATTAGTTGGTTTTTTCGAGTAATTTATTGTGGTTTTGCTGGAATTAACATAATAATGTGTGCTATGAAAGAAATCAATGAAGACAAAGTGAGAAATAAAGTTAAGCGCGTTCTGATCCCGGATCGCGCGTTCTCTGATTTGGATCGCTACTCCCGCGCAAAACTCCCTTGTTGAGCATTGTAATGCGAACTAGCATCGCATTTCAATGTATTAGGTTAGGTTAGGCTAGTTTAGTGTTAGTTTTAGTGATAAGTGTAAATATTGAACTTTTATTAAATGATGTTTGTCTGTATGGCTTTGTGACCAAGGACGTTAAACTTGTATATAAATAAAATACTGTAAAGTGACAGATGACAGTTCCTGAAAGTGACAGAAGCTTTTTCAGGATCGGTCTATGTCACGCGCAGTTACTGAGTTTGAATCGTCATTGAAATCGAAATTCGCTGAAACTCTTTCAAGACAATAGAGCTTTCTAAATTATAACAAACTTGATAGGTTTTGATAGGTTTTCAAATAAATTATGGATTTACAAGTCGAAAAATGTTCACAAGGTTTGAATGTTTAATCGTTCTTTCTTAAGTAAGATTTCGCCTGTGTAATTAGTCGTTTGTTACTCACCACGACTCAAATAGATTTTGTCATTCAAACGTGTTAATTTAATTGAGCACAAATTAACGCAGTTGTGTCATCATTAATTAAATACAAAGGTCAATTAAAATCTCTTTACGTTCTCACGGTGTTCGGGCACCAAGACTTGTAGAAATGGGAACATACCGCGGCGATCGTTAAAACGAATTTATTATTGCTATCATCATCTATTTGTGCAGTTGCATTTAAATGAGCAGTCACATTGACACGACGGATCCAAGGTCAGATGAAACCTAGAGCTTTTAGATTATGGTTGAGTGAGTGTTAGAGTTACATAGAGTTTTATTTGCTTTTCCCAAAAGTAGCTATTGTCTGCGTTATGTTTTTAGAAACATTTATTTTGTGCCCCAATCACGAATAATTGCGTCAAAGTATTCGTATAGTAACGTAATCATTTGAATGAGAATTTGATAGCGCCTCTATCGGACGTAAAACAAACAAACAAATTGACACTCGAATAAGATAATACATTTCAATAATTTTAATTAAATAGATAATTTAACTTGTTTCTGGACGTGCCATGTTATTTTAGTATGACATCATTTGTGGTAGGCTTTCGAGCTTACTACACGACACGTACAGGAGTGCTTCGTGGCCGACTGACGTGAACTCGCTACGATTACGTGACGAATACGTCAAATATTCGTGATTGGGGTACTGGTTGGTTTTCAGATACGTTACGCACTAAAAGTGGGTCGAAAATAATAAATAACGTATTCTCAAAAATCTTCGTCATTTTACTGATCTTTTTACTTCTATTCTTCAGTATACAAAGTTAAGAGTAAAGCCTTAATTTCTGTGTTAACTGTGTACTTCATTCGTATATTTTCGAATTTAAGTACATGGTGTTATCAGATCTTAAAGATAACCCTTAAATATATTTACTATAGCAAGTAGCGATTAGTACTTTGTAACGGTCATTAAAACTGCTGGTGGGTACTTACGCAGCTTATACAGTGTGGTCTGCAGTCGAGTCTGGCAATAAAAACAATTTTAAATATAGAACGGTGTCAGTGTATAAATAGGTTTATTGGTAAAAAAAGGTGGGCAGCCCGCGTAGACGAAAGGTGTTTGGGCCACGTGCTGCCCCGGCAGATGTCACACATGTTTAAATGCCGCGAGTGTACACCCTTGTAACACCCTTATTTCTTATAATATAAAGACCATTTTCCTATACACCAGACACTACTCTTAGCCGTCATCTCTTTAATGCAACTTTTGTTATCACAATAAAATTGCGCTCAAGCAGCAGAAAATTAGTTCTTATTCCAAACTTATCGTAATTAATTTAATAGTACATATTTTAGTACTTTATTATTACTGCCCAGCTTAAGGCTGCTGTCACCTACCTTCTAACAAAGTTCAAATGCAAATTTTTCCCCAAAAATGACTTAACTGACTACTTTTTTTGAATGAATTGTGTAGAAATGAACTATCTCCATAAGATGTCGACTCTGAATTTTTGATTCAATCTTTAAAATGCCTGTAATTTGCAATCATAGAAGCCAAATTGACGGTTTTCTGGTGCACTTTACTAGATCAGTTGTTGACAGCAGCTATCGAAATAACATAAACTTGAAGGGAATTACGTTCGTATACAAGATTTCGACTTCGTTTTTTTATTTATTGCTCTAGTAATTCTAAATGAAGACAAAATTTAAACCATGTTTTGGCATAAAATACGCACCTAATGACAGGCGATTATCTCTGAGATACATTGCACTTATTGTGTGTTATTTGATAAAACAATGTTATAGAGGTTCCTATCTTTGACTTAGCATCTAAATTCTTGATTCTATCTTGTGCAATATATTCAAAATATCTTACTAAAGTAACCTATAAATTTGAGATTTGGAACTGTCACGAACATTCATCTTCGATCGAAATTTGACAGACAGCGCCGAGCGCTCGGAGGGGAAGGGTGTGTCGCTCGTTGTCTTCGCTGTTACTCTTTTATTTCGTGTATGATACTAATTCCAAATTTGAAAATATCACGCTTTGCACAATTTTTATACGGCGACCAATTCGCTTTGAGGCTTTATGCAACAGGCATAAAGCCATAGTGCATTTGGATCGTCGATGGTCTCTAATTATAACAAAAAAGTATTCGTTCTTTTGTATCTATTAGTAGTTGTATTTAAATGATTAATCAATGTTAAGTAAACTTGCATAGAAAGGAATCCTTATTAATACTATAAACAAGAAACATTTATATGTATGGCGACTATTTCAAGAGGTTCATGAGTTATAACGTAGATCTTTTATCATATACAATTTGTATTTTTGAAACTTGATCAAACAAAATGTGCAGATACTAGGACCAAAATTATCGTCAAAAATAATAATAATAAAAAATTGTCTACAAAATAAAATTGTGGTATATGATGAGCAAACTGTTTCTATCACCAAACAGTAAAATGTCAATTTTAGACAAATACTGAATTAATAAGGCCAAGAATAGGCAATAGTACCAATTCTATTGCATATGTATGGGGTTGCAAATAATAACCTTATTTGTATCAAATAAAGTAATATCAGTAACACTACTTTATAGTTCAACAACGGTAGACCGATTTTCATGATATTTTCTTTGTTGAATTGGTATTTACCTCTTACCCCTTAAGTTATTATAAAACAGGGCTAGGGCGCGCCGAGGCTGGATATGAAGCAAAGTTTTCTGTGGTCGAAGTTTTTTTTTCACTAAAAAGTCTAAAACTCTTCAAAGGACTCCAATTTAGGCAAACCATTTCTTTTTGAAGTCAGTGCCATCGCATGGGCTCTCTCAAGTTCCATCTTAAGCGACATCTATCTGGGCATCGACTCCAAAAAGAAATAATTTGCCTAAAATGGAGTCCTTTCAAGAGTTTATTCAAGACTTTTTAATGTGTTTTGTTTTTGAAGTCGGTTTTATTGAAATAGTATGGTGGTGAAGTGACCACTAACCCAACAAAATTGAAGACAAATAAGGGTTTTTGTTTTAAGTATTTGACTTTGAGTAGTAAACAAGTAAGTTTATAAATTTTCTTACATCATTCGTGCTTTGGATTTGGAATAAGAATAAACGGACGACAAAAAGTAAAAGGTCAGTTTTTCTTAATATAGACCGTATATAGGCTTTATTTAGTTCCACAACCTTTGATACGCACTTGTACGTACATACCATTGGCCATTGGCGTCAATTCCATACTGTGTGGGACTTGTTCATGGCATTAATTCCATACGCTACTAACAGTGTTTCAATGGTTTAAACCTAAATAAATAGGGAAATATTTTGCTTATTTAACATTACTTTTCTTTCTACCACAATCTACAACCACAACCTAACTATAAACTTGTATAGTAAAACGCTTGTTTAAATAGAAGCGTTTCATGTGATGTGTATGTAGTTAATATGAACCTGTATTCAAATTGTACGCAAATGCCATGAAGTTCCATGGTTCTATTCAAGTCCATATTCATACAATATTTCATTATTGAAAAATGTATATGGACAAAATGATATAATACCGGTGTAAACCAAATAATTAAATAAAAATTATCTTGTTTATCATCTGTTATACATTAAATACTTGAAATCTTGATCGAAATTTTCTTAACTACATTTTCTGAATGTCAGCTATAATAACTTGTGACATATTTCATATATCAAAATACAAATCATATCAAAGAACAGCGTTACACTAAAAAGCATTTATGTGTAAATAAATCCTCATAGCATCCAGCTGGCGTGTCATAACACGTGGTAGATCAAGCGCAGAACCAATGGCATCATCCACCAATAACCCGTTGTCCCCGTTTCTCGTGGAGTTTACATTCGTAAAAAAATACCTACTCTGAGAAGTCACGATTTGGGTGAAAACATAAAGAGGCAGATAACCGGTACCAACCTGTACCGACTGACTAGTGATGTGCTAAGTCATCTATTTTTAATCTCGAAATATTTAAGAAATTCGTTACAACAATCCAAATAAGGACCGACTGACACTAGAAAATTGTTTTAAAACAAGATTCGAATCAAGACTTGAGTCGGAAAAGTCTCTATAAAGCATTTCAATTCCATGAAATAGCGAAGACGGCACAACACTGGTTAGTCGTTGCAGGTCAGTGCGTGTTACTCGCCTCTATATGTCTTCACCCTTTGGATGCATTTCGTTTTTTCTATGCTGTGAGTTTTATACATTATTATAACTGTACGTTTGTGTTTAAATCTGTGAATTTAGTTATATAATTATCAAAAGGAAAATGTTTACGAACGGAATTGACGCGAGCCCTGATTCCGAACTGTATTCACTGTATTCGTAATAGGTATTTTAAATACAAATATCTGGTATAACATTAATTTATCACATCGACTTTTATAAGACCATCATTTTCTGTGTTCATCGTACGCATAGCCTACTACCTAGAGATAAAGTATCAAAATTGTTTGATTACAGTTAACATTTTTTTGTGTCCTGTACCGATGTACATGACTGTAATTCATTTAATAAATTGAGTACCTTAATGTGATCGCATTATCTTTGTTTTTCCATGCTTTCATTTCCTTTTCCCATCCAAAGATTGCGGGTTCTTGCTGAATTCTTACTCTTTATTTGAGTCTGTTTGCTGTAAACACGAACATAGAGTTAATCTTAGATTCTATCTACCATAACACAGTTCGTATTTCCTCCCTAAAATGTCGTACTGTAGACATTAAACTATAGGCATTACCTGCCTTTCTACTCTTCTTATACTATTACACTGTATTTTTGGTTCATTGTTGTTTTCTAATCCTTTTTGAACAATATTTATTGTGAATCTAAAAATGTCAAACTTTCAAAGCTCTGTTATTCTACTTTTCTGTACATAATACTGTAAAAATAGCTATGTTTTACCTTTGTTTGCAATTTTCCTTTAATTTGCATTGGGTGATGATTAGTTTTCCTTATTAATTTAATAAATTTCTTGATTTTTGACATTTTTTTATCTTTATTGACATGGTTGTTATGACAATATCTTTCAAAATCTGACAACTTCTATCAAAGTTTATTACTTTTCCGGGTTTAATCCTCTTTAAACCATCAGTATTCATGTTCTATTCTAGAACCTACCTCGTTCTAAATTTGAACGGCCCAGGCCCCTATATAAGCCTGTACTTTTTTCATTCATTCATTCGATTACGAGTTCTAATCTCGAACAGTTTTCAACACTCTACATTTTCCTCAAGAAGTCTTGAAGAACCGCCGGTGACTACTGAAACGCCTCCTCGCACTAAGGGAGGGACCGGACACATTTCCGGAGGAGGATCCGAGTCATATTGAGACTGCAGTAACACCTCCTCGCTCTAGGGGAGAGACCTGTCTCCTTCTCGGAGGAGGATCCGAGTCCATATTGAGACTGTAGTAACACCTCCTCGCTCTTGGGGAGGGACCTGTCCCGTTCTCGGAAGAGGATCCGAGACCAAGTACTTCTGGCACTCCAACTGATCATTACATTTTCTACATAGTTTTGGATACCCTCATCACTGCCGAGAGCTACTACTTCACTTCTGAGAGCTACTACTTCACTGCTGAGAGCTACTACTTCACTGCTGAGAGCTACTACTTCACGGCGCCTGACACTGCTGCACATCGGCGTCGCTGTTACCTCTGCTGTGTCGACCCTGCACTCCGACTCCGCCCTCTGCTGCCTCCAGGATATAGAAGATCTGAAGACACTTACTCACGCCCACTGCACTCTTCTTACACACATACATTCACTCATCATCTTTTTTTTCACTAATCGGTATTGTAAATATTATTTTTATTTTTATATAAATTCTGTTCCCCTCTTTTACCTCTTTTCTTAATCTTCTCCCTTCACATTTGTCGCTTCACGACAGTCCCGGACATATAAAATCGCACACACACATTGATAAATTCGGTAAAATCTGAGAATCTCCAGACTGTCATATGGCTCTAGGAAGTGGCAAGTCATTTGCATTAATTTTAAGTTTTAACATAAATTCGGTAGCTAAGACGAGAAATAAAGAACTAGTAATAGTAGATCATTAATTAGTACTACTTTATTGCTATTTTTTCTGAAATATTTTATTGACTTTTAACTTGTAGTTTATGATTTATTTCTACGTATAGAATAGATTGAATAAAAAAAACAATGTAAGCAAAAAAACAATGGAACGGATAATGGTTTTTTTTGTCAAAGGAAAAAAAAATTGATATACTCATTACATCATTTACATCACGTACATAAAATATTTTATCATAATCTTATTATCTCCTATGTATAAAAAAGTATCTACATTACACAATTATTTATAAGAACATTTACCGAATATAATGAAAAAAGATGTGTTCGACTCACCAATTTGTGCTGTGGCTGCAGATACTGAACATCAACATTTTCATGAAGCGTTTTTCGCGCCAATAGAAACAATTGAAAGGTCAAAATCACGTAGCGAAGTAAACAAACATGTAGCAGCGGAGTGGCAACGTGGCTGTGGTTTGTGGCGCGCGGAACCGCACGCACACAGGTCACGAACACGTGAGACAGACACAAACCACAACTTCTGTCTCTCTCGCACGCGTGCTTCGCTCGCCTTCGCGCCACTTTTGTGGATGTGTGCCGGCGTCAGTCGTCGTCAGGTTGTGTGGATTTGTGGATGGTTGCTAAGTGGTGAAACGATTTGATAAGAAAGAAGAGGCCGTTATCATGTAAGTTATTTGGTTAAAAGATTTAACGGATGCAGGGTGTTATAAAAATGTATGTCGTAATTAATAAATTAAAAAAATGTTAGCTACTGCATAAATACCCGTACCGTACCTTCAGTGTATTTTTTTCCTTGGTGGCACAATAGGTGCCAACTCTCGTGTGTTATTTTATTTACTTCAGTGATTTTATCCGAAAAATTATCTCCGAAATCTGTGGCTGTCAATTTCATGTCTTTAAATAACAACTCTAGGTTAAATTATCTTTTATATTGCTTTTAGTTTCTTTTTTATAACGATTCTTCTTCTTCTTCTTTTAAGAAGATGTCGATTAAGACTAAAACACACGCTGAAAGTTAAACTTAGCGTTAATTGTTACTCTGTTTTGCGCAAGGAGGCCTAAGGGGGTGGGAAAATGGCTATAAATTTTTAGGGAAAATCCGATATTTACGCGTACGAAGCGGGATGGTAACAGCTAATCACAAGTATTTTCTTTTCAGCCGACCACTAAAATGTCTGTTAACACCCCAGAGTGCATGGAGCAAACAGGCATGGTTCAGTTCGTGAAGATCATCGAGCGATTTCCGGACATATACGATCATAACTCGGAGACGTACCGACGATGGTCCACCGACAAGGCATGGGAACAGGTTAAGGAAACAGTCAAAGCTGAAATGAACATGGAGTGTAAAGGTAAGTTTACACTTTATTTTAGCAAATTAAGGCTGCTCAAAATATTGTCTATGATATTGGAAAGTTGGAAATTTTGTTATTTCTTGTTCAACAAGAACAAATTCAAAATGAATGAAGCCAAAAATGTTCTTTTAAGAAATGCCCACTTATTAAGGTTATAACCTTAACCAATCACAGATTGCTGTTTGAGGAAACCAGACAAACACTTTTATGAATATTTAAGTTTAACATAGAGCCAACTAATTAAGAAAACGTTTTGTTTTATCTTTGCAGTTGACGAACTTAAGGCCAAATGGAAAGGGATAAGGTCTTCATACAATAGATTTAGAAACAAACTCATAGACGCGGAAAAGAAAGGCATTACTCCTACAAAAAAATATTACTTGCACGATGAACTAAAGTTTTTAGAACCATTTAGCAAGAATAGAGGGTTAGTATTCTTTTTATTTTTAAGTAAATCATAATTAAGAGTGCATTTTTATTGCAATTATCATTATGTTTTATTGAATTCGTAGATTTATGAAGCGAGGTAGCGAGATTAGTCAGGATGTGTTTCAAGACGATTATAATGATGAAGAAAATGAACAAGGTACTAGTGAAAACTACCCCAAATGGAAATGCATTAAAATAGAGTCAGAACCATCTGAAACTAATGAAATAGAGAGCTATTATGATACAGATTCTCAGAATATGGACACAAAAATAGGTGACCACAAGAATAATAACAAAATAAAACACGAAAAGAGAGGTGACGAAAATGAAGATTTGATTTTCTTCCGAAGTATCCTTCCAGATATTTCTCATTTTACAGCAAAAGAAAAAAGAAAGTTAAAAATAGGGGTTTTAAAATTGATCGATGACATAGAAAACCAATCAAAAAAGAAGAAACGGAAGTCTAGATCTGATTCATCAAGTTCTTAATTAATGTTATGATTATCATTTAGTGTGATCATGTTCTTAAGTGTCATGGACATTTATGCAAGAGGTTTTGGAGTAAAGACATGTTTTATAGAGCTGAAATAAAATGAAGTGACAGTAAAACAGCGTAATCAGTACATTCGTAAAATAAAGCTAGAACAAATTCAAGCGGTGTGAAAACGTACGTGTCCATTAGCATAATATATTACTAATCGAGCATGTGCTACGCGGCCTATTCGAGACAAATCCTTTCTCCGAGGCGGCGGTACTACGGGCGGCGCCTACCAACATCCGACGTATAACGTCTCCACCTCATTTGCATGGAAATGAGATCCGTGAACATTCTCGGCGCAACCCTCAGTCTTCCGACGCCTTCTTTGCTTAATTACAAGGACGACACATAATACGATGTTACAATAACCAGAGAAAAGTTAGGCGACTAAACGGCGCGACGTATGCACTCTACAAGATTTCGAAGCAAATTCATACAAGAACACAAAAGAACCACAATAATTGAAGTTGAATCATTCTTTATTGGATAAATGTATGCTGAAAGATGGGAGCAGTAATATAGAATAAAGCCAGAACTGATTTTACGATAAGTCATGGATATTGTAAATTTGTAATAATACAATTTAAGCTCGTACTTACATCGTGTTTGATTTTGCTACCACCATTTTCATAATCATAAAGGCTAAATGTATTGGCAGTATTCCATTTTCCAATAGGATATCGATTTCCTCGAATCCGAAGCTACTTAACTAATGAGGTGTTTTTATTGGTTGTAAAACGATAGGTACTGATAGTAAAAATCCATGCATAGCTAATGACAAGAAAATACCTGCCCAGTGGCCATCAAAAACGCCGTAAAAATATTAATCAGTGATTTTAACGTGTTTTACTAATTTGGTACATTGTTTGATACGATTCGGATTCTTAATAATACCATTTTCCAATAATGTGATTTGCTTGAACGGAGCAATTAACAATTCGGAATTTATACCTTATGAATTAATTGTACTAAATAATGCATTAGACAGGCCTGAAGATTCCTTGACAGCTCTGTGTCATCAATGCACGTATATCTTCAGATATATGGCCAAATATATCATTACTACGGCTGACATTGTGATGTGTGCATAATTAACCTGTAGATCACTTAGTTCCTAACATGATGCTCTGAATACGAACGCACACTAATTTGCCGTAACCGCATTTTCACTGACCGAACTGCGGAATAAACATTCACCGTCTTTATCTCTCACAAACAATGTCATTTGTGTCAGAGCGAGACATAGGAAGGCCGTTCCAGATAGTTCATATAGTGGGCTGGTGGTTGTATATAAGGCACACATCAGTATTTCAGACCACGTGAACACTACCCCCCTTGACCCTCCTCCGTTTCAAGCTAATACCATTACAGTAATTAGGATATGCTTGGGCATAATTGATGCAGTCATAAACTAGATTCCTTGTGTAGCCACGCTATAGTTATGGGAAAACTTATGACGTTTACGGTTGATTTAGTAGAAAGCCGACGAGTGGATACACAAGGGATACAATAAATAACAGCAAATTGGTAAGTATTTTATGTCTTTTTCTAGCTATAACTTTAGAAAATGTCTTGTTTCTAAGAAAATCCTGCTTGTACACTTAAGTAGATGTGATGAACGTTGCTAAGCGACAAATTATGTAAGACGTGTTCGCAACATCGCGATACTACAATGGAAAACTATTCTGGTGAATTTTCTAACGCTGCAGTAAAAAAAACATTGAGCGCTTAAGCTGTTAAAAATCTACAAAATGGCAAAGTTAATAACATTATTATGCTAAACACGCGAAACGTTCGTAAATTGATTGGAGAATAAATTAGAAAAACTGGGGAGGGTGACCAGTGGCAGCGGGAGGCTAAAACGGAACCCTTGTAAGTGACGTGATATGTTTGCGTCACTTTGGCCAGATTATACCGGACTAATAGCAATTGAACAATGATTGATACGAAGTCCTTTAGATGGGCTTTTTGTAACATTTTTTGATAGAGTAAAAAAAAATCATGGAAAATATTTTTACATATAGCCATTGTTGTATTAGGTGTAACGCAACGACGAAAGCTTAACTAACAGCTTTCCGTAATTATCAAACTACACACATGACCATTTATACCGAAGGTAGCGGGTACATACCCATGAATAATTAATTAGATCATTACCCGGCTACGGTTTAGGCCAGTCGAAATGTACTCTGGCTGCATTTTGAAGATAATTAACATACTGTTTCAGCTGGATATGTATTTAGTGGTGAGTCTGTACCTCGGGTGAAGATTCAGTTTATTGATCATTGCAAGACTGCTAAACGTATTTGATTAGCGATGATGTTGAATTTACTTCAACATCATCATCATCATCAATATTGAACCTAATCTTTAAAAGTAGGTACGCGGTTAACTTATAATCTATTTGGACGAACATCAAAAGGGAAGTAATTGCCATTAAATTCTTCACTTCATATCTACACACTAGCAAGCGATGTCTTAGAAAGAGCTGCACTACTTTTTCTACTATCAAGTTAATTAACAAATTCAATAGGTCAGCGAACATGATACTATATGCCATGTCATATGAACATGATATTTTCATGTCGTTCGCACAAATTTTGAGGGCTTTTGCCCATCGTGTTTAGACGTGTTCTACACGTTAGTGTCACTTATTGAACTACTAAATACCATTACTAGCGTATGGAACTGACACCCATACAAATCTCGTGCCACATGAATTGACGCCACTTGTCATCAACTCTTACGAACGGTTTCATATTCCGAATTCAAATTTCAAGTTATACGACGCCACAATCTTGTTATTATAATTTGTGACACATTTTTTGCTTGGCATAGCTTCTCTATACGTAGTAATAACAACTCACTGGTGTCACACGGTCACACCGCATTAGTTGCTCGTGTAACGTAGGTTCTCGTTTTGAGCTTCCGAGAATCGGAACAATTGGAAAATCTTAATAAACGGTAGTAAACTAGAATTAGTCGAATCAGATTTTCGTGGTAGCTACGGCTAATTCGATTAGTGAGTAGTGCAAACGCTCTAAGGCCCAGTTGCGTGATCGATAGTTAACTAGACTATAGGTAAACCGCGAAACTGAGACGTCTCTGACGTCACTTTTGTTGTATTTTTCTCCCAAATAATGTACACCTAATTTTTATTATGAATTATATGTTCTTCTTCAAGGTAAATGAAAGATCGTTTAATTTATAGCAATGATAAGGAGTACATTAATTGCGAGGAAAATGAAAATAAAAGCGACAAAAGTGACGTCAGAAACGTCTCAGTTTTGCGGTCGACCTATAATGGTTAGATGTCTTCACCATCGGTTGAATATTCAGAAAATTAAATTAGTTAAATGCCAGAATGGCTATTTGTAACCATTGGCTATGGTATTTCTTTCTACAAAACCCGCACAATCGTAAGTATTCAACCGCTTGTAACGATATTTTTAACATCAGTTAACTATCACGGTCACAAACCGAACGTTAAGCATAATTTACCTAACCTGCTCCAACCGTGTGTTGGAAATCAATACATAAGCCAATATCACCGTGACATACGTAATGCCTAGGTTCCACGAAACGCTGCTAGGTACTCGATTAATACCTAATTAGTTCCATCGTACCAATGTGTGCAGCTTTGGTTGGGTTTAGTACTGACATCTAATGCACATTGAATAATTGGTTTATAGACATTTGCAAGAAAATCGAACTGTAATTACATGGAAATTGAGAATGATTAGTCTTGTGGTTGATTTTTATTGTAATTTTATAGAGAAAATCGTTGAAAAGTATATTCCTTAACTATGCTGTAAAAATACATGTCATCTATTCATTCATAATATTTTTTTTGGATTTTTTATTGAATAAAATCTATCGTGTGTTAATAAAAGAACTGTAATATACAATTAGGGTTCCATCTGACTAGTAATAAAAATTTATTTATTTATTTATTTATTTATACTTTATTGCACAACCAAAAACTGTATATTAAGGCAACAACTTAGTATCCTACCTTCCGCACCGCCGGGGCAGTCAGGTTTAGGCAGACCGTCTGGCGGACGTAATTACATAAAACGCAGATTTTTACCTTAAAAGAGATGAAGGACGAAGTAATCACAAATGCCGCTGAGGAAGTGGATAAAGGTTAAGATGAAAACAAGCCTATAAAATATTTCATTTCAATTTTTTAATGAATAACTAGCGGTCCCAGCGAACTTCGTTTCGCCTCCAGCCCCGTCCCGCCCGGCCCCGTTTTATGGAAATTTTCTTTGCTATAAACCTCACGGAGCCCGAGACCTTTCCAACGAATGCAAAACCGTGGAAATCGGTTCGTGCGTTCTGGAGTTATAGCGTCAGGAAGGGAAACCCGATGGGTCATTTATATTAAAAAAACATTAACAGCCTTACCACAAATCACTTAAACAAAGTTTTAGGCACTGTTTAACAAGATTTTAAGAAAATCCTTACCACAAATCAGTTTCCCCCCTATTTTATCTTGTGTTTAACCTCAAAAAATAGACAGATTGAGATTTGACAACTTGACTTTCGTTTCGCGGTAAATCAAATTCGTGCTTTCCTATAGAAAATATTATGGATGATTGATTTCACAACAATTGATTTATTGGACTTAATCAACAAACAAACAAAACAAGTTCGCACCCCGGTACTTTATAGACATTAGACACTATTTTAGACATTTTTTTGTAAAATCAAATTCCTCTCAGCAACTTTATGACGGTTTGTGTTGGTATCCGTGTTTTTGTTTTCTACCACGTCTTTCGAACTTTCTATAAGCTGTTTATGGATATCCTGAAATAAAATAAACAATTACAATGCTATCACGTTTCCAAACCTCACATACGGTGACTATGTAGTAGTTAATAATTATCCATTTGATTTACCTTTTCGTCTTTTGTCCAAATTGTCCGAGCGATCTTTCTTTTTTGATTCATGTTGAAAACAAATTAGTCAATACACAACAAAATACGACTTTTTACAAATGAATTGAAAACGCGCTCTTTCTTTACAAACTCCTGTCAAAAAGTCAAAACAAATCAGATTCTTCTCATTCTCTGTAATTACAACTTTTTTTTTTAAGATTTGGGTTTTGTTACTATTCAGCCATCGTTTTAAGAAGCTTTTGTTCATTTACCCTGAAGTGTGTTAAATGCAACCTGCGTACTAGGAAATGTAATGAATGAATTGAGTGAATGAATGAATGTTTTTATCTAAAACTGGTGTGTAGCTAAACACTGCCCAAATACCTATTTGTGGTACAAAATGTTAAACACTGTTCTAAACCCTTTTTAAATTTAAAACAGTTTTTAACTAAACATGACTTAAAACCAGTTTTAACGGATGATTTGTGGTAAGACTGTAATTCTTCAAACTATGAATTTACCCGCAATTGTCCCGCACAAAATATCCACGAAATTGAAAATAATAGCCTATATGCCTATAGCCTATGTACTATTGCAATGTACATCAGCTGTTATTGTAAATTTTAAGCGTGAAGGAGTAACAAATCTACATGCTTACAAACTTTCGTCGATAAACTGGATAAACTGCGCTCTCCAAAATGTTTCAAACATTAATCGATTTTAATAATCGCCATATTCATACTTTGTATTGACAGTAAAACGCACTATTTATTTGGTAACGTACTTATTTAGCTCGCAGGCATCCCAAATAGAATGTGATTTAATTTGAATGGTGCAGTTAATTTTTTTTTTATTACCAGAGTGTATGTAGTCTCGACTTGTGAGGTTGTCAATAGAAGGCTCCTATATGTTGTAATACATTAGTAGGAATAATAAAGTTTATCTGAACCTCGTATATTTAGGTTTAGGGTTCTGTGCTCGAAAGGAACAGACACTCGCAAGAGAATCAAAACCTACAGGGTATTCCTCATGAACTCAGAGTCTTGAAATTAGGTACGAAGCAACGTCTTAGAGCACAGATAAATAAATGTATAAATAAATAAATAATAACAATGGTCTGGTTTCGAATTTTCTTCCTTGTGTTACGAAGTACCAGACAACGATTATGACGGGGGCGTCTCCCATAATACTTAAATACATATAACATCCATGACTTAGACACAAATGTTCGTGCTCGTCACACAAACATTTGCCTCTTGCGGGATTCGAACCTGCGACGGCCGGCGTAATAGTCAGGAGCACCAACCAATACACCAAACACGTCGTCAGATAAAGGTGAAATTGCAATAACCGTAAATTATCAAGTAATTTCATTTATTAAAAAAAATGTATTCTTGGTACGCGAGTCCGACTCGCACTTTTTTAAACCATGTCTACAAATTTTCACCCGACTGGGCCAGAAAGAGCAATGAAAACTTAAACTGATATTTTTTCTTAATTAGGTGGTAATTGTGTTTATTTTTCGTTCAAACGTCAAACAAGCTGGGCAGTCCAAAAGTTGAGGCTCAATTCCAAGCTAAATATTTCGAATGAATTCAAAGTAAACTGATCATCATTATTTGCCTGTAATCCGCAATTCGCACCGAGACATACGACACACGGTAAGGTGCGGAACCGGTCCGCCCGGCCGATGTCCCGGCATTCCTGCGGGCTCACTGTGATGCCTTCGCCCGCAAATTGATTTCTGGATGCGAAACAAAGATTTCAACTGTTGAATGTCTTATTTCGCGCTCTTTTTCTAAGGTTTTGCGGGTTATTTATGAGATGGATAAACTTCATGACGGAATTAAGACTAGAGTTTTTGCAGGTGCGGTCGACCGGTAGAGGTCACTGCCGCCTAACCACAGTCAGTAAAGGCTAATAAGTCAAACGAAAAGCACTTGTATGCATGACACAAAAACGGGCGTTACTTCAAACATAAGTCAATGCGAGGTGGAAGTGATTTTGGCTCTTATGGGGTAAGGCGGCGGTAACCGCAATAATATTCTAGACCGCTGAGGCCACTAGCCCCAGCGAACTTTGTTTCGCCCCGGCCCCGTTCCACCCCAGCCCCGCTAAGAAAGTAAGTAGGTATTCTTAAATTTTCTCGTTTTCCGCGAAAGTCTCCTATTATTTTCATTCATAAAAACCTTCTCATGACTGTAAGAAACACAAAAAAAAAGAATGAGCGAAATCGTTTCAGCCGTTCACGCGTGATAGCGTGACCACGGGAAAAAAGGTTCATTTTCTGATCTCACATAACTACAGAATAATCAAAATTATTGATACCGATGAAAATAACTTCTTTTAATTCGAATCCTGATTCAAAAGTTATGATAAATTGAATTTTTGGAATATAAATTACGGCTGAACGATAAATAGTCTGTTTTAACTTAATATGCATGAACTTTGTAATCTGTTCTCAGTTATTTTAAATACGCTGCTTCTAAATCAAGAAACTTTGATTCTAATGCAAAATTTTAAGGTAGCCAAGTAATTTAATCCCGTGTAATTTATCCCGGACAAATTTTGCCATCTAAACGACAAAATTAATAAGTTTGCACATTTTCATAAACTTGCCTGTGAAGTAATCGCTTTACTTGGTCCAGATGATTTTAGATACGCCACACAACGGCCAGCCAACAGAGACGGAGGATTTTAAATGCAACTGGTTCGAAAAAGACAACATTTTGCTCTCCCGTCCTTAAACTGTCTTAAAAATTTACAAACAAACCATCGAAAATAAATCTTACACAACACACCTAGAGTCTACTTTGAAATGAACAGCGAAAATGGATATTGCAACTTCTATTTGAACATTGAGGTGGCTACACATTTTTATTTGTGGGGAGAGTGAGTAAGAGAGTGCACTCTAGCTCGTGTTAGATAAGGACGGATGTATCTGGCATTTATATTCTGGGTACGTGTAAGTTTCAGGCAACGGTCGCCGTGAAACTCGTAAATGGGAAAAAAGCAACAACGGAGAACTCAACCGCCTCTAGTGAGGGGAAATAGCGATTAGAAAGTTAATTTCTTCAAAAAAAATATATCGCAGATTTGCTTAAATAAAAATCTTTTACAAAAATATATAAATCCTTTTAAAGTGACCTTCAGACTGTATGCGGCAAACAACCATTTTTATTGATATCAATTAAAATAACCACGATTACAAACAGTCTTATTTGTCTTATATGTCTCGCATCAACATAATGAATAAATATCAAGAAGCCCGCTTGATTAAGCCATAAGGTTTCCGTAATTGATGGAACGGATGTTTTTGTTGGCAGTTGAATCACAGGCTTATTAAAAAATCAGAGCACGTCGGATCAGTCACAAGGGTGAGGTAAGAATTTATATCTGCCACAATGACATGACATTGCCAGTACACGTCAAGTGCGCGACGCAATAACAATAATATTTTAGCAGTCACCTTTATTGAACGCACTTGTTAGAAGTGAACGATTACAGATGTATTGTTTATTACGAGTTTATGAATTGGACGAACAGTAATGACTTTAAAAGTTTTTTTTTTAATCATACATGTTTTTTGCACGTTACTGACTTATAATAACTTATGACTTTAACGTGCATTTTATTATAATTTATAGGTATTTTAATAATAGTCCCCCTAGCCGATTTCGACTACGGTGGCTAGTCACAACGACTAACCGACTGCGCGGGACATATAGTGCACAAGTGTGAGCGCAAACACAGGTGCACGTGCACTCTCTATTCTTTTTACTCTTATAGCCCGATGGGACAGCAATCTGACACGACCGGAGAGAGATCAGGCGCAGGACCAACGGCTTAACGTGCTTTCCGAGGCACGGGGGTGAAATACCGCCAACTTCCAAACTCCGGGCTTCCCTGCGAATTTCGGAACAGAAAAACCCAGGTACATATTTTTGGCCCGACCCGGGGATCGAACTTGGGACCTCTGGCGCAGCCGTCGCTTTAAAATGCGACCCTCTAACCGTTGCGCCACCGAGACCGTTATAGATAAATGAGTACAGTTATATTCCTATATTGTTTTTAATTATAACTAAACACTTAGGTACTTACCTGCATCCAATAGGTAAATTTTTTTTTACTCTTCAATTTTTTTCTCTCGTAATATTTTTTGATATGTTTCACTCCGTATATCGATATCGACTACCCCCATCACTACCCCTCGTCATCAGTGCACGAGCCGCGTTGATATTTCCACGTAGATTTCACTCCGTAAAACCTTTGCCGTTTATTTTCGTATACATTTTTGGTCGGCGCATCTCTTTTTATTTACGGCCACTTCGATACTCGCGAGCCTTCCCACTGTGTGAATTAGAGACTTTCATTTGATTGGTAAAATCCTTCAACGTGAGCTTTTGGCGGCCTTTTTAGGGTTCCGTAGCCGAATGGCATAAAACGGAACCCTTATTGTTTCGTCAAGTCTGTCTGTCTGTCTGTCCGTCCGTATGTCACAGACACTTTATTCTGTAACTATTGGCATTACACAGATGAAACTTGGAAGGTAGGTGATTCAAAAAAATAAAAAATACCAAAAAAAAATTGTTCAAACCTATGCGTGTGTTCTATAGATAGGTATTTAAAAAGCAAGCTTGACTGACGCTTCCAAAGTGGTAAAATGGGCGTCCCCCCCCTCTAACTTTTGAATGAAGCTAGTGAAAATTTAAAAAAATACGATGTAGATCTATACAAAAACTTTCAACGAAAGTTGGTTTAAACGAGATCGAACTAGTAGTTTTTGAGATATAGCACATTTTTAACAACCGCAAATATTACTTTGTCCTTCATACAAATACTATGAAAATCAATGTTAACTTTGCTGTCAACAAAACATTGTGGTGTTTTGGCTGGGCGGAAGTTAGTGGACCCCTAATTTAGTTAAAGTTGGCATGGAACCCTCAGTGCGTGAGTCCGACTCGCACTTGACCGGTTTTAACTCTTTGTTCTGGAATCTAAACAGTACCTATAAGCTAAGTGGAAAAGGCAAAGAATAGATCGAAAACAGCCAGCATAGAAAACAGTTTCGGCAATGCGAGTTATTCGGCCCTTTGTTTCGTCTTTTGTTTTTTTATTATTTATAAAGTACACGAACAGATAACAGTCTGAACTTTCTTATAAATAAGATGCTGTGATCCACTTGACTACCGTAGATCAGTTGAAATAGCTCCGACATGACCAAACTCTGATAAAAATAAACGACACTGAATCTATTAATATTTGGGACCTACAAGTAATATTGGATGTACCTGCCTATTTTCAGTACCTAAACCGACTATTATTATATATTGCGTATTGGATCAAATACAAACTACGATTAATATGGTTGAAATACCTACTACATTACCGACTTGGGGTAACCGACTAAAATATTACTTAAATAAAAAAACCGCAAAAGAAAATCTCTTTTCGTGCCCCTTGTTTCGAATAGAGTGACTTCAATACTTACAATTCATCGCGTAAATTCTCTTATCTTTCATTATCGACAGTTACATTGTTACTTTACGGCATTTGCCTGTTACCCTTTACATCACGCGATCTTTACCGTATAAATTGCTTAGGGGACTAACGTGGAGGTATGAAAATGCAGTCACGCTGTTTTAAGGATTGTAACTGAATTAAACAAATATAAATTAAATAAATAAATGACCCCTTATTTCAGATCTATAGTATGTTAGTAGGTACTCATTCTTAAGTAAGTATAATTATTGTATTTAGATACACGAGACGATCACATGACTATGCCGTCAATATGTGATTACAGTCCCTGAAAAAGGGACTTTAATTTTTTCAGACGTTTTTAGGATGGTGTTGGCACTTGGTTGCAGTCTGCTCTGTAGAGATGCAGTTTTTTTTGCGCAGACAGGCTTGGAAACTGACAAAACATTTAATAAACACTTGTCACATAAGAGGCTAGAGTTTAATTTGTAAGTAAAAATAAATTGCACAAAAATAAAGCATTTGTTAAACACTTAACTGATTATAGGCTAAAGCTAAACTTGTAAGTAAAAATAAAATACAATTACAAAATATAAGAAACAAAAAGTTTTAAAACATACAACGATTTCATTTTATCAAATATTAATAACCGTAAAAGCCATTATTTGGGTGATCTTTTGATCTACGTGTGACAATGTTTTGAATGATGCGCACTACACGGTAACATGCTCTCACCTTGCCTTGAGTGGTGGGTGAAGGACGCCAAACGTATTAACATCAAAACGCTTAGTACATACATGCCTCGCTACATTTACGTCGACTAAAACAAACGTGTGTATTAAAATCTACTTTTATACCAATAGCTGATAATTTGCTGACCAGATAAAAATATATAATGATTAAATACTAGGTGACCTATTTTATAGTGTCATTTTTCATTATCGAGGTATCCGCAAAAAGTTATGACGTTTTCAAATCAGCCATGAAAATACCAATACTTTTTATCCGATTATTGAAAATCAGCCCTTAACCCAGTTAAAAAAATAATATGCTAGTATTATACTTTGTAAAAATAAATTTTATAAAGTTCTTCGTCTTGCTTGGATAAGAAAGAAGATGTTGCCAGATTTTTCGAAGGTCTGAAAAAATAGGTCTTAGGCCGCGGCCCCATCTCTACGGCGCGGCGCCGCGCCGTAGATTTCCACGGCGAAAAAACGTGCCGTAGCGCGGCGCGGTGCCGTAGAATTTCACGGCGAAAAACCGTTTGACCATTGATGCCGATACAAGTCAGTGTGACTTTGTGTGTACTTTCATCCTGTTTTGACCAAATGTCCAATACTAAAGCAAAATTTCACTGACTCTATTAACGCAGTGATAGCTCGGTTAGTAAAACAGACGGGTTCAGATCGTGAAGTCCCAGGTTCGAATCCTGGTAGTTCATCGATTTTTTTGTTTTATTAACAAGTATATATTTTTTATTTTATATTATTTTTGTTATATTTGTGTTTAAAACTTCTTAACCTTTTTTTAATCTATCATAATTATCTAGCTAGTTAGGTAGACGCAATGTGGTGGACGGCAGGCACCGAGCTCCAAACCACACCGTGCGCATCCCAGTCCGGCGCCGCGCCGTAGCCTTCCACGGCACCGCGCCGCGCTACGGTTTTTCGCCGTGGAATTCTACGGCGCCGGGCCGCACTACGGCACGTTTTTTCGCCGTGAAAATCTACGGCGCGGCGCCGCGCTACGGCACGGCGCCGCGCCGTAGAGATGGGGCCGCGGCCTTAAAGCCATATTAAAATGCCGAGATATATTATGTTTTATACTTTTTGCTGTTTAAAACTTACTAAAAATACACTGTTAATACGACTACAGCTCAATTTATAATGTCACTTTAACTAAAATGATATAAGATTATATAGGTAACGTTAGCTATATACTCCCATAAGTGCGCTTGCTCAAGACTCTTGCATAACGAAAGATGACTGAGAATGCACTGATTTCGTCAACGTCTGCCAGTTGGTATTATGTAAAGAGAAAGCTTCGCAACTTTGACATAAAGTACATATACATACATACATACATACATACATATACATATATAATAATAAGACTGTAAAAGATCGATTTCTGTACATTGAAGATTTTTATGAAAAATTGTTACAGGGGGTCTTAATTACCGTAATAGAAGCCAAAACAACAATTTTTAAAATTTTTGTCTGTCTGTCTGTCTGTCTGTCTGTCTGTTTGTCCGGGCTAATCTCAGAATCTACTGGACCGATTTTGATGGGGCTTTTTTTATTTGACTCAGCATCACTTGGAGAGTAAACTAGGATAGAAATAATCACGCCAATAGACTTAGGGGGTAGGCAGAAAATATATATATATAAAAGAAAGTCGTGTTTGTTACAACACTTATAACTTGAGAACGGCTGAACCGATTTGGCTGAAAGTTGGTGGGGTGGTAGCTTAGAATCAGGAAAAGCATATAGGATACTTTTTGTCCCGCTAGACGGGGCCGGGGCTGGGGTAGCACGGGACCGGGACGAAACGGTGGGGAGGTAGCTTAGTACCAGGAGAAGGACATAAGATACTGCATATAGGATACTTTTTGTCCCGCTAGACGGGGCCGGGGCTGGGGTAGCACGGGACCGGGATGAAACGGTGGGGAGGTAGCTTAGTACCAGGAGAAGGACATAAGATACTGCATATAGGATACTTTTTGTCCCGCTAGACGGGGCCGGGGCTGGGGTAGCACGGGACCGGGACGAAACGGTGGGGAGGTAGCTTAGTACCAGGAGAAGGACATAAGATACTGCATATAGGATACTTTTTGTCCCGCTAGACGGGGCCGGGGCTGGGGTAGCACGGGACCGGGACGAAACGGTGGGGAGGTAGCTTAGTACCAGGAGAAGGACATAGGATACTTTTTATCCCGTTCGATGGGGCCGGGGCTAAGGCGGGACGGGGCCGAGGCGAAACAATTTAAAATAAATGTGGGTGGAAATGAATCTGTAAAGTGTTTTAATTCAATGTGTAGTGTTTCCTCCATATTGGTTTGTATAAATTAAATGAATATTTGGTACTTTATGGTACTTGCCAAAGTATAACAAAACAGTGCCATGAAAAAATTTATATTTAGATCCATTTTTTCCACACAACAAAGTAAAATGTTAGTAAAGTAGTAGTTTTTTTTGTGGCAAAGTAGTAGTTAAAAGTAAAGTAACCATATTATCCTATCAAACAAAGGAATTCCTAATCGAAATACAAATTGTGAACGTCCAAATAATCGGTATGGTCATAATAATTGATCACCTTTGATGTACCTACTACTTGCTTCTTATTGTTGTAATATGGCCAATTTTAATGATAAGTGAGTACTAAAATGTACTATATAAATACTTTATATCTTGCGTACTTATAAGTACTTATACTTAAGTATCTTATTTGTAAAATCATAAGCCTATAAATTAAAAATTCTATCCAAAGTCACTATTCCACGCGGACGAAGTCGCGGGCACAGCTAGTAAAGTACATAAAACCTCTGTATATTGTGCTTCCCAATTATAATAAAGAACACTCTAATTACAATTTAAGCCGCACGAGCCGACCTTTGTATATCTACAGGGTGTTATTGCAAGGGGGTGCCAAATTTTTGGAGGTGAATGAGACCGCCAATATGAACAACTTTTACTATGGGGTCATGGTCAAAATCTTAAATTAAATTTCAGGTTCCCCATACAAAATCAGTCACCTACATTGACAATAATGTATGGAGAGGAAGAAAATAAAATTAATAATTGAACGATGGTCCCATAGTAAAAGTTGTTCATATTGATGTTCCCTTTCACCTCCAAAAATTTGGCACCAACATCCTGTATAGGTTCAAATTATAGTAGACTGCATACTAAAAATAGGCAAGTAAAAAAGTTATAAGGAAAGTGTAATAATAAGGTTTAGAAGTCACTTTCAATAACACAAAAGTCTGGTCTTCTAAAAATAGCGGCTGCAGAGCAACTAGAAACTGCGGTAAGGGGACAGGCTTGTTTATAATTGCAATTAAGACAAATAGAAACAAACAAGGTGGCAGTTTATACAGGCTGGTAATCCGCAATTTACTCTGAGTAAACTTGAGTAAGAGAGTAAGGTGAGTAAGGTGTGTAACGAGCGGAGCAGCGGGCAGCGCGTTTATCGACGGTTCGCCTCGGTATGTGCGCCGATTAACTGGTACCTGTCTAGAGATGTTAATACTTCTACTGTAATTATTAGTTTGAATAATAGAGGTAATAAGTTCCTATGGAATTCAACGACAGTTGAAGTAAAATTATATTTCATAATTAATATATCCAAAATGACAGGGACTTATTTATCACCACCACCTAATACTTTAGAAAGCATAAACGCTCACTAATTAGTTACACTCTGTCTCATATCTCATAAATACCAGTGCTCCGGAAATTAAATCAATTATAATTTATTGAAGGGACGCTGCCCAAAAACCAAAGCCCTGGTGTTGTTGACCAGCATCACCAATAAACCGTCTTTCTCGGCTTTTCAAATTCAAAATTTATATGTATTTATTAATTTATCATACAATTGTTTTTATACTACCGTCTGGAGAATAAATGCCACGTTTCACATCTACGAGCCCTGGTTTTACCTGCTATGACACACGAAAACCAGCGCTGTCACACTTAGTGCAACAGTCAGGATTCCCAACGTGGATAGATCTGGCCACGATAGCCAGCGAGATGTCGACTGCACTGTCGCAGCCTGCAGCCCTCCCCGCGCGTTGGGCGTCTCAAACCTAACTCTATATAAATGTAGGAATGACTTTTGATGACTTTGGTAAATGAGATACCTAACGTTATTAATTTAATTTAATTAATTATTCAAGTGTAATGCGACTCTATGGGTGTAATTTACCACACAATAAAGATTTATTTATTTATTTTTAAAAGGTTTAGTCGTTTATACCTTTGTTAGCTAAAATTAAATTTCGAATGTCTAATAAAATAACTGCAACAAAGCAATTAGCCCACTAAGTTATAAGCTCACGCAAGCTTATTCAAGACAACTTATTTGCTACTCTTTTTCCTTTTGATTATATCCGAATACCGATTTATTATAAGTAAAATGAAGGTCTTCCCTCCAATTTTAAAATCTGGAATCTGTACTTGGCATCACATTTCTCTTCTTAAAAAGACAAATATCGAGTGTATACCAAATTGGTCAATTTCTAGTTAATCAAGCATTTATAAATAGTCCTTCAACAATATAATTTCAAAAACATAAGTGCCAAGTTCAATAGCTCTATTTTGAATTACTCGCATCAGTATTCGTGTGAGTTTCATTCGAAGATGAATTAAAAGTCAACGAAAATAATTCGTTTTCGAAAGAAAATCACCCGAAATATTGACACGAGTGATTCAAAAATCGAGCCCCATGTCGCCCGACGCTCCCGAATGCCGCAGCATCTCGCGCGCGATAAGGTATCCGGTCGTTCGTTTTAATTGTATAACGTCATAATTTATGTCTTTATATGATTATTATGACACCTTTATTTTATAGCTATGACTCGTTTTTTGACTGTTGTCAGCGAAATAACTGAAGGGTATAGGGTAGGTACTAATAGAGATCCTTCAGTATTTATATTTTGTGCTATAAGTTTGTATAAAATAAGCAACTTAGGATAAATTAATCTAGAAAAGTCTAGTCAAACCATAGATACCTTGTCCAAAAGTGGTCTGTATACAAGTCGAACAAAGTAAAGTCAGCATTAATCAACAGAAGCTGGGTGACGATAAATACTTAATCAGTTACTAGTCCCAGCGAACTTCGTTTCGCCCCCGGCCTCGTCCCGTCCTGTCCTCATTTTATGAGTATTATCCTATTTGGGCGTAAGACAAATCCAAAATAGTAGAAATTATGAAAATCGTTCCACCCGCACTATAAGTTATGTATATAAATTTTTTGTATAAAAAAGAAGAAGAAGATAATCAGTTTACTTAACCTTCTTCCCAGTCAATGGTAATCGTACTCAAAGATACAGTTATTTTATTCTAAGAACACAAGGACAAGTTATAAAGGTAGTAATCTTACGTATTGTAGTCAAGAAATTAATTTAATCTTTTATCCTGGTTATCGACTTCAGAGTGACAGTTGTTTTTTTAAAACACAGAAACAGGTATTGAAGGTTAATATTCAACTATAGCCAAGCCGCACGCGCATCGCGGGAAAGGCCAATAAAACGGTCAAACATTTAAAAACGTTAGCATCCAATGATAAATCTTTATCAAGAAAGGTTGACGCAATGCTAAGAGGTCTGAATTCTTTGACCACAACATGTCAGAAACCAGTTTATTAAATACTTTATGGATGCGGCGGGGCGGTCGACATTTTCCAATCGTTTATTATAACGATGCCTTCATCTGCCATCGCTAACAGTTTCGTGGGTGTTACTATAGGCAATATGCATAATTTTATGTTTCTATTAAACGCTGCGATGGACCTGTCTTTAGTATGATCTACGGCTTTCCGGAATACATTCTGGTTTGAATCAACCATTTTTATAATGTCTTCATTTCCTAACCAATATCATGTAAATACTAACGTATCGCGACATGTTTATTTGTTGTCTGCATCTATTTCAAAATGTTCGACGTTTAAAGTAGAGCAATTTATAAATACATTTCTGAATGATCCAACGGTCAGTTTTCGTTTTTTAAATTACGTTTCTACGTGTCGTTAACATCACTATTAAATCTTCACAAGCGCGACTGCCTTTCAGCAGTGCTTCAAAACTGTTGAGAGTCTAATTAACACGGCAGATATAACGTTTTGTTTTAAACGAATAATAATTCATAAGTTGACAGCACGTGAATAATTTGCGAGGCGAGTTGTTATCAGCCGCACTTGCGCAGTGCGATCGTCCTCTTTGCCCGTTGTATTTGTAAACGTGCAAGTACATTAAACTGGTCTGAAAATTTTGCCCTTAATAGCTTTAAACTTAAGTTCAAAATTGAGTGAGGAAAAGATTTAACAAAGGTCATTTTGCCACGCAAAAGAGGGTCTGTTCGCGCGTGCCGACTCGAAATCGTCTCTACCACAGCATCGCTCTCTCGCAGGCTCGTAGTCGCTCTATCGATGCAAGCGGCTTACATTGCTGCTTTTGATTTTACCTCTTTGTTTATTAAACAAGTTCTTATTTTTTAAAGTGTAATCATTCATATTTGAAATCTGTTTATGAATAGCTAGCGAGATTAAGTAGATACATTTTCAAAATAGCGCATCCACAATTCAAGTTTTGTGTATCATATTTTTATGTACACATTAAAGCGTCTATTTAAAAATTACACAAACACAACTTTTATTTGTTTTTAAATAGCTAAAACAGCAATCAATGTATGCTGAACAAAACATCCACCCGCTCAATATTTGACGTCAGCCACGACTAATTGCCCGATAAGTCGTCGATTCGCGTCTCGTTTTAATAAGGTACGCTTTGTTGGTGTATGTGTGGATACCTATGGAATGCCACGGTCACTCGCCTCTGTGTGTGTGCCTCGCACTGGTGTGAGAGTGACGTCTGCCGCACGCTTCCATTGCCAGCTTGTGCTGGCCTACCTCTCCCTCCGAAACCTTCGCCCAATGCAACAGACCCGGGGAAAAAGATGGTAACCTGCAGTTCAAGTTATACTAGCCAGGCTTCCTGTAAATGTGTACGTTGTTGCCACGTGAAGGCGTACTGTGCTTTACTCTGCATTCGTGTGTAACCTCGATTCGGACACACTACGAACCGAAGCATTATGGTTATAAACACAGAGTAATTCGCAGAATATCATTATCCAAATGAATCCACCTCAAGAGCACCGGTCAATATACTCTGTGATTTGATTGGTCCTATGTATTTAAATGAAGGTATTATTGTTTAACTTAACAATACGTTTTGTAAAGTCCTGTTTTGGGTCAAAGATGACATTTCATTATCGTTTTCTCGTATCAGCGGTAGGTTATTATATTTGGGGAGGTCGGTGAAATGATTTAGGGCATCGCATAAGAATCATGAAGTTTTGCCGGCGGAGTGCGAAAGAATTCGCATCAAAATAACAAATGAGCGCTTGATGTTTAACTGTTCGCACCGTATACGCAGGCTTTTCCCACGGTTAGTTGAGTGTGTGTCTCCGCGGTCGCTCCCGCGCCTGTGTTTGTAGTTCAGTACGGGTTTAGCATTCAAAGCGGTATCATGCTCCCCCGATATTATACTTTCATATTTATTGCTAAAACGCCTCGTCCCACATAATGTCGGATGGAATCTGCACACGGTCGATGGTCTATTAGATGCCGCGGTAGCAATGCGATCGCAATCTACTCTTGTCACTTAATCAACGCGCAGGTAGATGCTGCGTTAGATTAAGTTTATCCAAATTATTCATAAGTAACTGATGAACTGCGCTGCCGCTGAGTTAACCTGAATAAATTTATTAATTATTTAATGATCAGGAAGGTAAACATGAACTGTTCTTCAATTCGTCAAAAAAGGCGGATAGAGTAGTGTTATATTTTGTAGGTATTTGGCAAACAAAAAACTTTTTTTATCTATACCTACATACCTTCAATGATGGAAAAACTCGGAACGCTCAATAAAATCTCACAATCACAATTCATATTTCATCAACTCAATATACATAAGTAAATTAGTAGCATTAATTAGGGAACAAAACTTTTGAAGCTGTTTCTATTTATTTTCAAAGAACTAGAATGCAAATTAAAACATAAATCTATCAAGTCAAGGGGCAAAATTAAATCAGCATCTCTACCATTGGAGAAACCAGCGCATTATCCTACAGCAATCTGTCACTTTACTGGCCTAGATCCAACTCGATAAACTGCTACTCGAAACCGAAGATACCCGAGACGTGGAATAAATAAGCCGATTCATCAATATATAAATAAAATTTATTTATTTCGTCGTAGGGGAACGACTCGGCGAGCTTATTTTCGTCGCCACCTTACGCGTCGACAATTATTTGGGAATTTCGAAAGATCACCCTGGAGTGGCGGTCGTTGCCTCCTCTGAGTCATTCTTTTGTTTTTAAACGACTCAACTCTGGTTTGAGGATAAAATGCTCACTTCATATCACGTTAATCAGTGTCACGATTCGCCGTCGATAAGTGAGCTCGTTTCTTCGCCAAGTCGCAATTCAAACCTAAATAAACGTATTATACCAGTAATTTATTAAGAAATACTAGATTATTACAAAACGAGTCTTCTTTATTATATTAAATACCGAATCCAAAAAGCTAATTGATTCGTATCAACACAAATGGACAGAGAATGAAATCGATCTGTCACTCAAAACCGTTCATCGCGCCGCAATAAATATTATTTGAACACGTATAAAAGGATAATGAGCCGTTTCGCGAACTGCAGGAAGCGATTTAACAATCGAGTCTTCAACCGAGTAGCACGTAACGCTGATCCGGCGCACCGCGTACACGCCACGAGCAATTTAGATGCTGCTAATTATAGGTGCTATTGCGGTTATAATAAGATCCTCCCAACTTCCCAGAAACGAGGCCGAGCCGCTTTATTAATATTTATCCGATACACGCCGAATGCTCGGTCCCTAACTGACGCAGTCAAAGAAAACACGCCGGCCAGAAATAAAGTCGTAAACTACCGGAACGATTTCAATCGATGTTCTCCGTGTGTATATCGGGTTATAAATGCGCAGAAAGTATCGATGAAGTACCGATTGAGGAAAACGTTCGGCTTTTATCGGTTCGAAGCGATAGCCGCATCGAATTTTTTTATGGCCCTGGCACGTGGAATATGACATCATGACAAATGGAAATAGCATAATAGGAAAATTGTAGCGTTGTTTGTTGTCACGTGCCGGCTTGATTGCAGCCTTGGTGAGTTTTTCGTTATTGTAAGGTAAATAACGTTAAGTGGATACGACATGCGCATCATGAACATACTAATTACGGATACGTATTGCGTTAAAGCTTACATAACGAATGGAAACAATGTACATTTTTGAAATCACGTAACCATTATTTACCATATTACAGTAGTTAGTAGGTGACTTGCTGAACAACAGCAAGATAAAGATGAATACAAGCAAATCACTATATTAGATTGGAAGGAACAGCTACGGTTGCAAACCAAATGAAACAATGCATCAACCGTTTGCATCGTATAAAAATAAGACAGCTTATTAGTTTTATATTTCTCCTGAAAACAGGATTAATTTCACTCATATCGAACCAAATGTTAATGGCTTCCATGCCTCAACACCTACGTGCTTGTCTTATAAATTCCTAATTCAATCCTCTTGAAGCCCTTCGATGAAACCCCTATAAATTATACACACCATATAAGTCTACGTTTACCATTCGTCTTAGTTTCGGTATCGATTTCCCATGACTTACACCTACTACTTACTAAGTGCGTACTTAGTTAAAGCACTCGTAAAGTAATAAAATATACCTTATACTTACTCACAAAACTCAAACCAGGAAGTATTTGGCTTTCTAGATGTAAACAATGATTACCTGGACGCGTATTGCGATCTTGCTTCAATCCGTTGAAGTTCCAGGCAGTTCAATTCCCACTCAGATAGCTGTGTCGCCAATAATGTATTGCGATCCAATTTAAGAAAAATTTAAAGTAAATCTCTCATTAGAATTCAAACTCTTTCTCATTTACTCGTATGGTCGAAATTATGACATTGAAATTGGTCAGAATTAAGACATCACAATACAAAATTTGCTAATCTATTCAAAAGCAGAGTAGCTTAACTGTCGAAGCAAGATGCCAATACACACCCTGCATGAAATAGGTTACCTTGGCTACTGAACGAAGTCCCAATTCTATGTGCCCTGTTAAATAAACGAAACCAAAATTTGTATAATCGAATTGAACAGTAAGGACCTATATACGAGTAGGTATATATTTGCGTTTGCGTCTTCACACGCTGTAAAGCAGTCCCTTATTCCTACAACACGAATAACTATAGATTTTGGCAATATTATTTAATTTGACCATAAAGAATGGTTAAGAAAATAGCGATTGCAGATTCGCCTTGAGCCAAATCAGAAGCGCGCGCGCACGCATAGGCATATCGCACGCAGCATTGTTTGCGTGAATGACAGACGTGCCTCTCGGGAAAGTGAGATTCTTTGCAAATCACTTTAGAGGTTGCGCTTGTCAGCATTCTTGAAACATTTTCTGCATTCCATATTGACGCTGGTAATCTTTAGTGTGTGGGATCGGTGAGTTTACCTTTTTTTAATTTTGTTAAGCATCACTAGATCCACTGCTGAACACAGGCCACTCCAGACGTCCTTGATTAATAGATAAATAAATAAATATGTATAATACCTTTATTACCAGTCACATTTAATTATGCGCTACAATCAAGTGCATTACTTATTGGATATTTGGATAAAAGTAGGAACTAAGGATCTTAGGAGATCATATACATGGATAACTAAAACGTTTGTCAAATATGTTCAAATGTATTTACCTAAATAAAGCACTCGTATTGATACCTTAGTGAACAGGTTATATGTAAGTGACATATATCATATCGGTGCTTCAGAAGGCACGATTAGCAGTTGGTCCCGGCTAATATCGGTTGATATTAGTCGTCTAAGCCTAGTCAGAGGCCCTATGGGCGGCTTCATAAATACTGACCGCAAGGTTGGTCGTTTGCCTTGCAAACACCCCTCCGCCAATCCGCACTGAGCCCGCGTGGTTATCACGCTATTTATATTTCAATAGAAACCGCTACAGCATCTTTGTTAGATGAGTAACTAAATTCGCGTTAACAGCAGCACACAGATTTTTGATTGACGTTATTTCACGCTGGATATAATACAGTATCATCGTCCGAGTACGCTGGCCACTAGCCAATACCCCGACCTCAAATTGATTTTGCTACCGCCACCGAAACTCTTCGGTCGCGTTGCATGCATTAGGAGTGTTAATTAATTTTCCACCGCACTTGCAATACTATTATTCAACAAACAGAAGCTATTTGCGGAAAACACTAGTCTAATACTCAAGGGCGCCCAAACGCAGCGCTTGAATGGATTTGTATAGATTTAGATTGTTTTGAATTTGCGCTGTTTTTAACGTCGAAATATATATAATATCCCCGAACTCCGGAAAGGAAAGTTAATGAAACTTGGTAAGTATGATATATATAAATTACTTAAAGAAGTTTTCGTCATGCCACAAAAATCATTAGGTCAGTACATTTATCCATAGTCAAGCTGGCATTCTCCTTAAAATTTTCAAAACAAAGGTGTTGTAAATATTACGTATTTGGCTTGGCGTGTAAGTTATGACTACTCGAAGGGGGCGTATTGTGCTCTTGCTTTAATCTGTTAAAGTTCCAGGCAGTTCAATTCCCACTCAACTAGTTGAGTCGCTAAATTGGCACTGCGATGCAACTAAGAAAAAACTACTATGTAACTCACTCGTGTAATGCTGTCCACGCTAATCTGCTGAGTGGATGAGAAATCAGCAGAGCTGCTTAACTGTCAAAGCAACATTGCAATATGCACCAAGGAGGTTTGTATGGGGGAAGACTAAAAACCGAAACTATGTTTTTGAGAATTGTGACAAAGTTGATGCTCGAAGTTCACCTATGTATTTATTGATCATTTTACGGTTCGCTGCTTGAAGTTCATCTATGTATAGTAAGTAAGTAAGTAAGTAAGTAAGTAAGTAAGTCTTTATTGTGTATATGAACAAAGGTTACAAAGTTCTTATAAGTAAATACATATCTCTTAGTTCTACCTTTTCAGGCGTATACCATCATCATCATCATCATGTCGTCCACACCGTATCCGGCAACGGCGACTTCTGCAATCTAGATTTGGTTTATTGGTGGTGGTACGCTCTGATGTGACTAGCGAAACCAAACTTCGTCTTAAAAAGTCGGTCACATGATGAGCAGTAAAGCTGCCCTGTGGAGTTGTAGGTGTAGTTGTAAGTGGGTTTTGGCCGTGTCTTCCGTACTTGGCGTTTTGCGTCAAGGTTTTCAAGACGAATTTTTTCGAAGGTCTCAACACTTTTATAGACAGTCCGTCGCCATTCCGGTCTGAGACACGCGCGTTCCTCCCAACTATCAACTGGTATGTTGCATGCTACAAGGTTGCGTTTCAGGCCGTCCTTGTAGCGCAAATATTGGCCGCCCCGCTTTCGCTTGCCACAAGAAAGTTCCGAATAGAACACTGCCTTTGGCAGTCTATCGTCGTTCATGCGCACGACATGGCCACACCACCTCAGTTGATTACGCATGATAAGGGCCTCGATACCTGACACCCCAGCGCGGCGCAGGATTTCTGTGTTTGGAATACGGTCCTGCCATTTTGTTCGCAAGATCGATCTGAGACATTTGAGATGAAATACATCCAGTTGTTTCAGATCAGCTCTATAGCAGCACCAAGTTTCTGCACCATATAAGAGAGTAGGCAGGACAATTGCTTTGTAGACTTGGATTTTAGTTTGCAACTTGAGGTCGTGTGAATTCCAAACACGTGTTCTGAGCCTGCCAAAAGCTGCAGCAGCTCCTCCTATCCGGGCAGGAATTTCCGATGCCAGGGTGTTATCATTCCTGATTCGAGAGCCCAAGTATTTGAAGGCTGGAACTTCCTCTAGATCAGACCCATCTAATCTGATGCTAGATTGATCTCCATCACAGCCTCTAGGGGGTTGTTTAAGTACTTGGGTCTTGCTTATGCTTATGACTAGACCAAATCTGCGGCATGCGTTATGTAGCGAGTCTACATAGGTTTGGAGATGATCCACTGAGTTAGCCATAAGACAGACGTCATCGGCATACAAAACGTCCAGGATGGGCAATCTGGAGACTCGGCGCCTTGCTCTGAAGCGGGAGAGGTCAAAAATACTTTTATCCGTCCTGGAGTTGATCTGCATAGGTGGTGTTTCACAAGCTTTCGCCGCATCACGCATCACGGAGGCAAAATAGAGCGAGAATAATGTTGGCGCCAATACACAGCCAGGGCTGTGTAGGCGTATACACACACATGCACACATAACACTATTAAAAAAACACATTGAAAATTATTTGTATTGCAAATATTCTTGCACACTATAAAAACATTTTTCTACGAGCCATTTTTTAAATTTAATTTTAAATTTTGGGTAGTTATATTGTTTGAAAACATCTGGCAGATTATTGTAGGTTTATATTGTAGATATATATTGAAAATTCTTTTTTATTTTTAAAGTCTTTATAAGTTTTGTGTGACTTGACAATCAGTTCTCTTATCCATGCCTAACATTATTGCGACCTAAGACCCCGACGTCTGGCCTGTCGCCAGGTTACTTTGGTTTAAACCGTTCCACCCCTTGTGCTGTTCGGACTAGAAAAATGTATCGATCTTTAGATAAGGCAATTATTAACCAACTTTAATGTTAGAACGTACAGTTTATCAAGATTGTATTTATTTAAGTATATGCACTTTGTAATAGAGATCAAGCTTGTTCGAGATGCTGGCCTAACTAAGGGTACCTACCATAGAAAATTACATTGGTACTCTAGAGTTTATGAAAGTTTCTGCCGTCAAAAATTGTATTGTACATTTTGTTTGAAGGTGATTAAACACCATACTAAATGTCATGTGAGATATACATGCGTTTGTATTTTTTTCTACAAGCGAAGTATTTTATTTAGCCGTTCATAGAACACCGTGTATGTTTTTTTTATTTGGTCACATAACTGTATGTATCACGTATGTAGTCTTCCAGCATGAGGACAACCTAATGGCAGTACCTAAGTACTTACGTAAGATTATTTAAACATATAAATAATCAACATCAACTGAATGTGAAACAAAGGGTAAGTCTACTTACTGAACCGAAACATGACACTTTAATCTCGAAATTGGATGAGCTGCAAGCGCGGTAAACGCTAACTTGCAAAATGAATCTGGCTGCGCTAAAACTAGGAAGCGGGTGTGAAATTTTAAAGAATTATGAATTAAGTGGGAACGAGGATATAAGGGTGCATGTATTGGTGCTCCCCGGGTGTCGTAGCAAGCTTATTTCTACTGGCCGGATGCCAACAAGCCCCGCTTGAAATTGCTTTTACCGTACACTGTACCAATGATACGGTACCACTACGTAGGGTATCCGAGCTTGATATGTGCACAGGACGCCACATGTTTGACCAAAACTTTGCGAATATTTCACTGTTTACTGTGGCGCTGCTAAAGATTGTGCAACGCTTTAAAAATAAATTAAGTTTCTGTGCTTGAAACGTGAAAAAGGTACTATTGCATCACTAAATAGGGGGATACCAAAAGGATATATCCGTAGTTTAAGATCATCAACACGAGTAGCAAAATTGGCAACTGCCAATGGATCGGTGAAACCTATGACATCATCAAAATAAAATGACCAATTTTCACACAGCTACTAGAACGTTCGTGCTCCCAAGCTCAGGATTCAAATGATGACGACTGACTGCAGACGGTTAACATACCTGAACGTTTTAAGAGCATTAATAATATAACAAACAAAAACAGCGATGCGCGCCCGATCATTACCGACCCGAATTCTAATGATCCATTTCAATCCGCTCCTTTTCTTTTTCGCCTCGAATTTAATCAAATTATAGGTTGAAGCGTATTATAATATTTCAATACATCTCGACCGATACCGTTTGTGGAATTTTAACTTTTTATTGTTTGATTCGTTCTCGTCTCGGAGTAATTTCGAGGGTCTAGACGGGTTAAAAGTTGTTTTTAACTTTTTTTTACAAATTAATCATCTTCATTATTTTAACCCTTTCTTTTAACGTGAAATGTTGTCGAACATTTAGTTTCTTGTATTAAATCACTGTTACTCCATATTGTTTTAATATAATAATGAAGTGCGCTCGCAATAAAATAGACCGTTTAATTTATGAGAACAATCATGCTTGCAACATCGAAACAACTTTGAAAGTCATACGATTAAAGTAACGATCGTCTGGACTCTTGAAGGTGAACAAAAATTCAGTTAGATTCATGCGAAAATTCGACTAAGACCTTCCACGGGCAAACAAAGTAAATGGTAGCAATACGTACTCTCCACAGTGACTTAATGTAACATCTCGCCCTCTCTATTCAGGCCCATAAGCAAAACAAGGACAAAGTTTTCATGGCGTTTTCATCTCTCAGCACAGACGTGATGGAACAAATACATGAATATAATACTAAAAATCTAGAATTTCGAATGGGTCATCGGAAAAGCTGCTCAATTGTGTAAGAGCAAGGTTCAGAGTTTGGCGTGGACGCAAAACTTTTTTGAATTCCTAAGGTAAAAAATTCTTAATCCACTCAATTGGAGACTCAATTGATTTTAGGCATAAAGTCTATTTGATTTTGATGAGATTTGCTGATATGACGTTTCGGAACTGTGTGAGTGTTGTCTATCCTTTTCAGTTTCAGTGTGGGAGGAAAGAGAGGGAGCGAGGGGTGATCCTCCACCTCCAGCCGATGCGGGAGGTAAAAGATTAACCCAGTTTTGTTATTTGTCCACTGTCAGTTGAGTACCTTTTCACAATGCGGCCGGAGTCTCCTCCGCTGGATCCATCGGCCGTTTAACGTAATTGTTAATGATTAATGTGTCTCTACCTCGCCGTAATAACGACAAGAGATTGGGAACCGATGCTCTCCTTTTGATTTATGACCCTGGACCGCTTAATCAAACTTGTACAATGGAATGCTTACATACTTTTGAGCATTCACAATAATTGTAACGATTTTTTTAAGCTGTTTATACAATTGTTTTTGATTCATTTGGCTTCTACAGCTAATAAATCGTAAATTTTAATTATGTACACATCAGTATGATCAAATTTAATAATCAATGACGCAATCGGTAAATGAATCATGGCATGAAAATCGATAATAGTCTAGTCTTTGTCAGAAAACATATAATTAATTCAAGACAACCATTACTAGGCTTTTAAAGGTCGCCATGACAATGCTGTTTACTCATACACAATATAACTATCCTAAGTATTATCATTGTAATGACGTCATTTTCTAGACCGCTTTGATTACCTAATAGGGTGTTGTTTAATAGAGTCGGTACGTCGGTAGGCTTCTTAATTAATTATTATACGTTTTCATGTAAGCATAAACAATAGCCAATGCTTTATTACACAATTGCTATAAAGGTTGGCGTCCACCCCCTTCCTTCTACCGAACCGCATATTTACGGCCTGTTTCAAAATGTCCTTATAGGTTCTGGTTAGCGTTTTCTGTCCAATTCTTCCTACAAATTGATGTTCTATATTTGAATTTTTCGAATTATTTTTTAATTATTCGTTGGTTAGTGTTCATTTGTCAATGGTGAAACAGGTCCTTTGGCTCATTGGACATGACAAAAATAATTTACACAAAGTTGCCGCGTAACGTAGGTTTATTATTTTGTAATACGCGAATTTTGTGGTTAGTTCTGTAGCAAAAATTTTACCCACATAGCATAAGTAGACCACTGCGTTTAATTAAATTATAGCAAATTAATGAGTACTTATAAGCGTCAAATTGTTACACTTACTTAAATATGATTTAAGGACTATGTATTTATCGCAAGCAGAGTTCAGTAAAAGAAGCTCTAACTAATAAAATTCTCGCATAAACTTTACGCGATGGCGTGTGGCAAGTCATAAACATAATTATTATGAGCATTTAAAATTTTACTAACCGACGACAACAAAAAAAAAATGCATCGGTATCTTAAAGTGAAAAATGAGTTAGTCCGTTCATATTTCGTGAACATAAAAACAAGTGTTAATTTTATAGGCCATTCATACACAATACAACATCCATGTAAGATTGTTGCGTTTTTAACAGACCAATTAAATTATCGTGTTAAAGAGTTTATCGCTTTCAACAAACACAAGATTGGATTAAACTTTAAATAATTGAAATTGAGAAATTTTATGAAGATTTTTTCTTTTCTTTAGTCACTGTGTTACTCATCTCTTTAACGATCCTACCTAAGTATAACAAATACTTAATTGAAGATTAACTTGTGACACAGAGAAGTGATTTGTCTGAAAAGTACTATCACACTCTAGATTATGAAAGAAAATCTTGACGTAAATACGTATTCAACAAAATCCACCCCTTCCATTTCGTATTTCTATGTTGCAGATTGTTTACAAAGCGAAAACAAAAGACGACGCATTCCACAATCAAAGATGAAAAAGCGAAAATACACAGGAAAATCCTTCCGTTTCTTTGTAAAGACAACTATCGGTACCCACACTCGTGAAAATGTAGATTGGGCGAGTGTGCGTATGGATACAAGTGTGTGTCGAAACATATACAGGGTGGGAGATTCGGATATTGCTCTGTGTAACTTGACTCTCTTATTATAATTGTAAGGGTGTGAAGTTTTATGATGCTGTTATTGAAATGGTTTTACTTCAATGAATTATTAAATTATTTATTTGACACATATATTAACTTAATTTATAATTATTTCATTTAAATTTTGCTTTAATTATGTAAGAAAATTTATTGCCTGAAGTTTAATGGTGAATCATATAATAAACCGGAGTATCAAAATGATGTTTTCACAAAACTCTAAACACGATAAACGTTCTAAGATATGAATTCTATTATTAAAAAAACCTATGCTATAAAATCGATTTATTTAAAAAAATGCTGAATTGTCTTATTTAAAACTCTACAAGTAGTTCGTAAAAAATGAAACCAAACCTTTCAGAAGCAAATAACTTAACGCGGAGTTAAATAAGTACACTTTGAAACAGACGCACTTACAATATTTGTTACAATAATTACGCAGATAAAAACTGAACATAACGGTGGGTAGGGCTCGCCCCAAGTTAACCCGTCTGCGATTTTTAAAATCAGAAGCAGAGGGCGGCTCACTAGAGCTGTGGAATCTGCATCGATATTTTACATGTTGTTTTTTTTTTTGCATTAGGATATCTACTTATTCCTTCTTATAATAAAAAGAAGTAAAATCTGAGAGCTCCAAGGAGCTTAATTTCTGTAACAATCGAAACGATTTTGAAAAGCCACTTACGTTTAAGCACAAAACAGGTTGTGGTATAAGTTACATATATTATTAAAGGTTTTCACATACCCAGTCTCACATTAATTTATAACTCCCTTAATTAAGGATAATTTTAGTATAGAAAATACGCAAACAATAAACATATTAGATAAGTCCTACTTATTGGTTAGAAAAAATAAGTAGTTTAAAAATGATTTATAGGTCGATAATGATTTTTGATTTGATTGAATACTTAGATTCCTGCACTTGACGTCACCGTATAGGCAAACAAAAAAACATGATATTATTACGAGGGTACTAAAAATAAAATAAAAAACTAATATGAAAATATCGATATTATTTGCCCGCCCGCCCTAGCGCTGATCCGCCCGCCCACCAAGGGTTGGACAAGGGGAGACAACTGAAGAAAACTGTTATTAAAACAAGAGATTGTATTAAAGATGACGGTTTTACATTGGGTGTCGGGTAAGTCAGCTTTTAATTTTATAAGTTGTTGGGAACGATCCTATTAGTTAGTGCGAATGAAGTTTAATAAACATGTTTATTTTCAATGGTAATTTTGATGGTTTCGGAGGATAGCTAAATCACAATGAAAGCCCGTCAAATTATTTATTAATATCATTAAGTATAACATTACATTATTAATGTTACACCGTTTTGTAATAAGTTCTACTAATTAAATAGACACATTTTTCAATGTACAGTCGACAGCACATTAGACTATACATTTTTGTAGAAAAATAGCCTTTATTCCTAGAGCATAAGATACCGCAGTGTATGCCTTGACGTGCTGTCGTCCGTACATAATTGAATTAAGGTATTTTTTACTAACTAAGTATTTAAAAGTTTTATTGCACAAATTAAAATTTACCAAAAGTGGACTTAATGATAGAAGCATTCTCTGTCAGTTATACTTTTGTCACGTAGAAAGACTATAATAGGTGCTGGAGAATGTATCCTGTAGGTAGGCTTCTAAATCTTGTAAGTAGAAGTTGAAGACGTACCTAATCAATAGCCTTTTTATTCAGAAAGTGAATTAACTATTTTAAAACGTAAACCATTTTAAATCCCCTCACTTGCCTCCCATGCATGCACTTCAATCAACCGATGCTTACCTCAACAGCCACCCAAAACTATTGGTGATTCTGTGTCCTCTTCCATTATGAGCCTTATTTCTTTCAGATTCTTGCAGGAAGAAGGTAGCTGATGGTGTACCTGCAATCAACCAGTTAGAGGCATATACTGATGAAACAATATCATGAAAAGCTAAATGTGATGTGGGAATTCTCAATTTTATAAGTAATTGTATTTTTATTTTAGTTTCATTCATCCAGTACATTCATTCATTAAGGACTTAAATACGGTTACGAACGATAACTCGCGGTTTTAAATCCTAATTCTATTTCGCCAAACGAATGGAGCACAAAGTTTGTTACACTCAAAATGAACTTCGGATAAGGTGGAAATGCAATGTGAGCCTTATAAAACAAACAAATGCCGATCGTTTCGCGCGCAAAGAGTAAACTCTCGAAAACAAGTGACGCCGGTCGCCAGTCACAGCGACCGCTCGCAAATTCAGTATGCGTCTACGCTGCACGCGACTGACTAGGCGTAAGGCGGCAGCGACAAGCTTATTTTTTATTTAAAAACATATATATTTCATTGGAATTGAAAATACTACTAAATATATTAAATAAATTGACCACAGTGCTAAGGTAACGGACATAGCTCTACGAATCAGTAAGCTCAAGTGGCAGTGGGCAGGGCATAAGTATAGCGCGAAGAACTGATTGCTGTTGGAGCAGAAAAGTTTTAAATAGACTCTTCGCCGCGTAGGACGTCTACTGACAAGATGGACAGACGCTTGTAAATATCGCAGGATCACACTGGATGCACTGCACACCGCTTACAACTGGTCGCTGTGCATTATGTGGAAAACTGTGTGGGAGGTCTATGTTCAGCAGTGGACGTCTTTTGGCTGATTAATGATGATGATGATGGCCACAGTGCACGCGCGACGACTTCGAGCATCAACTAAGTTTCAGGTGTTGCATATTATGGATGGTATGGTATTTTTATTAGACAGACTATATTATTACTACAGGAAGTGTTCACGTAATAAAAGCTTATTGCCTAGTCACTGTAGCGTGGCCACATCGGGTCTTTTCATAATTTTGATACTTACTACCGCCTAAGTCGCCTTCGCGCTAGGCCTGCAGCGTGGCCGGGGACTGAAACATGCAAAGCCGATCCAACTATGCAGATCGAAGTGCACGGGCCAGTACTACGGATTCGGATTCGGACCCAAACGGAAACAAATAGAAGTGCTAATATTCCGCCCGGCCAATGCGGCTGGCGTAATTTAATCCCGGCGCGGCGGGGTGCCCAGGGAAAATCTATAAATCTGCCGCCATTAGAGACGAGGACTCCCCGGGACTCTTATTTACTTCGGGCACAAATTCAGATGACAATGTTTTAGGGGAAGGAGCTGAGTAACTGCCCGATGGTAGGGCTGACGTGACAAGGCTGTCAATACAATTGCAGATCTGACTGACGATATTTTATCTTTTTTAAACTATTTCATCGTCGTAAAAATTTTTATTCAATTACATCAAAATAATTTATTACACCAATGCAAAATTACATTTAGACTTTTATTTATTCCACTGTCATTTATTTTAATATAAACTGATAATATCACTAAGCCCAAATCCTGTCTACATTATGAATCCTCAGACTGAAGTTACTCGTATATTTTACAGAGTCTGCTCGAAAGTTCTGTTTTTATACGTCTTTTGTTTGCTTTTATCCAAATAGTATCACTCGTTTACTAAACTTAATTGACTTAAGGACCAGCAAATTTTTCTGTTACTCCTTGTGGCAGCCCTATGGATGCGCGTCCCCTCTCACCCCGTCAATTACCAGCCCTGACCGATCCGAGGCGAGACTTATTGACGGACGGTCCCGTCCCCGCCTTTGTTTCGGCACAATCGAGTTTGTAATCATCCTTATAAAATAAGAATCGCCGTTTCAACCGTGTGCTGGAATCAGCATACCGGAGGCAGACCCAAGAACTTCAGGTGTGCAAGAAGAGACTTTAAAAACCACATTCTCCTTCACTACTACTTGCTCAGTAAGGATAACAGATAGGCAGATATAAGAACAGAAATAAAGGCGAAGAAATATCCCAACAAATAAAGGCTACTCATCCCCAGGATGTTTTCAATATTGAAGTTGTTGATGAACTCGTTGCTTTATTAGATGCAAGTACAACAGCGGAAACATGTAAAAAGATCATCATCATCAAATTTAAGAGCTAGCTCTTTTCGGTGGAGTTTTTGCTAAAATTCCAAATAAGATAAGACTTCAAATTGATAGTTTATATACTAAAGGGCCTAGTGGATCATTGAAACCCACATTCCATTAAATTGAGCCTGGTGTGAGTCACAATGACTGTCTGATCTACATCTAGCAAGATATCGAGTATGACATCAACTTTAAGTGAGTACTAGGTTCTAAACGTGCCTATATTGTTTGCTAAAAGCTTTGTGCGTTAACATCAACCATTATGACGCGTCACAAGTTTTGTACCATTTTGTTATAATATAAGGTAAAGTTCAATCAGCAAGATTTCTTAATGAGTTCATAGCTTTTGATAGCTAAAGGATATATTCTTTCTATAAACGAAAAGTCGTTTATTAAGTCTTAAGAAGGCATATTTATAGCGTATTATTCAGAATTTTCAACTTATCCTTTTTCATGCTTCTAGTTTAGGCGTCTACTTAGTGGTAGGTTTTGAATCAAATTCTATCAATAAAATTTTATCTGGCAAAAAATAACAAGTGGGAGACAAGGCTAGAATTAAGATAAAAAAGATATAAAATGGTTATTACCAAAACTATAAGAAATATACTATTATAAAGGCGAAAGTTTGTATGGATGTATGGATGTTTGTTACTCTTTCACGTAAAAACTACTGAATGGATTTGAATGAAACTTTACCACAATATAGCTTATACATCAGAATAACACATAGGCTACAATTTTTGAGGTTTCTAATGTGAGGTCGTAAAAAAACACATTTTTTGCGCTACTAGACGGGACGAACCTGAAGTCCACGCGAACGAAGTCGCGGGCAAAAGCTATAAGAAATATTTATATTTGTTTATCCAAACTTTATGGCATTGTAAGTTGTACAATTGGCGTACTCAATGCCTGATGGCTGATGGCATTTTCTACCAGTCAACCGCTTGGTAATGCAGAGTTAAATCAGTAATATATCACAAACAAACGCAATTAACCAGTAATTGAATAGCACAAGTAACCGAATACCAGAAGGTTCACCGCCGCATGAAATGCAAGCTCTAAAACCCTAACAGCTATTTACGCGTCACTTAAAAAAAAACTCAAACAAAAATAAACGCAGCAACCACAGGCACAGGCAAATGATCAAAGCGCTGTCACCCCACAAGGGTAGTTAGAGGGATGGATCCCGCAGACGATACCAAAAGCTCAATCGAAATCATATATCGCGATACACGGTACGGATGCTAATCCAGTTATGGATTCCAAAGATTATAATACGCAGATGGGTTAACGCTTGACCTTGAAGTTAGGGCTACCTGTGTACGTTTAATTCGCCGATTCGTTAAATTTGACAAAAATTGCAGTAAAAGGTCCACCACTTATTCTACCGAGATGATTATGTACCTAAGATTAAGAATCTTTGATTATCTAAATTGAGGACCAAATAGAGTATGTGTGGAGTAGGGATATAACTAAGTGTATTATCCATATTTTAACACGTTCCGGGACAGTGCCCGCCTACAGGCGTGAAAACAATAAAACATCTATTGTGTCTTGAGTAGTGTCCCGGAACGTGTTAATGAAAATGATGATTCTATCGTTATTGAATTCAATGAAGTTAAAAAGTGTACCTATATCATAATGAGTTCTTAAAATATTTGAGTGGAACTTCTGCGAACTCGACACTCTTTGCTTGCACCACTTCTATAATTCATACATCGGAGCGATATTGGCATCTCGTACAGCTTGCTCTTAAACCGTGTCGGTGCAGCGAAACATTTAGCCCTAGATATGATTTTGCTTTTCAGGTCACAGCCAAACACATAGGCAGTATGACAAAAATACTGTACTGAAACCACAAATTGGAAACAGCATACAATTGTTATCGATCCATTTTCTATTTTGACGTTATCGGCGTTGCTTTTTATTAACCACAATATCATGTTAATGGTTGGATTGATAACCGTATGTTCGTTATAAACCTACATATATTGAGCATTTCCGATAATAACAATAAAAGCAAATTTCCAAACATAATTACCCATATACATTGATCCTGAATATTTTTCAAAAAATAACACTTGGCTAATCAAATAATTACAGTTAAAACGGGGTAAAGTAGAGAAAAAATAATTGAGAATTAAGTTGTATTAAGTTCTGAATTAATCAAGCAGATGATTTAATCATACCAAATAACACACACAATAAAGACATTCATTGCTGTATATCAATGCAGCAACTATGTAACTAGGATGGGGAAACAGACATCAATATTTCATAGAGAGGTAATATTGGCGGTTTAAACCGGCCGGGTTGCACATGTGATCGTTATGGTGACTCCCCCGTATATAAATTTGGAGAAGTGCACCGCTTTTATGGAAAGGTGAAATGTGTTCGGTTAAACTATCGATTTCGCAGATTGCCAGTCGGATTATCATGTCTATTTTGTTGGCACTGGTGAAAGAGTTGTGGGACGCGTTTGGTGTGTCCTATTTTATGGGGAAGTTTCTATTTAGAGGATTATACATGGTCTATGCCTACTTTTAAAGAGTGCTTATCACGGAATGGAGAAACAGGCAGATGTTAAAGTTTAAAATCAAAAGATAGGAACCTGGGTAAAATATGTGCAATGCACACTAAAACTAGATTTATTAAAGAAAGTAATATGATTGGTAACATTATATTGGAACTACAAACACAGTCAACGATGGAAAGAAAGCTTTTCCTTTGATCAGGTTAGAAGATGATAGATATTGAAGTTATCCATAACTCTACAACAAATTCATTGATCTTCTATTTCCGTATCACGCACTATTATTATATTGCCAACTTAAAAATGCCAAGCACCATTAGCGTTATATTTAGGTATATTCTCATACAAGCACACATCGTAGGGCTCGTCACAATCATCCGTCCACAATGGCCCCCTTTCAATCTTCACTGTAATAAATAAAAGGGGCAATAAAAAATGCGAGAGACGGTGGCGCCCTACGCGTCTGCGGACATTTATGTTTATTTCGGTGACCGTGTTCAGTTCAGTACGAATGATTTTCGGAAAAATATCTTCGAAGAAGCCAGGAAAATTGGTTTTGAAACAAAGATCTAAAATATTTTGGTCAAATTTCAAAATTTTGGCATTCGACTCAAGACAATGGACTTGAAATAGAAATTCACAAAAACTATAATTATGTATGCATTTCTTTGTGTATTTTAAATGACATTAAAAGTAGCAGCTTTTTGCATCTTATGGATAATATTTATTGAGTTTAACATATTTTGGTAATACTGACCCACTTCTACGCTTGGGACATTAAAGGATATAGGTCAAGAGTTGTAGGAATGAATTTTCGATAGAAAATCCCTTTGATTTTACACGTGGGGGTTGTTAGTAACACAAAAAGATTTCCCCGTTCACAAAATAAAACTAACCTGGAATAGCAAATATATGCTCACGGAACCATATACACATACAGTACCTCCCCAGATGAAAGACAGATATTATGTAAAAACATAACGGGAGTCACTTCAATCAATACACGTTACTGGATGATGTAAAAGCTTTCTTTCCCGATTGCTGGCCAAAATCAAACTCTATATTCTATCTAGGTGAGTACATTTTTTGCGAGGGCGAAGAACCCAATTTTTTTCCGCTGTCTACGTGAATAACAAAAATCATGTCAAGCAACATTCTACCCTAAAATGGGTGCCATAACCTTCTAAATCGATTGAAGACACTGGGAGGGACCGCATGGAAGAGTTAGTTTTTTGTGAATATCAAAATATGAGCCCCCTTTTACAATCCTATTGTATCCGTTATTGATCCTCATAATAGTTTGAGTTAGCTGGTTCTTAGTACGTCTTAATAAACGGGATGGATGATAAATGCTTACAGTTTGGATCAGATTTAGTACGTAATCGTATGTTTAGATATTATGATACATTTTTAGGGAACAGCAAATTGCGAAGAATGTTCATAGTAAGGTGATGCAGTTTATCATCTGTGTAAGATTAGCCGGCGGGCCGGTAATTTTCTCTTTATGAAATTTGCAGTTCGAACAATACGAGTGAGCCTATATACCTATTTATAGAAAGAAAAGCAAATACATTAAGTGAACACGCTGACCACAAAGTGTCACTTTTATCACTAAAGATCCAGAAATCACTTAACAATATGTAAAATAGAGAAATAAAAGTTGTTGATAGTATGCTTTTACACTCGAATTATGTTAATACAAACGTTTTAAATTAATAATATTTACAATCGTGTCATAACAACACCTCAGCTATCCACAACACTCAAAGCGCGGATTAAAAATTAAAGCGTCAAGCGATAAAAGGCCGTTGAAAGAAGCTTGTTTTATGATACGGCTAATACCTGTTTAGCGAAATATTAACATACTTAACAAATACGATAAGTATCACATACGCATTAATTCACTAATTAGCCAAGTAACTGTAGAGAACTGTTATAACTTATAGCTCTAGATGTTAACTCCTTGCGCGGAACGGAGCGTGTGAAATTATTTGTATCCGATGTAAAATGAGTTTGTTTCGTGTTGGATTTATTGTTGGATGTAATTACAATGATTTGTAACTGCGATTGCATTGTGAGTTCGTATTTGGTGAAATATTTTTGTAGTTTGTAACATTAGCATGAATCAGGTTAAGTCTTATTGAACCAACCGAAATGATGTTTTTGATATGGAAGTCCTTGCGACACGACATTCGTGCCTTTAACACGAACAGCGTTAAAGAGACGATAGAGCGGAACCAAGGCTCCAAAGTGTTTGCAAGGGACATGTCTATTGGGCAAAGCCAGTTGACGAAGCTAAAGACGGAGGACGGCAGTGTAGCGTCGACGAAAGCAGAGGTTTCGAGGGAGATCGAGAAGTTCTATAGGCAGTTGTACACCTCAGTTGCCGAACCCGTTGATAGCTCGGCCAGAGACCCAAGAGCTACCCTGACCCGACACTACACTGAAGACATCCCGGACATCAGCCTTTACGAGATTAGGATGGCCCTGAAACAGCTTAAAAACAACAAAGCACCTGGCGAGGACGGAATCACAGCAGAACTTCTGAAAGCGGGTGGAACACCGGTACTCAAAGTCCTTCAGAAGCTTTTTAATTCCGTGCTGCTAGAGGGCATCACACCTGAGGCATGGAACAGGAGTGTGGTGGTGTTGTTCTTCAAAAAAGGAGACAAAACCTTATTGAAGAACTATAGACCCATCTCACTCCTGAGCCATGTCTACAAGCTGTTCTCAAGGGTCATCACGAATCGTCTCGCACGTAGGTTTGATGACTTCCAGCCTCCCGAACAAGCCGGATTCCGAAAAGGCTATAGTACCATAGACCACATCCATACGCTTAGGCAAATTATACAGAAGTCAGAGGAGTATAATATGCCTCTATGCTTAGCGTTTGTGGACTATGAGAAGGCCTTTGATTCGATCGAAACTTGGGCGGTGCTTCGGTCTCTTCAGCGGTGCCACATAGACTATAGGTATATAGAGGTGTTAAAGTGTCTGTATAACAACGCCACCATGTCGGTCCGAGTACAGGAACAGAATACGAGGGCGATTCCACTGCGAAGAGGTGTAAGACAGGGAGACGTTATATCTCCGAAACTGTTTACAGCGGCACTGGAAGACGCCTTCAAGCTCCTGGAATGGGAAGGATTCGGCATCAACGTCAATGGCGAATACATGACACACCTCCGGTTTGCCGATGATATAGTCGTTGTGGCAAAGACGCTGGATGATCTGGGCATTATGCTCGAAGACCTTGACCGAGTATCCCAACAAGTGGGTCTTAAAATGAACATGGAAAAGACGAAAATTATGTCGAACTCCCGTGTTGTACCCACTCCGGTATCTGTTGGGAACTCAATTCTTGAAGTTGTTGACGAGTACGTCTACCTGGGACAAGTAATCCAATTAGGTAGGTCCAACTTCGAGAAAGAGGTCAATCGACGAATCCAACTCGGCTGGGCAGCGTTCGGGAAGCTGCGTAAGAGCGTCTTCTCGTCTCAATTACCTCAGTGTCTGAAGACGAAAGTCTTCAACCAGTGTGTGTTACCAGTGATGACATACGGATCCGAAACGTGGTCTCTAACTATGGGCCTCATAAAGAAGCTCAAAATCACACAACGAGCGATGGAGAGGGCTATGCTCGGTGTTTCTCTACGAGATCGAATCAGAAACGAGGAGATACGTAGAAGAACTAAGGTAACGGACATAGCCCTGCGAATCAGTAAGCTCAAGTGGCAGTGGGCAGGGCACATAGCGCGAAGAACTGATGGCCGTTGGGGCAGAAAAGTTCTAGATTGGAGACCCTTCGACCAAAGGCGCAGCGTAGGACGTCCGCCGACAAGATGGACAGACGACCTTGTGAAGATCGCAGGATCGCACTGGATGCAGACCGCTCACAACCGGTCGTTGTGGAAAGCCATGGGGGAGGCCTATGTTCAGCAGTGGACGTCCTTCGGCTGATAATGATGATGAATGATGAAGGTTCATTTAAAATGTTCATATCCTGCCCACATTTAGCTTAGGTGGCTAGCAAACAAACAATAAATAATATTTGACATAAATATAGAGGTATAGTCAAGTGCATAAATTTTTGAGACCAAACCAGTCTTTACCTGTTCGTAGAACACAACATTTACGTTTGAATATAACCATCTCAATTCGCTGACACACGTATCCAAAAAAGTAGTTCGCAAACAAACCGCTAGATCTCCGCTACGGGGTAAATCCGCGTACTATGCGCTACGCCGCCGTAAGCTACGTTTCGTTACGTAACCGCGTAACGGGCCGGTCGATGACCCTGCGCGCACGCAACCTCTTCGCGACGCAGACTGCCCAGTAGGCAACAACAGACTGTTGACAGTTCCAATCAAAATAGACTGTTAGATCAGGCATTATTTGACTTGGTCCATATTAATTTATTTATAAATTATACATAGGTCTAGGAAAATCTGTTATCAAAATATGAGATCCTCTTCTACAGAAACGTGCTAAGCTCAACTGTCGCACATGTTACTGTGTGTTAGTTAAGCCATTAAAAATTTGATTGCATTTCAGAATATTCAAATTAATCAATGTGTGCGTATTTTAAATATTGTAATTACAATCTATAATTATCAACACCACGGTACCCAAAGAGAATTGATAACAATGAGGTTGCACTGATCATCATCTTGCAGATTCTGTTTTTATGTTTATATTATGTAAAAAATCCTACAAGTACCTGCTAAATGGACAAGCTAGAAGGGAATATTGTCATAATACCTTTCTTAATATTGACAAAACTACTACTTTACTATCATCGCTCACAGCACTCGTAAGCCACATACATCCTTCATCTTGTACGCAGTTACAAATATATGAAATCTAAATTATAACTGCTGCGTTTAATTGGAACGTTACCCAACTAAGGTTGACGTAACTGTTACGCAACGTCTGTCTGCCCATCATACTCTGTGGCGATCTCTAGGACGCGTTCCTCGTTAACTGAACCACCCCAGTAGTGAGGTGATTAGTCTTTGAAAGTATTCATATCGACTCTATTTTCTTTTTTTGGTAAAAAGTTCGTTGGCTCAACATGATATTTTTTTAAATCAAAAACATGTTACACAAACAGCAGGAGGGTTACCAGGATATAGTCGCGGTTCTAGTGCGGTGGGCTTCTTTATTAAAAGCTGCAATATTCAGTGACGACCCTGTGACATAGCGAGTAAAGGCTGCTATTAAATAAGCGTGCCCCTGGTGTTAGGTAGCAGCAGGCTGAAGATATAGTTTATCAGGAGAGATTTTTGACTAGCCATTAAGAGGCGGAAGACCCTTGATTTTAAAAACTGCAGTTTGGAAGGCAACAGGGAAACCATCACACTTCTTCCCTAATTTGGAGTTTTGGAAAAAACACAGACAAATCGAGAGCCTTGCTCTTAAATTTGATCACGATCATCAAACTTGATGCTCTATTTCTACTAATAACTCTCAATTTGTAGTTTTGCGGTTAAATTATTTTAAAGAGAGATCACTTAGATTGAAAAGTTTGTGAAACGTCTTTCTGATATTCATAAAAATATATTAGACATTTTTTTTGCATGCCGGTTTAAATTAGGCATAAATATTTAATAAGGCATGTATGATTTTCTTCATTATCTATTTTCATAAAGCTTTAATTTAAAATATAATAAGTAGAATGTTTTTTTTTTCAGGTCAAAAGGATCAATCATCGATCAGACCAAGGATGGATCTGGCATGAGCCTGTCACTCATCGCACGGTGTCAAACTGTAAATCAGAACTACAACCATACTCGAGTCCGATCCAATCGGGCGCATCACTGCAGCGCTCCATGGGACGCCGAACGTCGTGAACTCGTGACGTTTATGCCTTTTATTGCCGCCATTGTTGACGTCGCCGTACGGTAATAATTGGCCATTAATTTATATTGAACTTGCGCCGTGTTAAGGTGAGATATCGTCTCCGGTGCTTACGCCCCGCCCCAGCGGTCACCGGTACAATATAATTTATTGAGCAAATATACGATCAAGAATGAATTTTAAAACTCAGATGTATGATTTATGCTTTGAATTAATTTATTTTTTGTCCACCAGTATAAGGATACAGAGAGATCGCTGTTTGTTTGATATGATACGTCGTGTGTGTTTGCGGATGATGCCAATAAATTACGTATGATAACAAATAAAAGCTAAATCATCTTACATGTCATGTCCTGCTGTCGACTAACAAAAGTCGGCTTTTAGCATAATCACCTTCACAAAAATAGATTGATAACTTGTCTCCATCACTCTGAGGTCGTTGCCCTCGAAGATTAACATAAGTAAAATATTGTTTTATTGTAAATCATCGCTACATTGTAGCCCACGTGACGCCCGCGGCGCGATCTCGGATAATGAGCGGCGTCAATTGATTTCCGCGTGCGCTCGCGCTGTCATCTGATTGGGCTAACCGTAAAGTTACGATATGCTCAGGTTTACGGGAATCGTACACTTTTTTACGCGTAGATTTGTATTTGCTTAGTTTTATTTATTATTTCGATAAAAAATAAAGAAGACTATCAGCATCAGCAGTAGTTAATTGACTTGATTTTATTCTAAATTACCGATTGACTGAAGTTACTTGGTATTCTTTTTACTGGTAAATAAATGGTTTAGTGGAAGCAGCTTCAGATGATTGAAACATTGAAGCATTGTGTTATGTACGAGCACGATCAAGGTACCTGTAAAAATGAGCCTCTCAAAATTGCTTCATTATAAATAGTGGTCAACTGTGATGACCCTGAATCTAGCAATAAAGTATTGTTGCGCCGACGCTGCGAGGGAAACACGACGCGTTCCTTCGGCCGTCGATGCGCGTGCGACGGCCTAAGGAGAAACAAATCATTTAGCAACGTTGCAACTGAAAATGTTTCCTCTCCGCTATAATTTAATGGCGTGAATAAATTTTGCAGGCTAGAGACGCGAAGACGTTAAACCTCTGGTCCGTCTTTTGTTCTTTTGTAATGTTAATACAGATTTGATACATAACGTTTTACATAATAATAAAATACAAAGTGTTCAATTTTAACGATCATGGCTGTTCCTGGCTACGATGAGAAATTATTTTATTCATTCATGCATCTTTATCGCCATTTATATTGATGACAGCTAAGAGTTTACTCTCTTTGATCAATAATTGTGCAAAGAAGGTTATTTTGTGATCGTCACGTTATATTTTGCGGTTTTCATTAAATGAAGATCAATGAAAGAGTACGTATGTCACATATGTCAGTACTCATGGATAAATTTCAGAAAGACTGCAACATGGTAAGAAGCAACATACCTTAGCACTTTCATATGTAATATCCTCGTCTAGTCTTTAAATATTCGTCTAATATGCGACCATAATCATTATTATATGGACCAGCAGATATCAAATCTCAAATGGAAAGTCCGAAAGAGTTTGTACATCTGTGACTAATTGGATTCGTAACTGGCTGTACCCAGTTATAACCGACTATTGTAGTGTAACTATTGATATAGACGCTGCTTCACGCTTTCACAATTCAGAATATTTGTATCTATCTGTGAATAGTAACGTCCTTTTTCTAGATGAGGATTATTAAAAAAAACGAATATTTATATGTGGTTCTGTCTTACTTGCATAAAACACTTTTTTATAAACATAATTTTTATTATCTGAAGATAGTGATAGATTGTAATTCTTTTTAAAACTTTATACGAAAGTAAAAAGGATAGGGATGATAAAGTTTCCTTTTTACGGTAACTTCGATAAAAACCTTATTAATAATACAAGTTATTGTTACTTTACACTTAATTAACGCCCCGTAGGTTACAAAAGCTTCATTATTAACCTTAACTACATTATCATAAAAATCTAGTAGAATTGTTAGGTTAATTACAATACAATCATTATAAATCGCAAGCAATATTTATTATTGTTTTATTGCTGTAATACATACACTGTTTATTAACAATAACATGTTCATTGTTTTTGTCATTGTTAAATAGCTGATGGTCTGCAATTCCATGTAATTGAATGAGCATTTTTTTCGTTTTAGTTAGGATAGATGTAGATTACTACTGAATTAATTTAGTTTAGTTAGTATTTATTTTTCGATGGTGAAACAGGCCTATAAAGGGATGCGGTAGCTAGAAGATAAATGTTTGTCCATAGAAACTTCATCGTTAAAATTGAAGTTCACGAATAAATGCGTAATGCTTTTTTTACAGTATTAGTTACTAAAATATTAAGTCAAAATTTTATGAACTGTGAGTATCTGGAGAAGTGAACCGCAACGAACAAATAACGAAACTATCTCAGACAACATCGGTATCTCCTTAACGGTAATACATAATTGATGGCAACTGAAAAAATGTAATGGTTACAATACCACAGTTATAAAATTTGATTAGCGGAATAGTCACGTCGGAATTCGTCTATCAGACGTGGAACGATAAATTTGAGGATGCGCCATCCTAATTAATATTAAAGTTATTTCCCGACCCCAGATGAACTGGGAATAAGGGCTGGAAATGATGATGATGATGATGATTTCACTAGCAAATATAGGAAAGGTATTTGACTAGTCCTAATCCAGGGCCCTACCTGCTGGATTTCAACTGATTTTAATGAAATAATCAAACACTAAACAAAGGGATCACACGCTACATTGACGCAAACGCTTCAAAAATAGGGCCCCAGACCATTTATTAAAGTAGAGGATGATGTAATTAAGTATTAAGCACTGCAACAATAGATTAATAAATTAAATAATAGACTAGTAAAGGACATTAAATTAATTTTCAAGTGTCATCCTGCTAATATAACTAAAGCTAAAAGAATTATGATTTTAATCAAACAAAGACAGCATAGCTAAGAAGATAAAAGCATTATTATCACACCGCGTATTTTTTCAATTCAACGATTTCTCTACCCACTACTAATAAAAAGCTCCTTAAAGTATTCTAAAAATTAGAACTATGTTTTACTCAGAAAGCCTTTCTATGCAGATTGAAGAAACTGGTCATAAGTACCGGTTCAGCAAGACAGGAGCACTGAGATGTAATTTCTCCAGTAAAACTTCATTTAACAGCAGGCATGTTCACAGAAACATATCCGTTGAAAAACAAAGCAGTATGAGAGGTATAAATTGTATCTTCATCTGGTTAACTATTTGCATCAAAATCCAAAATCAGTACCTAGTTTTATTCTCATGAAGATGTGTTTTTTAAAGATATACGCTCACAATCTGTCATACCAATCACAATCAAATTCATTATTAAAACATCCAAAGCTGTGTATTTGCATTTTTCGTCGACACTTTTTTCGTCGCCAATTTTTCAATATTTTATTTGAAATTGATTCGCTTTTGTCTCCAGTCTATACCATCCAAACGTGGCAAAGACAGAGACGACGATGGAGCGAGCTCACCCAGAAAAAGCCTGTTCACTCGGACTTTTAAAATTTTAAGGTTATAATCCATTGGAAACACTGATTCGTGTTAGAACAAAAATTCAGATGCCACCTCCAAATTCCTTATCCACACAACCTCTTGCCTCTGTGGCATTAGTTTCGTCGCGTTCGGAGGCAAGTGGAACGGTACCGCGGCCGTCGACCTGAGAACGATAGCTCATCGCTGTGTGTTCTATTATCAAATCGTGACGGTGACGAGACCTTTTTGTTATTTGTAGATTTATTGGCATAATCAGGTGAAAGTTCACATGGTGTAAAGAAGATAATGTCGCCATTGTCGTATTAGGTCATATCACAGGTCGTCTTCTTTTTTTAAGAAAAAATGGGATTGGTGCAAATGAGCTCAGACGTGATCTATGGTTTATGGATCACTATTGGACGCATGCATCGATTTCGACCTCTTTTTCCCTCATTGACAGGTTGCAAGCAGACTCACTGAGGAGGTCACCTAATTTTTAACTTAGTAGAATATTTTAAACGACTTATAAATTTTGTACCTAATATGAACTTTTTTTAAAAGGACCAATGTTTATAAAACATTTTTGTTTATGCTGATGATGATGACCTATCTACTACAAGAAAGCTTTAAGTCATAATCAGAAAATTTAAAAGTCAGTTGGAGCAGTTCATAAAGGGAGTTAACTCCAAGTTGCTGCAAACAAGGCAACTAATAGCGATAATGAAGTATTCCTCGGGAGTAACGGTGCGGTCCCCGCGGGGTCACGGGTTCGAATTCCAGCGGGAGCGAGTAAAGCCGCGCGGGATCGTTAAACTTTTGCCTATAAATTGTGTGTTTTAATACCGGGAATATTGGTAGTCGATAGGATCCTTAATGCGATCCAATTAGCCTTTATTTCTAGGATTTCCTATCAAAAGTTCAAAACCTATGGTAATGCGTTAAAGTTACACCATATCATTGAATACATACCAAATTTTAATAGGTACTGCAATGTAGTACCTAAATAAAATCTACGACATTATTTTCCAAAAGATAATTGTTGTACCTATCGCTCAATTGGATATTGCTTAATAGTCAGTACCAAATGGGATATACGACCAACTTTACAAATCAAATCAAATCAATCATTTATTTGCTGAGACAACAGTCTTATATCGCAAAAATAATTGGAGTACTCCATAAAACGAGACATAGCTAAGTGTGTTAGATAAAATAATGTGTATAAAAATTGGGATCATCGACCGGACCCGCAAATTTATCCGCAAACACTGTCTTAATTTATTTATTACCAGAAAGAGAGTGATGTTTGTTAAAAACACTGTTTAAGAACAGGTTTTCAATGTTGATAAAAAAGGCACAAGTTTTACCTAGACTTAACGAAAGACACGTGTATCAGATACCAAATGTTTAAATGTATTCAGCGTGATATTTTTAGATTGAGATAATCTCGCTATGCTTGCAACTTAATATACATATTTGAATTCTAATTATACGTAGAAATTATGAAAGTACAAAATGTATTACACTCAAAAATACCAAATAATTAAGCCGCCTTATTCGCAATCGCAACACAATAAGTAAATACTGAAGCAACTTGCATATATCAGTTGGCGTTTTAAGTGTTTATTGAAATGGTCTTAGGAACAGGTTTGATCCCCAGGGACTAGAACGCAGCGCATCGCAGCATCTCGAGTGGCCCTATTTTTGAATTACTCGCGTCAATATTCCGAGTGATTTTTATTCGAAAATTAATAAGTCATCTAAGGCTAAACGTAGACATAAGCAGTATCAAAATTTATTCACCTTTTTTCACTCATTATCATTTAAAAATGAGCACTAAGAGCATTTGTCAATATGGTGTTTAGTTTCTTGATTGATGTGTATTGTCTGAATTATAATCGGTTGAAAGCCAACGGGAGTAATTAAAAAAATATCTAGCTTTATTTTATAAATTCCCGTGCGGGTGAATTTCATTGGATTTTAATTAATTTTCTAGTTAAAAACACTCGGAATATAGACGCGAGTGATTCAAAATAGAGCTCCAAAAACGAAAGAGTTAGACGCGGCGTGGATGTCGTACTGTTTATAATGCTGGCATTGTCTAGGCTTCGCAGATTTAGACAAGCCTTCTTTACGACGAAGGGGTTAAGTTTGTCTAGCAGGACAGAAAGGTTTGCAGGAAACATTCCTGCCCTTAGCACGCAATGTAAAATCATCGATCATTTTTTACACACCACTCCTTAGTCCTTACAACGCTATATCAAATTAGTGAAAAAATTGTTTAAAACTATGTAATTTACTTGACTAGAGTTTAACGTGGCATATACTTTCAGTAGTAAGTCAACAAACAACACGTCCATGGGCCCTATTTTTAAATCACTCGCCTCAATATGGCGTGTGATTTTCGTTGTTTAATGCATGATTTTCATATAAAAATTTGTTGAAATCCAAATGGTATTAATTAAAAAAAAAACTTATTTTTTATTAGTAAGCGTGATTTCAGTTTCATTTTAATTGATTTTCAAACGCATATCACCCGGAATATTGACGCAAGTGATCCAAAAATAATTCCCAGTACAGAACTTCTACTATCAACTTACAGAGCACAAGTAAGCTTTGATTCTCTCAATGTCTGTACTTGACATTTACAATGTAAGCGATATAAAAATAATACAAACAACTTTTATTAAGATGCGACCCGTGGTGCTATCTGATTGTGACCCTGTCCTATTTTAAGTGACAATTTAAACCAAATAAAAGTTAGTCATTACAAACAGGTTGAATTTTCTCAGATTTTCTTTAGATTAAACGTGCTAACGTTGTACGAGTAGTGTGAAAGCCACTGATTATGGTACCTTCTAAGAGTCAAACTTGGTTCAAAATCTCATCGAAATCGTAATTATTGATATTGGATTCCCTTTATTAACATTTTCGGTAAGAAACAAATCTATAAATACTTTTCATAAATGTGTTTGTAAGGGCATATCATATTGTCAACGTAGTAGTAAGGACTTACAGGTAAAATAAAAGAATATTGTCGTTAAATGGCAATGTATGTCCTCTAAAATAAAAATGCATCCGCCACAAGGTTAGCGACGCTTCTACTCGTCACATATTTCCATACAATTGAATCTTTTACCATACATTAACGAGTAAAAGACAACTACTCTCATTATCATTTAGGCTAACACGCGATGTATTGGGTCAAGTTTCTAGAGTCGCGAATCAATATAGTTTTTTTGCAGACCCGTTTACCATATGCTACGAACAAAATTCGATCCGTGTACCTCATTCTTAATGCAGGTTAAGCTGTTATTACTAAAATAACAAAATTGTGAATGATTGGTGAAATGATTTATTAGCAGGCAGACAATTTAGTATCCTATTTTCGTTGAACAGCCTAAATACAAATTCAATACAATATGGCCAGCTGCTGATATATCGGCGTAAGCGCATAATTTTTAGATTTTTTTTTACACATTTTCTTATAATTACAACATACGGGTATTAAATTAAAAACCAGAAAACAATGTTAAGAGAGGAGTGAGTATCCTCTGTCCTACTATAAATTTTCCTATTATTAATTAATAATGACTTTGAAGTACCAAGATTAACTGATAAGTATCTTGTTAGAATTCCATTATAAATCTTGCTTGATTGATTTAAATTATACGAACATAATAGGGTAAACGTCGCATAAACACCTATATCCATATTTATCAGTACAAAATAATTGTTATTGTTAACTAAAGGTCATAGATTATCGCGCAGCCTTGTATAAAAATAATGTTGCATACGGTTGCAAGACAAGCTACCTATGTATTTCTTTTATAAGTTGAACTTTTGTATGGCACAGGATGTTTCCAGTAAGAGTAACTTATGATGGGAAAATTATAGCTTATTGTTTATTTGCTTGGAAAAATACGTACAATAATAAGTTCATTGTCACATTCATTTAGTCAGATTGACCTATTTGAGTGTACCTCATCAGGTAACTATGATTATAACGATTAACGAATCTGTCAATCCCCGTCAAAACTTACTAACGGTTTTGTTCTAGCATAAGAGTACTATTATATATTCTGTGGCATAAGTTAAGTGGCGCCAATGATCCCTAGAGCTCTAGGCAGAGCGTATCCTCAGATATGGTGGACCAACAAATCACTGAATCCATCTGAGCCACCAACGTAGACGCTCACACGAAGGCTGCGACATTTACATGCGTCCACGCATCTCCATATAGGATGTGTTTCCATAGAAACGACGCGGATCAGAGAAATGTAATTTACCAATGACGTTGCAAGTAAAGTGGTGTTACGGAGCTCTATCTAGAGCGCAAGGCAGAATGTATCCTTTGGAGCAACAAATCACTGAATCCAACTGAGCCACCGACGAAGAGACGCTCGCACCGGAGTCCGTGTTATTTAGGTGCGTCCACGCATCTCCATTTAGCCGGCTCGCTGTGGCTCCATGACAATATGTAGCCTGCGAGCCGCCGGCTTCGAGCAATAAGTTACTTTTGTTTGAAGCGTTTAAAACTATAGACCACGGTAAAATTTCACATACTTTTCATATAATTGTAAAGTTTTCCTGTATAATAAAAGCTGAATAAAAGATCTTTAGTAATTGTTACCAGTGCTTGGGTGTGATTTGTATTGAAAATCTTAACATTATATTAATCCAGTACTATTGAATAAAGTTGACTATTTAGTACTTATAAGCAGATTACTTTAAACTTATAGAAGTAACGTAATGTCTCACCGAAATTCAATTAAGTAAACCACTCCGTTAACTCATTAATCAAATCGATAGTTTCTCAGAAGTTCGTACTTTAAGGCTCAGATAAAGTTACGTTGACTTTTGTATGTTCTGAACTTTCAAGCTTGATGTTCAAATTTATAATAGCTCAACTTTCAAGATGTTTCACTGTTCCTTGTTAAAATTATATTCAATGTTTAAGTTTTTTTATTAAAAATAAATAAATACCAAAACATTAAATATAAACATATTATAACAGGTAGAATTTTAATTAGTTAGTTACCATAAACATTTTGCACAACAGCACAGTGACTGTGACATACACTTTATGAGATCAAGCTATTTGATAAAGCTCTATGGGAAAGATGCTAATTATTCAGAGAAAGTATTTTGTTTATCAGATTGAGATGTCTCAAAATAATTATCCGTCCTTTACTAGCATTGCTTCTGAGGTCGGATCCACACGCCTACGGTCGTGATAAAATAACTGTGTAGTATCTAAAACATCGCAAATTTTCCCTTATCCTACAAAACGAAGCGCGTACCGATTAAATGAGGTGCTCGCGTTTCTCCAGATAGCCAAGCGTGTATGTACGTCTCTGTTCCTCCTGTGTGGAATGAGGGTGTTGTCTCTTTCTGGCCAGCTTGCGCAGCCTCATCTCGCCGGCACCTCGCCGTCGCCTTCAAGTCACATATTTTATTTGTGGAGCCTTCCTGCATCCAGAGCGGACTAAGGCCGCCCATGGACGGTGCGGCTAATAAACTCAACAGCCTGGACAAAAGCTTAGTAACTCGTAAGTTGAGATTTGTTGCTGTTAAGAACTGTAAATAAAGTAACAATTGATGGTAACAATGGTTGACTGGTAGAGAATGCTTTTAGCATTAAATCCGCCATTTGTACTTTCTTTGGTATGTGCAATAAAGAATAAAATAAATAAATAAACAATTGTTTCTTGATATTAGCAGATAAAATGTGTTAATGTAGAGATAGAAAATGGTGGCTAAAGCTTAACTTACTTAGGTTTGTTTTAGCTCAGATAGAAATCGATGCATGCTTAGATAGCAATGTCTACATTTCAATTACAAAAAATAAAAGCTTAATAAATACTGAAATCAAACTAATGAAGTCACATTAACAACATGTCATATGACCTTCTCAAGCTTTTCCGCGAAGAGACAGAACATATAAACAAAGCTCATTTCAGTCGGCGTCTCCATAGCACCTTTATATGTTTGTCGTGTCGGAGACCTGCCAATAATATTCACCCACACATTTACCTGGATGCAATAATCGGAGCCAATTTTATGCTTATAGGTGGGGTACACGAGTAGGTGCGATGTATACGCTGTAAAATATTAGAGGCGATGAAACGCCGGAATGCTGTCGTCTTTGTTTCTGAGTAATAGACTTACTGCAATGTAAAATCGCACCGGGTTTTATTACAGCTTTTACCATCCCGCCCGCATAAGTAATGTCTGTCACCGTTTGCTGGAGAAAGGTTTTGAGAGTTCCTCGATTAAAATTGCAAACTTAATAGCTCGTCGAGGTTAAGCAAGTGTAGCAAACAATACTATTATTATCGCATTAATGAATGATGTGCTTAGTGGATGGAAATTAGCTCTTTTCTTTATTACCGAATTCAAAAAAAGGATGTCATCAATTTGATATACATATGTGTATGTAATATCGTATTTGAGTATTGTGAGCTACCGAACACGCGTGCCAAATTTCGTTCTTACGAAGTTTACAATTATTTATTTTAAAACATACTTAAGTTTGTGTGTTTGTTCACGTATTCCTCGAAAATGCCAACTTCCAACTAAGGGTACAGTGTAAAATTGGTCAAAATCGGTCTAGTAATTTTGGAAATACGAGTAACAACTAAAAATAATGAAGTAAAAATAATTTTAAAACTAAATCGCCTTCAATTACTGACCAAAATGCTTAAAATAATAAATTTGTCTTCTATTTATGAGAAACAAATTCTTTTGGAGTCGGTTCAACATGCCAAGCCTACAAGGATTGGTTTCTCCTAAATAGATCAAATGCGTATTTTTTGTCAGTTTTTGAAGTCGGTTTTATATTTTTGAGTCAATTAGATTAAGTTACCAAATATTATAACATAAAATAAAAATAAACAAAATAAATTTATTTCAGACGATAAGTCCATATATTTCTTAGTAACACAAAGGAAAAACTTGAAACTATGTTAGTATTATACCTATAAAAAAGATTTTAAAATTAATTTTAATATCTGCCTGTACTGATCGACACCCTGGCCACATTTATGTTAGTGTACAATGTGTATTATGTAAGGAATTAACGCGATATAGGATTTTTTTGTAGACGAAATAGAGTCTATAATTAAATCATTCTACGATCATACGCAACAACAGGTATAGTATGGCACAAAAACAGGGGACCAAAAAAAATACAAAATCTACATAAACCTCCAAGATAAAGTCGTCTCAATGTCAAACGTCGGAAATTAAAACCTTTGAACACATGAACCGGAGACAGATTAACCATAACTGAGTCATAATAATAAAGATGTGATTGCGGTGTGACCACTTGATATGCGGTTAAGAATCTCCCATTATTTAGTCATGATCAAACTCACCAAATTACAGTAATCACTTGAACAAACAACTAGAGTTGAGTTACTTACATAATAACTAGATCATAAATAGACGCACCTCAATATTTGCCCAGTATGGCCACGATACCGTGAGTCATAGTCTATTTATTGACGAATCAGAGACTAAGCATGTAAGTTTTACTTTACGTAATGTAGACACACCTATTTACTGTTTGCAGCCGGTTCTAGCGAATACAGTTCCGCGCAGAAGTTTCAGAATGCTTTTGCGTAGGTAAGTACAGCAGCTATGTGAACTGTATCTAGTCGGGTGACTTTATTTAAATATGCGTGGCCTGAGCCAGGGCGCCTTTGTCTCGCTGCCTTGCTACTAACAACGAATCTCTTCCTGGTCATCTTGCTTATTTTATCATCCTTGTTAAACCTTTGCACTCAACGCTTAACCTTCAGACTGGCCACCGCGAGATTTACAGGTAAACTTGTTTACGCACCTTTTAAGAAATCGATGATTTTAAAGGTGGCACGCAAAAAATGTATTGCAAACACATAAAGAAGGCTGACACGCAAGGCTCACACACTCGGCCCATAAAATACTTTGCGCTCCTCAAATAAAATAAGACATATTCAAGGACCGCAATATTATGGACGAGAGGCAAATTAACAAAGATACGGGTGCGGGCGGGTTAAGTTTGGGAGCATATTTAAGGCGGTTCAATTAAGAACTCCTTTGCATTGGACGAGCCAGGGACCGAAAAGGTTGCGAAGCATGGAGGTGCAAGTTAAAGTTGGTGTTCCAGTACTTTCTCAGTAATTCGCACGGGGAGGACATTCGCTCATGAGTTTTCTTGGGAACCGTACCGTAAATTAATGAAGGCGTTCGTAAAATGAAGGCAATGATCCGACGGCAAGTCATCGGTTTGGCGCGGGAGGCTCGACGCGACAATAATTGCCCTCCATAAACGCACGACGGAATGCATCTTTGTTATAATACAACCACCGCTTGAAATTTGAGTTTTTTTTAAATATTTTGTTACTTAAGTAACTACAAGGAAGTTAGATGAGAAAATTGATCATTCCACTTTGATAAAAGATCTTACTAAATGGAGATCATATTCCAAATAGAGATATAATACTATGTAGTTTCATCCAAAAAAGACGAAGAAGTTTAACAACGTGACGACAACGCGCTACAATCTGTTAACAAAGCGAATAAAACTAAGCAATATTTATGAGATGGTCCGCTACTTCCATACAAAAACTTTGCGGTAGCTGTCACGCTTGAGAAATTTTAGACTGGTATCAAAGATTACAATCACCTCCGCGAACTGTAAATAAGTATTGACAAATGACGACTAAACTTATGTAACGGAACTACAAAATCAACAGATCGAAAATGATTGATTTGAAAACCTTTTTTGAGTACTGGAGAGTTGTTCTGATGATTGAAAATAAATAGTTAACTACCTAGTGCTATCTTTGCGTTTCCTATAGAGTTTTAGTTTTTATAGCATCAATAAAATCTATTGAATCTAGATCAAGATCATGGCAGTCTTAAACCCGCACAACTGAGTTTAGTCGATGCCTGCTTAGATATCCAATTGTTATGTTTTCACTATGGTTTATTTACTTCAACGTTATACCAAATTAGGCAGTCGAATCTCACACCTGTTGTCATCACGGTGACCTAGCCCTCATGACCTGTGTGTAATTCTTGAAAAGAAACAAGTGATTTGGGCGGCCTCAGACGAGGTTGCGAGCGCTTGCGAGCCAGGAAGGAGGAAAAATACATCGGTATAAATGGTAGCCTTGCTGTGACACTGGGTGGTGCACTTTCCTTTGCACTTTGTTTTGGATGCTTCTGCAATTTAAGATAATGCTATTTTTAAATGCAGCTTTATTGAGTGAGTGATATAATTGTATTGCTGACCTTGGTGCGTATTGCGAATCAACTTTGACAGTTGAAGCTGTTCAACTTCTGAATGCACGTATTGCTACTAAAACTAAACTAAGGTAAGATTCTAACGAAAACATTATTTTATATTTTAATTGCTTAATGATTTAGCTTTCACCTGACAAATATCTCTCAAAATAAGACTCTATTTCTCGGAAAACAAACAAAACAATTTCAAGAAAGCTAACTTCGATAGCCCGATGAGATTTCTACCAAAACATTGTCAATAAGTTTTATTGTTTACTTATTACTGTGATTAAGTAAAATTAAAAAATTTCAGTATCTCCAAATATTTCAGTGACAGACACCATGCAAAAGCTTAATGCCTCGTTACATTAATTTTAGTGGGTTAACAAAATCAATATCAAAAGAAACTACGCATCGTATCATTTTCAATACTGCGTAGGTACTTATAGAGCGCACGCACACACCTATCTTTAGCTACACAAAGCCTCCGTAACGACATCGTCCTCTTTGTCTGTCACTTGTGCGTTGCGCTTACGTTTGTTCTAGCGAGACCTATTGCGTCCTACACAAGAGGAACCATTACACACTTTCTTATTTTCTCAACTTCGCAAGGTAATCTAGTAATAGGCGATCGCTGGGACTCTCACCGTTTTAACGGCGAACGTACGGAGAAAGCGTTGCATAAGTAATATGGCAGGGCCGTATCTACCGCAAATCAGAGAATTGACGTGACCCGGCCGCTATCATTACGAGAAATTAACACTTTGCAACATCATTTACTTTACACTCTTAAACCGATAGAAATAAGGACCAAACTCTAAGATAGGACATGTGAGGAAATATTGAAGGTAATTGCAAATACTAATTTGCAGAAACTAGAGTTGAGCAATAATCAGCGGAGTGCAGCCGAGGCCGAGAATTGAGATAAATTAACGCAATACTTTTAATCATGTTTATTTTGCAAACAAATAACACCTAACGAGGTGGAATTTTGCAGAAAATGTTCGTTAGATTTCTAAGTGGAGCGTTTCAAATAGTGTTTTTATTTCATGTTGCACTTCTCTTTAATACAAATAATACATATAAGGCTGATACCAACGAGTTCATTTCAGAGTCAAGTGTGTGCTACTTACAACGTTATTTTTGACCGCAACATTTTTATGTCGTTTTCGCAAAAATAAAAACCTTATTTGCATTAAGTAACTGCCTAGTAGACTGGTTTCACTATTAACACGACATTAAATAAAACTCGCAACCAGTGAATCTCCCACAAGCAAATCTCACGCAGATTTCACTGCAAAACCGCGCTTCTAACTAAAATTACTGTAAAAGGATACGTGGTTATTATTAAACGACACGTAAGGAATGAGTCAATGGGACGGACGTTCTTGCTTCTCAGAACCCTTTTGTTGGTGCATATCATTCTCATTGCCCAATAAGACAAAATCGGAGCTTTTACACGTGTGTCGAAAGACATCGCAGAAAACGCGGCGGCTGGAAGCAGTCTACTTTAAACAGCTTGGAGTGCTATGAACTATGGTTATTGCGTCCAAAAATAATCTTTGATGATGTTTGAAAGATTTCCAAGTGTTACGCTTTAATTTATTGTTCTCAACTTTTAAGAAACATAATCAAACATCCTTGTACTACTAGACTGCTGTATTATGGGTAATAGGTGTAGTTCATACTACATTCAACATAAAGGTTGCTAGTAGATATGTAGATCAATAAGCAAGTCATTGTGTAGAGCTGCTGCTGATAATTAATTAATTTTGAAATACAATATTCATCTCGATAGGTCATTTTTTAAAAAAACTTTTGGTAAAACAACTAGGGAGGCATATAAACCAAAGTTGAGCAGCGTTTTTAAGACGCCAGTACAAAAGTCAGCATGTGACAGAGCGTCGGCGCGTCCCGTGGGCCGGCTTCGGCAGGTAATGACACAAAACGACACGGGCACAACACGCATATCTCACGACACAACACTCACAGAACGCACCGGCCCATCCGTCAGAACTCAGACGCCATAGTTCGAGCGGCCGAATAACCTAAATATATATATATAAATATATATATAATATAAAATAACATTTTCTCTCATTAGAAAGAGTAAGTAATAAAAGTCGAGACGTAAAATCTTAGCCAAGATATTAAACTGGTCAAGAATTAATTACTGGTAAAATAAATGTCATCGTTGATATAAATTAATAACATATACTTTCTAGGTAACTGTTATTCTCATTTTATCAACAACTTTGTATGTGTTGAGTGTTGTATGCGAAAGTATACTATTATCTACTTGCGTTTAAAGGATTATAGAAAATTTTATTCGTTTTAAATTAATCCTAATGTTAGTTGATCGAATAGAATAATATACTTATATTTATTATTAGTTTGGTTTATACTTACTTTCTTACTTGTATCATTGATTCTATGATTATGCTCAACGCACATTCATACTTTTTATATTAAATTTATGGTATTCTATTCTTTTTTGGATTGACTTTGTCAAACTAATAAAATAAACAGTTGTCACCCAATATCCCGTGGCTTTCTGTCCCGTTTCCCAAAATTCCCTAATTAACCCTGGTTTCCCCTCAAAATCTACAGCTATCCTGTTCAATGATTATAATTTTAAAACCGGCAAAGCTCAAAGTAGAGCTTGTGAGTTACGCTGTTTTGAAACGATATCTCACGTGGCCCACATTAAGTAAATCGACATAATCCATACAAGGTGGTGAACAGCCAATGTTTAAGTTCCAATGACATGCCTGATTCACTTAAAATCGGCCAGCAGGCCTCAACAAAATGTCAAACACAAATCATGGAGTCCACCAGGTTACTGTGTGGGCGCAAATCCGAACATAATGAGCCACATTGTCTTATTACTTTATATGGCAGCCGCAGGTTTTTCTCTACACTCGTGAGTGGGCGTGCAGTTTCTATCCTTAATATGCTAGGTGTAGGTAGCGAACTTTGTTCTTAAGATGTGATTATTGATGTAACTACATCGCCGCAAACAACCTTGTAAATGAATGGACATTATAGCAACATTAATGCTGGCTAATTTAAAACTGTGTATGGAAGAAACTTGTACTATACTAAAATAACTCTCTATGTATACATTTTGCACAGCACACACATACTGCTCGGAGGACCAGAAAAAATTGGTCCATCAAAGTTGTAATAAATAGCAAGCTTAATCATAATGATAGCCGTCGCTTTATAAGCCTAACAATTATCTAGTTCTAAAACAATAACAAGATGTAATAAAGGGATAATAGGTTTACTGCTAATGTAAGTATTCACTCACATTTTAAAACAGTTTAGTCCATCTGTTTGACCCGGATGCAGGATCGTGTTTAATAGATAAATCGCGGACATCCATCCGGGATCCACCGCAATGAATGTTGCTTAATTTGTTCATTTGGCCTTACTGTAGCAATTTCGACTGTAACTATGGCCGATATTTTTGACTCTACCCCCTTCATAAAAGGAGGACAAAGAGTGAATTTCAGCTTCAGTGAAACCGACGACGATATCGTATAATTAATTAATTACAGATTTGGGTACGCCAGTACTCCTGATTTTCGTGAAAGTCTTTAATTACTTAGTATTTAGGTATGCATGTAATGTAACTCTAAGTTGACTTATATTTTAATATATTGTATAAATCTAGACATGTGCAATCATCGAACATAATTTGTTTACATCAAAGTTAGCATTCAGCCAAGCGATCATGCCTCAACCAACGACAATAGGAAAATTTTGCGCAGACGCGCTTTCGAGCTGAAAATAGGCTTTAAAAGGCTTTATTTAGTTACTCTATCATGTATGAATTACGTCCAAAAGAGCTGCGCTATTTTTCCACAAAGTTGTAGAGAAAGGTTTCTTTATATTAATAGTAGGGAGGTAGATAGAAAGATATTAATATAGAGTACTCGAGCCAATTTTTCCAAAGAAGGCAAAAGGCCTTGCCGCCCACGTTAGTATTGGTCGATTTAATGTGGATAATTGCCGACTTATTAAGGTTTGTCCGTCTGTTCCTCCCACGCCTGATAGCCGGCTAATTGTTTGTTTTATAACGTCTTGTTTTGTAAGACCTCCTGGTTAATGCGACGACAAATATGGCAACGTTTGATTGAAGCTTCGGTATTTGATTTCATCAAACAAGCTGATCGTCAAATTCTGTCTTAAGCTGGTCTGGTAAAACAAGTAAGTACGTAGTCAGTACTTACTTGTAACATTACTGATGTACATGTTAATTTTACATTAACCACATTGAGTTTCTGTAACCTATATCTTCTGTGGTAAAAGCCTGTCTGAAATTACTTATTTACGAAGTAAACTCATTATAATTTACCTGCCAGCATTAGCAACTGAGACGAATGTCGCAAAATATTACGATGGCCGACCCCAAATGAGCTGAGACATGGTACAAAAAAAGAAGACGTAAGCACATCTATCAATATACATAAAATAAAGTCATGTTAGTTATACCGATCATAACTCGACCGGTGAACCGATTTTGATGACTTTTAGTTTGTTGGATTCATCGCCCCGAATAAGGGACGGGGCCAGGGACGAAACGAAGTTCGCTGGGGCTGCTAGTGTTTAATATAGGAGCAACCGTAGTGATAAAGGTGTCTGGAAGGAAAGCATCGCTTAAGATTGTTACCGCTTCAATGAAATCGCGTGCTTAGTATATCCAGTAATCACAGCAATGACCTAAAGTGAAATCATTTAATTTATCGTCTTAATTACATTTAGTTGCCCACGCGCACGTCGAATGCAATCAACTGTGTATTTTATTTAAATTAAAACAATGAAGTGACATTTGTATGTCAGCGAAAATCTGCATAAAAGACATTGTGATTGTTCATGTTGAGTGATGTCACATTGCCTCGGGCGGGAATAGAACGGGTGATATGTAAAGGTCAGGCACATCTGATTAGTAGTTTAAAGGGTTATGCAAAAACAACATATCTAAGTTTCACGCTGCTCAAGGAGCCATTTTGGTAAAACGAATTATCAAAATCTGTTTTAATTTCAAGGTACCTAGGGAATACACCATTGAGTGGGTTCCTAGGATGTTTTTGTTTACATATTTTCCTGGTTTAGTTAGTCAGCTCAGATCTATCTTGACATATACCAGAGGTTATCATCTTCATAATATTCTGCGACAAAACAGTGATTTCAGCAACAATGTTAATATTCCATCAGACCGCGCGATTATATTTAACTACCTCAGTCTAGTAGCGCCCCAGACATTGTAATTCCAAAATCACATCCACTATTAACGTTTAATATCAACTCAATCTTCATAACAAAGTACTAAGTTTAGACTAGCGGGAGTTCTATAGTAAATACGTAATGAAGTGGGAATACTCGGTGATCGCGGGCATTGTCCGACCAGGCGCCTTCCGCTTCGGACGAACCACACAACCCAGACCTCTGGCTTTGCATACATTTACCTTCTATTAGCTGCACTAACTGCTCAGCAAGGTCGACGAGGGAGGTCCACCTTAAATGGTAAACCTACATGTATTAGTATAGGAAAGTATCGAAAGGCGGAACGTTGCGATTGAAAAATAGAAAACGTGTGCTTGTGTTCTGGTGTATGTAAATAGCTGTCACCGTTCGTGCAATGCAGGAAGTTGTGTGCGCGTTATTATTTTTAACCGTGTCTATTTTTGTTGTGTACTTCATTAGTAGATTTTATTGTGCATTGGCTGTCGGGGAATGCTACGGTAAAATGCATCGAGAGGCGCATTTTTAATTGCATCAATAGCGATGTTTCAAGGCTCGGTTTTCGTATTACAATGTTATTTAGATGCTTGTCGGAGGACCGACCAAGTGACAAAATAGTTGGTATAGTTAGATTTAAAAGATGCTTCTAGAACAGATTCACTAATAACCTACTTAAAATCCATGACTTGAATTTGAGGGCGCCAAATGAGGTTAGTTTACTATTGCTATTTTAGCTAATAATCAATTTACGCATTAACAATCACATTTTGTACATACGATGATACGATACGTATCATGGTTTGTGACAATAGAATTGTGGTTACCCATATAGCTCATCTCGACATGCACCACATCTCTGCATAAAACTGTAAAAGCGCAACAAACATGCATACGACGATTCAGGATTCAGTAGAATTACTGACCTCTTTTAGACTTAACATTTCAGGTAGAATATAATCATAGTTGCACCCTCAGGTTGAAATATTTTCATGTTGTTGGCTTCAGAAGAATCTTAAGCTTCTTTCGACATTGAAATTTCTTCTAACAGTAAAATTTATACATTTAGTACACTATACAAAGGCTTTTGTAGTAAACAACATGATAGGCTTGAATTATTTCGACGTGAAAATTACAGAAGTTCTCACTCACCGTGGTCCATATCAAAATTATCTAACACATGTGTATTTACGGTCGCTACCTTGATACTAATAAAACACAATAACAAAGCATAAATAGGAAATAGTCGCTCAACTAACTTGAACGTGAAAATCGCCACTCCATATGCAAATTCAATTTTAACTTGAGATTCAGACGCTCATTTACACAATAGCCACCGAAATGTATAGGCTCCTGGTACAGTTAACTGTTAATAGGATAAAACATTGTACCGAATTCTTAGAGAACATTCTAATTTCATATTTGAACCATTCTTTGTCGCAAGTTTTAACTAATTGTCCGTCAGACATGGGCAGTATTTTCACACGATTTCTAAACGCTGACCTGTAGCTTTTTATGATTGACAAATATTACTTGTATGCCAGTTTAAGGGCCAAACTTTGTAAGCTGTAAGTATGTTAAACATTGCCAAAAACTATTTTATTAAAACAAAACTACAGAAGCTTACTGCCAATTTGTTGTTCATAATTTATGACAACATAACCAATAACAATAAAAATCTTTATTTTCATTATAAATCACATCACACCACGTGTGGTGCGAACTAATATAATTTAAATACATAATATTAATTCTCGCTCTTTATTGGCATAAAATGCAGCGGCTAATTACGGCTAGAGTGAATAAAATATGCAAAACCTGTTTAATATGCCACATAACTGTCAATAAATGTCCACTAAGTCGCAATAATGATAAAACTAACAAGTTGTTGGACATCTGATACCTGCATTTAGTTCGGTTCAGTTCATAAGCGAAGGCGTTTGTGAAGTCATGATGACATGCTGGAGAGAAATTGAATGATTTTAATTCAAAATTATTTAATTTCAATATTACTACATGATTCTTACCTTTTCTTGTCCAGAAATGTTCTTGAGTGATTGAAGAGCTTTTGTTTTAAAACGCAATGTAGAACGTCTACTAGACAGAATCTTGTACAGATCGCAGGATCACACGAGATGCAGACTGCTTGCCACTGGTAGCTGTGGAAAAACGGGAATGGCATATTCAGTAGTAAAAGTCCTTTGGCTGATATAATGAAAATGATGATAGGATGCAGACAGCTTGCGACCGGTCATCATAGAAATCCATGGTGGTTTTGGTTCAGCAGTGGACTTCCTGCTGGCGACAATTGATAATGATGATGATGATGAAAACGTATCATGAATGAATGATCATTTTCATAACTTCTTTCTTATAGGAGCGTACCCATAATCTTACAACTTTTAAACGAAGAGAAGTATTAAACACATTCGTTCGTCGCCGTTCTCTTATACCTTGGGGCAGACCACAAGCAGCGGTTAGAAGTCGGCCGACAAATCGTCGCGTCCTTCACGGCTGACTGGCGCGGTGCGAAGCGCAGGCGTGCGCGCACTACATACCGATGGCATTGTTCTTACGACGATGATTGTCGTGTGACGCGTTTATGAGCTGATAACACTGGGACAATATACAGAATTAAAGTTAGCGGACATAGCCCTGCGAATCAATAAGCTCAAGTGGCAATGGGCAGGCAGGGCTCATATTGCGAAGAACTGATGGCTAGCGTAAGACGTCCACAGGCAATAGTGGCAATATGGGCCTTGTCCAAACTCGCAATGCCCTTAACACCGACGGTACCATAGTTCGTATGACTGAATGAATCATCATCGTATGACGCGACGAATTGATATGATCTTAATCTTACGATTTCACAGTCTGGGTTGTGTCAATTTCTAGATTATGCGGTCTAGTTTGTGGCTCTACATAACATAAGGTAGTCAGATCAATATACGATGTCGTTATAATAAGTTTAATAGATATGTTCGATTACGTTCCAATTTGCGTTATTTCGTTACACTATGATAATCTAAATAAAAATATTAATGTGTTAATTACCACTACAAAACTCCTAACCTAAAAAAACTTTTTATTGCACAACACACACGGTATACTCGAATTATGTTACAAGTTTTTTTAAATTAATATACATAAAATACTTGTAATACAAAAAGCCGTGTTTTGTTTAGGTAATACGTTTAGTAAGTAACTAAAATAACAACTTGTTGACAAAGATGTATTTATAGATTTATTGCATTGACAATATTATTATTTTTGTGTATTATTTTAATTCAATACACAAAAAAAAGTTTTGTCAACTAATTATTTTTCAACAACTTACCGAGGTATTCGTTAAAAAAATATATTCATAGTAAAACCTACACGGATTGAAAACAAAATGTCACATACACATTTGAAAATGGAATCGAAGCGGCCAGTTTGAGCAGCCGTAAACAGATAAGTAGATCCCGCGGCCGCGATCCAGGAAGCCAGGGGTCTTTGGCTCCCAGCGGAATGCGCGTGGGCACGCTCCCATGCGGACGAGGCTTTCTATTGATTTAATGAACACTATCTTATCTTGCCCAATAAGCTTATTACGCTCAGTTTTGAGGTTACTTCCATTGGACATTGGAAACAATGGGGACGATAAGGAAGCGTTGGTATTGTTGGTGTTGGTACAACTGTTATTTCTGACGGGAGTTGGAGCTGTTTGAAGCTTTTTACTGACTTCAAAAAGAAGGTTATCAATTCGCCCTGTATGTATGTGATTGTCTATAAACATCTTGATAGTAAGCACAAGGTTGCTCCAGAGACGTTGCACTCGTAGATATTTATTAGTTCATTCAATTAACTATGTAAACAGAAATTATACGAGCACGATTACAAATTTAGCTGCATGCCCATCAAATATGTGTCGAAGTCACAATATACAATGACATTAGAACTTCTAATATCCATTATGTTATATCGGATGAGCGAATGCTCGTTCTATCCCCACTTCATTACATTCTTCTTATGTAAACATACTCAGAGCATTCTTTTTTCTATTGCGTTCTATAGAATATTCTAAGAATGCTCGCTCGATGTTGGTGTAAACGCTGAAATCGAGTTTCCATTTAGAACAAGAAAGAATGTTCTTGTTCTAGCTCTAATTCTTTGTTCGTTTGGTCTAAACCCTATACATGTATCACTTGTTCTAGATTCTAGTCTATTCTACAAACGCTAGGCACATCCCAGACTCCATCAAGATGTAAACAACGGGGCTAAGGTGGTGTTCCCATAAATTTGCTGACTGTGGGACATCGGTTGATCACCAATAAACCCGCCGCAGGCCACTTTGGACCGTATTAAATAGCTATTAATATAATTTGCACCTTTTTACGACTGTTGGCTTTTATGCTGTGAACGAGCAATAATCTCAACTCGAGCCATATTGGGGTTGTGTTACTTAACAATATATTTAAGTTTCTCTTTTATGTCTTAATTTGGCGGATAATTTGCTTTGGGTTGTGTTACGATACTTGTAATAAGCTTCTGCAGATCAGAAGCAATAAAACATGTTCGGATGTGATGACTTTTATGCTCTACAATAAGTGCTTTAGCAATATTTCGAAACTCAAAGTTTATTTATTTAGTACTAGTAAAGTACTGTTACATGGTTACATTTTGTACGAAGCAAGACATTTGACAAGACCGAACGCGATGGCGGTGCACTGTAGACACCCTCTACCCTTGGACCTCTACCCCATCTAGGGATTGCAGGTACAAGACCTTAAGTCAAGTAAGTCAAACAGGACATTTAACAAATATTATGAAAACACTTTATATTAGGCTCAATCTTATCAAATTTTGACAATTTGAGAGATAGGAAACGCTGCTTGATCTTGACGATCCAAGATAAGTTATCAATAAATATCTTGGGCATTTCCAAAGAGATCTGTAAAAAATGTGTAGTCGAGATTAGTGCTAACAAAATGAAGGTGGTTTGGGCACTATGTTCATTGCTAGGTAAGTTTTTATGATATCTTTTGTTCTTGGAGCCTAAAAGCTGATTCACAATGTTGTTATAAATTTGTATTTATATACGTACATAAAACTATCTACGCTACAGTTCAAATGCGATTTCAAGAGCCGAATTGATTTAGACTCGGAACATTTCGATAATATTTAAAAAACTACCGCAGAATACAACTTATTTTCTCCCTAAATCAATCTTTCAAATCAATTTAATCAAATCTTTTGAGCGCTGTCATTCTGTTACAGTAACCAGGCTAGCTGCATCACTGCCAGCGTCTCCAGTGGAAGCATCAGCTCGCATAGTAAATGGATATGAAGTGGACATCACCCAGGTGCCTTACCAAGCTACTTTGCAACGCAAAGTGACAAACGGATGGACGCACAGCTGTGGGGCAGTCATCATCACCGATCGGGCCGTGCTTAGTGCTGCTCACTGTGTGGTCAGGTAGGATATGCCAATTGATAACCTACATCCTTAACCAAAGATTAAGAAGCGTTGTTGCCGATTAGTGAAGTAGCAGTGGAAGTAAGTAAGTCATAAGTTTTGTTGTAAGATCAATTTGAATCGTTAAGTACGATTTAAAGATAGCTTGCCAATAAAACCTTATATTGAGAATTCTGTTCTGTTGAAGTGATAAGCGTTTATTCGATTCCTCCACAACCCTCAACATTACTAACAGAATTTAAAGAACAATAATCTCTTTTTTTTCTTCTCAGCTTCATCTTTACACCGTCAGGTATAAGAGTAATGGTGGGCACATCCAGACGTCTCTCAGGGGGCACTAGCTATGACGTGTTGAAAGTCATGCCACACGCTGGCTACGACGAGTCAACCCTGGTGCACGACATAGCTGTAGTTGCTACCAGATCCACCATAATATTCAACAGAAGTGTGTCGCCGATTGCTATAGCTCCAGGGTATTTGAATTTACCAGTAGGCTATGAAGCTTTGGTCTCCGGATTCGGAACTGTTGCGGTAAGTTATGTTTTTGTTATTTTATCAGCTGATATTCTTTTGTTTGACAGGTTCTATGTAATAGACCGAATGCTAGGGAATTATTATCTTATCTAGGAATGTAACTTCGGCTCTGGCAATTATGTTTTCGTTAGACGATGATGATGTTGAATAATAATAGCCTGTTTCCGTATAAAGTTAAAATCTGGACTTGATTAAAATACAATACAGTATTTCATCAAGACTACCAATGTGGCGATATCGCACGATCAAGTAGATGCAAGTACATAAACATTATTTACTTACGAATTTAATGAGCGAATATTCAAAACTACAATATAAGCTCGTAATTAACTTATTAATTAGGGCAGCGAACAAATTAAATTTATTAACAGTAAAGATAAAGCTCATTCGCATTATCGGGTAGGTATTCATTTTAAAATTCAAATATGTTCTACTAATACAACGCAACAAGTTAACTAATATACAACGTCAGTTTATTTTAATGGCCTTACAAAAACGTGGGGAAAATATTATCTAAGTCTAGAGCGAATTTTCTGTTTAACTAGCCCTTGTTAAGTGATTAGTAAGACTTATAAATATCTTCATCCGAATCATTACTTAAGACACTGCAGGCAAATAATAAATTGTCCACGTCCTTAATTTGAGATCTGTGAGTTTTATCCCATCTTATATTTTATTCTGTGCCATCTTTTTGACCAAATTGATACGACACGACTCTAAACCTTTATTTTGAGTACTTGGACCATGTAAAACCTCCCAGCTTGTTCTTTAACCTTCCTCTCTAGTCAATTCATATCAAGCCATTGAGATCACACCAAATATCTTAGCAGCCTTTTTTACGATTTTCTAGAATTTTACAAGTAGTATGTTTCTCTTCTCGCCTTGAATATTCAAAAGCTCCTTGATTAAGCGGTCTTTTTCGACCAGCATAAAAAAGCACCATATCTTTCGCAGTACAACGGCTCAGCCTCACCGGTTCTGCTGGCCGCTCGAGTGAACATCGTAGATCAGAGTGCTTGCGCGCGCGCATACCTCCGCGTGGCCAACATCACTCCCGGCATGATCTGCGCTGGGGGCTCCAACCCTCCGCGCGACGCCTGCCAAGGAGACTCCGGGGGACCTCTAGTGGCCAACGGCTTCGTCATTGGAGTGGTATCGTGGGGGGAGGGGTGTGCTGACACGGCCTACCCGGGAGTGTACACACGGGTGGCCGCGTATGAGCAGTGGCTGCTGCAGAGGCTGACTGAGATATGAATGAAGGCGCATATCTTCTTGTAGCCGATATCACTCGCGACATGAATGCAGTGGGAGCTCCAAACCTCCGCGCGCCGCCAGCCTAGGGGACTCCGGGAGGCTGACTGAGATATGAATGTAACAATAAGTGATGAATGATGGACTTTATGAGAAAATTTTAATTTAACCACATTAGATAAACAGTAAATAATTGTGTTGATTTTATTCTAGAAATAAGTAAACAGAATACCAGTTATAATTACATTAATGTTCATAATTGTCTTATCTAAGTACTTAGAGAGATATTGAATGTATACCTAAAAGCCCTAACCCTGTAAAGCTGAGATTTTGTCGCATTTAAATAGTTTATTATAAATACGCTAACATCACTATTTATGGTCGATGCTGAGTGAGATTTGAATATTAGTTTCTGAAAGTGATAATGGATCGTATTAAAAAGAAATAAAATATAATTTAAGTGTTCTGCAAGTCTTTGTCGAAAAAGGTAGAGACATTGAAAAAATACTTAGATGTCGTATAAAAACATCCTGTATAGTTTCTAACAATAATACTCAGAATTTTCAGCACTTCCGGCTCAGTTGCACCATTTAACTATGACGTTCGTCTCTCAGACCAGTTAAACTTAATTCGCTGTAAACATTAGTTACTGTTTAGTTAATTTTCATAAGATATTGCAATGCAACTGAGCCTTACCAACCCAATTAAAATTGGAATAGTTCTTTTGATGTCCCATACTTGTCATTCTAAAACAGAAAAATAGTGATTATTACAGTGTACACTACCTAACATAAGAATATGGAAAGAAATTGTCCGTTATATTATTATCGTTAATCGATTCGGTTATGTAAACAAATCGATTGATAACTCGGATGAGCGACAATAGCGGTTGGGCCACCTAATTTACATACAAACAGCTTTCTACCGGCGTTACATGATACCGAACTAAATAGTGTCATTGACTTCTACTTGTACTTTGTCCTTATTTATACTGATATTATAAATGCGAAAATGATCGCGTTTGTTTGTTGTCATATCTCTTTAATTGAAGTAGCTAAAGAATGTTGAAAAAATAGATTGAATGTTACTGACCCTTGATTCTTTTTGGATTAAGATTGCGACTTTATCCTCCTTATTCCAAAAAGATACGATCTTAAACCAAGACTAAGGTTTTCGATACGGAACAATTAAAAAAGTGTGCCTTCATTATTAAATGAAATTAAGACATTGTTTTTAAATCGATCTGTTATTAACATTGTATGAGTTTAAGCTTGGAGCTAAATTTTTTATCACCAGCTTCAAGATGGCGCGTGATTTTCTTTCGAGAACGAGGTATTTTCGTTGACTTTTAATTCATCTTCGAACGAAAATCACACGCCATATTGATGCGAATAATTCAAAAATAGCGCCCCTAGTACTAAGTTTTTGAAATAAAGAGATAGTAGTCTGACTTGTAGAAGAAGCCAAGTGTGGCCTAAATAGAATCGACAATGAAGCGAGATCATCCTGAAGTAGGTAATATTGTAATTAAAACATTTTAACTGTAATATGTACAGAACAAACTCGACATCACGGATGGTAAATAAAGTATATATCGCACCTTTGGGAACAAAGGGTCACTTCTGCAGGATTTCCAACTTTACAGGAGGAGCAAAAAACGTTTTTTTTTAGCGTAGTTCTTAAATAACTTAATAGTGTTTTAGAGTATTAACGCGATTCTTACAGATTAACATTGATACATTCTTAACAGATAAATCGTTACTATTTAAAAAAATCATACAAGAGACGATTTTGAGAAATAAGCCTTAAACTGAGGGGAGGGTACCAAAAGTGTCTTTTTGTTACAAATTGCTAATAGTTGTTTTGCAGAAATGTCCTTTATAAAAAATAATAAAATCTAAAAAGACAGTTTAAGAGTATGTTAAGAGGTGATTACCTTTATGTTTTAGTAAAGTTGAATATTATTGTAAACCAATAAAACTAAAACGAGCAGAAAAATACGAAAATACGAAAATTTTACATGATGTAACGATAACATGGAGGATTATTCAATAAAACAGGAGATATTATCAAGTTTTGTTTATTCAAAATCAAATAAATGACATCCAAATGAAAAAAATAATAAACATTTCGAAAGAAATTATATAATAAAGGCTTTCAAGTTATTCTATACGTGATAAAACTTAAGTAATATTGAATTGTTTTCAAAAATATATCATTCATTATCATACCTTATCAGTTTAGTAGGTATCTAAAGTCTTTCTTTAAGTGGAAGTTGTACTTAATATTTAAAATCTGAACACATTTGGCATAGCCTACACGTTTCAATCAAATATAAAACTTAAATCAATCATGTTCAGCCTTAATACGAAAGTAAATTCTCTTATACAACAAGTTTGGCGGACAAAAATTTATAAGATATTCATTAATAAATTCTGAAATTGACATCACTTGAGCTTACTGATTCGCAGGGCTATGTCCGTTACCTTAGTTCTTCTACGTATCTCCTCGTTTCCGATTCGATCTCGTAGAGAAACACCGAGCATAGCCCTCTCCATTGCTCGTTGTGTGATTTTGAGCTTCTTTATGAGGCTCATAGTTAGAGATCACGTTTCGGATCCGTATGCCAATACACACTGGTAACACACACTGGTTGAAGACTTTCGTCTTCAGACACTGAGGTAATTGAGACGAGAAGACGCTCTTGCGCAGTTTCCCGAACGCTGACCAGCCTTTTTATTCCTGAAATCTGTCACCTAAAACCAAATTAATATTATAGTAAGTATAGTAAGTAATTAGTAGGTATAGTTATTCTTTTCGGTCCGATACGTTAATCGTCAGCATTTTAGCCGTGTAGATCTTATATATTTTGATTTACTCACAATGCAATTTGTCCTCTGATTAATATAAACATAATGCAATTTTACTACTCATGTAACATTTAAACATCAAGTAAATGATTATTGTATCCAAAATGCAATGGCCCTTTTAGGTAAAAATCACAAATAAATCTAGTAAAATTAAGACAAGTATTAACAAACTGTCATTTTACTAAAAACATACTTTATTCTCTAATTTTATTAACCATTTACTTTAATTTTAAAAAGACACTTTATATTAAAAACACCTTTTCTTTTATAAACAATGGAATGAAATATGTTTAAAACATTACTATTAAATAAAAATGCTTGTGATATTATCAAAACAAACGGGATTATTTAAATCCAAAAAGTCACTTATATGCAAAAATATCACTACATAATACAAATAAAATGTCATTTATTTACAGAAGTGACGTTTTGGGTTCAATGATACGAAAAGTTTTATGGTTCGATGTCACTTATAAACAGAAGTGTCTTTATGTTTACGACAAACAAATATCAAAATTGGTAACAAAATGTACTTTTTAAATATAAGTAACGTTATTATTCCAAGGAATATGTAAGCATATAAGTCATAACTTACCGTAGTGCCGCTCTGTCAACAACGCGCAAGATCACATTTCGGCTGTCAAGACACTACTGACCGGATGAGACGTTATATTTCAAGCAAACGGACCAATTACGCGAAATAACGTAACGTCCCCCCCGCCCTCAAAGCGATGTTTGTCAGGCGATTATCACCGTTTTTGCTGTGTATATAAAGTCGATTATCGCGGTTTTTTCTGTATATTTAAGTCGTTTTTATAAAATATTGCAAAAGTGACCCTTTGTTCCCAAAGGTGCGATATTTGTACGTTGAATGCATATTCAACGTACAAATATATATCGAATTCATGTATAGAAACACTATGATCCAGTAAAATAAAATATTGAGCTTGCATTAAATCCGCTTGATATCACGTTTTTGCACACTCGTTGATGATGATGGAAAAAAACGAGAAAGTTTTGATGTTTTAGCAGATTTTGATGAGAATTAGTTCTTTCTTTTTCGTAGTACCTCAAGACAAATTTGCTATAATATGATAGTAAAATCGTATCTGCAGTACCTAGTAGTAGTTTTCGAGATAAATCTTGTTAAAATTCATCACTTTTTTCAACCTAACCTGCGCGAATGAAATCTTGGGGGACAGATACACTAATACCACCGTCTAATGCCTTGCTTCTAATTGAAGTGTCAATTTTTTAATTAGAATAGGACTTTTCATCAGTTTTGCGCTATCGCTATGAACGAATGTGCTTAAAATCTGATCTACCGGATTTAAAACGCAAGGCGCATACATGCATATCCCCGACCAATTTACTGGACTATTTTAAATTCTTAGCTACTACTTATACATATGAATTTGTAAGTTCCAAATTAGTACACAGTGCTTTTTTCGGCCACGCTTTCGTGCAAAGCCGCAGCTTATATTAATATTATTTAAGTAAGTACCTTATTGTAAAGTCTTATGAGGACATTATTTTTGATGGTATTTTTTGTTTAATTAAAAAAAAAGATTCCTTTATTTCAATTTGTTGTTTTTATTTAATAATAATTGGAGCTGTAAATAACGGTAACAGCCTAAATTTCACATTAACTTGATTAAAATCTCTAATGGTCGTGACTAACGTGCATTATAAAATTGTTTATTGTTATGTTAATTGAGACAAAACGTAGCAAGTTAATTAAACTACTAAACAAGATTCAAATTAGGCGTGCAAACAACAGCTTTAATGGATAGCCTTTCAACATTATTGCATTGTTATTTCATATAATATTTATAATGAAAAGTTACACATCCTGAAATTGTAGTACATAGAAACAAGGATTTGCATTATGTGGCTTTTTCATAAATTAATAATTCCAAGTCAAGCAAGGACTAGGAGATTACAACATGGTATGTGCATCGATCTGAATCAAATGTGCATAAGTTCATTAATTTTAGTTCCAGTTGATTACACCGTGATTCACTTAAATTCAAAAAACTTTTAACTACCATATTGGTTGTAAAAGAGTTACCTAACACTAGATGACTAGACAATCGATACTGTTTACTCGCCCACACTTAACCTTCAATTGACATAATCGTATGAACGACGCAAAGTGCCTTTTACTAGCATAGCCATACGCCTGACACGATAAACTACGCCAGAATTGGGGCACAAGCTCCTATAACTGAATTATGGCTCTTTAGTGAAATGTTGTCATGAACTCATTACAAGGCACGTAATTACAACTGCCTCGGTGGCGCAGTGGTTAGAGGGTCGCATTTTAAAGCGACGGCTGCGCCAGAGGTGCCGGGTTCGATTACCAGGTCGAGACAAAAATATGTACCTGGGTTTTTCTGTTCAGAAATTCTCAGGGAAGCCTGGAGTTTGTAAGTTGGTGGTGTTTCACCCCCGTGCCTCGGAAAGCACGTAAAGCCGTTGGTCCTGCGGCTGATCTCTCTCCGGTCGTGTCAGATTGCTGTCCCATCGGGCTAAGAGAGTGAAAGGAATTGAGAGTGCACCCGTGTTTGCGCACACACTTGTGCACCAAAAAATTTTGTCGGTTAGTCGTTGTGACTAGGCACGTATCACTATTACAAGGCACGTATCAAAACGTAAGAGGTAAACGCAACATCAGGTGCAGAAGTAGCAGCAGCAGATTTACTCAAATCTAGAAGTTTATGTTACTAATTACACTATACACTGTATAATTTGCCCACAGTTAAAAATGTGTATTTAATGTATGTGCCCCTGTTCAGAGTATCAAGTAGCATTAGTAAAACTATTACATCTATTTTGTGATTGCCTGACATGAGAATCTTGGTCGTCAAAACATCGGTAAGGTGTCTTTATTGGTGGTTAAAAGATGTAACTTTTTATGTCAGATCTTACTTTATAAAGTAAAAACAAGACCTGACTTCTTTAAAAAAAAAACTGGTATCTAATCATCTTCACCATTTCTAGTCCCAATTTACCGAAACGAAAGATAATTTTATTAAAAAAAACCGGTTAAGTGCGTGTCGGACCCGCGCACTGAGGGTTCCGTGCCACCCTTAACTGAATTCAGGGTCCACTTACTTTCACTTAACGAAAACATAACAATATATTGCGACAACAAAAATAACTTTGTTTTTCATAGTGTTTGTATGAAAGACAAAGTTATATTTGCGGTTGATAAAAATGTGCAATATCTCAAAAACTACTGGTTCGATCTCCTTCAAACCAATTTTCGTTGCAAGTTTTTGTTGAGATCTACATCATATATTTTTTTCAAAATTTTCACTTTCTTAGTTCAAAAGTTAGAGGGGGGGGGACGCCCATTTTACCACTTTGGAAGCGTCTATATCTCAAACCTTACACTTTTAGAAAAAATGGTTTTAGCAACCTCAACATCATTTTAAAAGACCTATCTATAGACACCCCACACACATAGGTTTGAGTAAAAAAAATATTTTAGGTTTTAGTTTCATGTATGGGAGCCCCCCCTTAAATATTATTTTTTCTTACTTTTTGTATCTGAATCGGAAAGCGGTGAACAAAATACACCTACCTACCAAGTTTCAGCTATGTGGTGCTTATAGTTTCAGAATAAAGTGGCTGTGACATACGGACGGACAGACAGACAGACAGACAGACAGACAGACAGACAGACAGACAGACAGACAGACAGACTTGACGAAACTATAAGGGTTCCGTTTTTTGCCATTCGGCTACGGAACCCTAAAAAGGTCGCAGTTTCCAATGTGCAAGAGTTTCTTAATAGACAGACTGGTAGTCATTCGTTCCATATTTAAATTCATTGTACAAATCTTTTTAGTGAATACATTAAATACAGTATACGAATGATTAATAGCCGATCTAATGAACTGTCATGTAACATACTTGCGTTTGTAATTATAAAGCGTTGAATGTAATTTAAAACAAGTATTTAAGAATTGAGATTATGAGTTTTCGTAGCAATTGTTGACAATGATATATTAAATCATTTTTGTATAAATTAAGTTGTATACTACATGTTAATGAAGATACAACTTTCAAAGCACTCAATATCACTAAAGCGGTAAATAAATCTCGACGACGAGACGATGCAGACTCCAGACCTCCATCCATGACACTGCAGATATCATCTTTAAAGATGCTGTGGCCAATATTGTAAATAAATCTTAACTGAAGCGGTAAAATCCAATTTAGTAGATAGAGATTCAACTATGTATAAGTGTTGAGATGAGTGATGACGTCTTTATAAGAATAGTAATATGTTTGACGACTGGGTTGTAAAAACATTATTATAACGTGTAGAGAACTGCATAAGATTGACTATATTGTATTGTCCGTGAGTTGCAGCATTGACTGAAACATACCTCTAGACGTCGGGCCTGATTCTAGGTAATGCACGGACCAATTTTCAAGTAAATGCATCTTTATCTTCTAAATAAATGATGAGAGACAGACTACACTGATTAAGAGACGTGAACAGCTGTCAGTTGCTAAGATATTTTAGGAGTCAATGGACAATTTAGCGGGGACATCAAGAGGTTGCCACAAAATTTCTATTAATTATGCTTATTATGACGTACTTATAGGACTACCTACCATACTGACAGTTTGAACAACTGTAAGTCAGTATGTTACTATGTAATAAAATAAAATAAATGTTCCACTCCACTTCCAAACTACGGTTATAGAGGTAATATAATTTTTCTGAGGAACTGACAGCTGTTTAATTTGACGTTTCTTAATCACTGTAATCTGTCTCTTTTCGTTTATCTAGAATCAGGCCCATAACCTCAAACCTTGTTAACTCCTAAACGGCCTGAATCTTGCATCCTTTACCAATATTGAAAATTTTCTGAAGTAAGGCAATAAATCATAGCGGATGCCTATACAAACTGTATCTATTAATTACACAATAAACTTGTCAATTACACCTATCCGAGTGACAGCGTTCGTCACAATCATTTCACACACCCCTTATCTGACACTGATTAAGGTCTACTAGGGAAACGGTCGATAATAAGTAAAACATTACTTTGTAAGGTTTTAATTTCAGTAGCTTTTAAATAGTAATAATTAAGAAACAACGGGTTTAGTTATTATGATTCTGACATTGTGGGTACATACTATAAAAACCGGCCAAGTGCGAGTCGGACTCGCGCACCGAGGGTTCCGTACAAACCTGCAAGACGCGTTCATGAGGAAAAAAGTAATAAGTTTATATTTATTAAAAAATATATATTTTGTAATGTAACCAAAAATTTTAGGTTTTCGGAATTTTTCCTTTATGTGTGCTATAAAACGTTGCTTCATGCCCAATTTCAAGATTCTAGGTCGACTGGAAGTACTCTTTAGGTTTTGATTCCCTTGCGAGTACTTGCGAGTTTCAAAATATGCAGCTTAACTCGTCAAGTATGTGTAAACGAGACACTCCCGGGTGTCGTTTGATACCTGACTGATTAAATTGCTGTTTCTTTTGATTGCGTTGACATAGAAGTTTGATTTTGTTACAGCTTAAAGGTATTATAGACCTGAGTATTTGGTATGAATTTCAATTAAATACCTTTACGCGTTTATGAGGAAATGGGTAGTAAGTTTAAAATTATTAAAAAAAAATATTATGTGATGTAACTAAAAATTTATGGTTTTCGTAATTTTTCCTTTATCTATGCTATAAGACGTTGCTTCGTACCAAATTTCAAGATTCTGAGTTCACGGGAAGCACCCTGTAGGTTTTGATTCCCTTGCAAGTGTCGAAAATTTGCGGCATAAACGGCTGTATCTTTTGATTGCGTTGGCTTAGAAGTTTGATTTTTTTACAGCTTCAAGGGACAGTAGACCTGAGTAATTGATATAAACTTCATACCTCCACGCGTTCCTGAGAAAAAGGGTCTTGACAGACGGACGGACGGACGGACAGACGGACAACAAAGTGATCCTATAAGGGTTCCGTTTTTTCAATTTGAGGTACGGAACCCTAAAAAGTAAGAGCAACAGGAACTAATAATTATGATTTCTAAAGATGCAAAGACACCTAATCTAAACTAAACTACAAAATGAGTGCTTTAATATAGTTATGACCACGTTCGCACTAGGTGACAAAATGAATGATGTACTAAATTTCGGAGATGCAAAAGTTGTTAACTAGTTATTAATGCAATATTTAACTGCTAGTCCATAATTAAGTCCAAACCAGTAGTCGATTTCAGGTCATGATATTTAACCGATTGGAAACAAGTCTGACGATAAATATGCATGTTATATTACTAACACATTTGTCAGCAAGCTTGATTTTATGAGATACATTTACATATTTATGAATGTGTATTATTTGACAGGGACAAGATAAATTGATTGTTGCAAATGCATTGATGACTTAATTGTCTTCAGAGTATCATCTTAATTTAATGTAGATTCTTATTGATCTGTGTTATATTATATTGAGCGATCCAAGACATTCTGCTTCCCTTGGGAGTTAGAACTTAGCCTTCGTTGGTTTGACCCAATAGGCTATTGCGTGAAAAGTTAAGACTGTTTTGCCTGTTAACTGTGTTTAAAGTTAACTATCGATCACGAAACTGGATCTAATGCGTCAATTCCATCCCTTCACGCTACTTTCATAAACACGTCGTCACATTGTCACCTTGTATCATTAATTTGCATTTGCGTCGCCCTTGTTTGCATAGAGTTTAGAGCTAATCCGTCATATATTACAGATGAATTTACAAAATGCACCGTAAATGTTTTTTTAAACCCGTCAGCGAGGGCTGTGCATTGATTGATCACCTGATTTGAATCAGCGGAGGAGCGATCTGCTTTATCCAATTAGAATATGCTCTTACTCTCTTTCAGTTTGATAGTAAGCCAGTTTGAAGGTTATAGAGAATTTGCCAACTTCGCATATGCACTAGTTTCAGCAGAAAACCTACTTCTGGAACACAGAATATATGATAGTTCTGGAATTTAATCTTTATTTGCATGCGCTCGTTTGTCGTTCTGCTTTTCATGATTTTAACCAGATCATTGGCTATACAGCCAAACTCTGTTACGTCCACAGCACTCCTAATCAATAACGACTCCCAAAGACTCACACTCTCAGCACATGACATACAATATAACATCAACTTCCGTGTTCCTTATACAAAATCAAACTTTCTTCTCCTTTCTTACTCTGTCTCGTCTGTCATCTCTTACTTCTTACGTTCCGGTCCAAATACTTATATGATAGTAATCTTGGCTTGCTGTTACCAAGCAAAGAAACCTGAACAAAAAGTTCTGACAATTCATAATAGGTGTACGGATTAAAAGATCTAAACGTCAATCCTTCAGCTATTATTCCAACATAACAAAGATCATTTGCATAAAATCATAACCCAATTAAGACCCAACGGAATTCCTATTAGAATAGATCCATCTGACCTCGTCGGTTCGTAACAAAGTCCTACTTCGCGACTTGTTTCAATATCCTATGTCCTAGAAAAAAAGAATTGAAGACTAGGGCAGTTACATGAGAATTTAGAAGTTAGATTTTTAAATATGAAGAAAACTGATTACGGATTAAGTATGTAGTCTGGCACTTTTATGTACGCGGAATTTATTATAAATGTGAATGTAAATAATATATTTGTGTTCTATAATCATACCTTAAAAGAACATTTTTTTTTATCTTAGATACATATCCTGGACTATAAAAAGAGACAAAGGGTTGATTTGGTCCAGAACATCATCCTGTAAGGAAAATGGGGATGAAAGTTTGCCCAGAAAATCTGATTTTTGCTTCGGCGAAGCTCCGGGAAACCACTAGTGGAGTAGTGGATTAAAATAACATAATTTTCTACGTTTACAGGAATAGTTGTGATTAAATCTATCAATCAATACTGATCTTAGCTCTAATTTGTTACTCCAAACTTTTAAAAGTAATAAATTCGACAAAAGTTTCCGACGCTCTCATAATCTGTTTCCTCATTGAAGACAAGAACATTGCTCTTCGCGCCTTCACCTGCCATTCAAAAATACGACTTATTGAATCTCAATAAGCCTTTGTTTTGGTTTCACTGCGCGCTGAGATTAAGGACTTTGTCATAAGCGGAGAAATTATTTACGACACCCCCTCATTTAAGGGTTTTCCGTCTTTTTCAGGTGCGCAGAGCGGTGTATAGGGTTGTCTCGCTCTGTCGAGCCGTAATAAATTTGGGGCGACTGAATTAACAATACCATAGTCATAATTCGCCAGCCTGTTGCGGTGCGTTTATCGGGCTGTTTGACGAGACAATATTGGTACTTGTAAACTGCATTTGTTACGTTATTTCTGGTATATGAGCAGTCGCATTATGATACATTTTGCCGAATAGCATTAAATTACAAATCTGTTAATTGTTTAATGAGTTTATTATTGAATGAGCAATGAACGACTTCTGGGTTCTGGGCTAGTTAACTGGTTATTAACAAAGTTTAAGTATTAAAACTTTTTTTGAAAAAAAAAATAGTATACAATGAAATTTAAGATAAAACAATGTATTATTTTTATGTTCAGTTCAAACACACTTTGAGATGTTAAAATATTTTAATAAAAATTATATTGCAGCTAAATTACAACACATTTTTACCCAATTAAATGTTTTTTTGAATCACACCTATAAATAAACAATGCAATCTGGAAACTACTATGAAATATAAAAGTATCGATATCGACTAACGGCCACCGCCACATCCCTACCTAGCGTACGCCACTCAATTCAGGGGTGGCACTGCTCAGACGGCAATAACGTATACACAAATAGGTGTCAAGACTCGGGCGTCTTACTCGGATCAATTCTAATCTCCGTCGTCACGGGCTGTCTCGGTGACGACGACTAGCTAACCTTAACTCACCCAGTCATAAACGAAGCTGTCTTTGTTCGAGTATTGTTTGGATTAGAGACAATTGTCATCGCGCTGTTTGATGGGAATTTGGGTGCGCATGCGTTTTGTTTTACTGTGGGATGATGATGGGTGCTTTTAGATTAAATGATAAGTTAAGAAATAAAAAAAATATTTAAACACGAGTAAACAAAAATAAATTCTATAAAGCTCCAAAAAATTAATTTTTATTTAAAGTATTATAATATTGTTCAATTAATAGGATTAAAGAGCATGAGCTAAAAGATTAACTGGTAAGTGTAACTTTTGAAAACAACAATTTTTAAAAAGGTTTCAAATAAATATAAACGTGTCACATAATATAAACAAACAATCGTGTTAATTTATCGGCGTACCAATACACCGATCTGAATATGACAGTCTGTGGCGTCAATATGTCGCCAATATTCAATTCGATTAGGCTGTTGAGCGCCTAAACCCACCAATAAGTAAGTGTAATGCTATAGTCCCTCGGCCTATTACCTGGCAATTTCACAGAACAATCTACGTCGGGTTGCGTCGACGGCACACAGCGATGTGACACACACTACGCGCTCATACCCGAAAGGGACGGAGCTCCCGCGATTTGTTTACACAGTGTACCTTTCGTTTTCTCGTGTGCCTGTGTGAGTGCCATCTGTCGGGCGGTGGTGACCCTGCGCCTGTGGTAGTGCTGCCCCCACACCCAAACGCACCCCGTTTCGGGGTAGTTCACCAATGTGTGCGTGACCCAGTCGAATAAATCTAGTGTAATACACACAAACATATTGGTGGCGTGGCGTGTCATTTTTACGCTTGTGTTGTCGCTACTTGGGGTTCTTTATGCGACGCGATGATATTATTATTCTAACGATTACGACATCCTTTATGCTTACAATAAAATAATTAATAAGGGATGAAGAGCATTGTTGCGCGCAGCTCGCGATCGGTATCAGGGCACTTACCGTCATTCACGCTTTAGAGAGGTTACGGTGGAGTTTAATAACATGTTTATTGTAATAGCTCAGCTATTGTTTTAAACTTGGCTACCAATTTATTTATTGTTCGTTTATTGCCCCACTAACAAAGCCTTATAATTGAATGTTATCATCAAACATCAATACATTAAACGAAAGACACCAACCAATCAGATCAGTTGAAGAAATATACCAATCAATTGAAGTATTTTCACATATCTTTAATGACTAAAAACAACGACGTGGGTCTCGATAAATATTTTTGTGTGTTTTAAAAGCGATAAATCTCCGTAGTTTTGTTTGCAAAGAAAACGACTGCATGAATGAACCGCAGCGCGGATGCTGCGACTAGTGAGGTCAAAGACTAAGTATCGATAAGAAATGAACTATAATTAGTTCCATTTCTCACAATAAACAATTATAACAACATTAATAGCGCATTAACTCTCGTTTATCTGCTTTGAACTCAAAGATATGTGAATGATTTATTTATACAGAATTAATTAAATTGTCTTACCAGTTATCTCACAACATTTTTCACTAGTAAAATAATATTGCCTATATTTAAAAATAAAAAAAACCTCTTAAGTTTTAAATGACTATCAAGAAGATTATCAAATAAAATGCAGTGGCATGCAAAAATCAACGTGAACGCAGGCATAAAACAAACCAAACTCGATGATTAGTCTTTGACAGCACAGTTGACAGGGCGCTCAACCCCCGTTAAGTTTCACAATTACGCCGCATGGCTCATTGTGACGACCCTACCTCTCCACCTATTGTGGACGCCAAACCGAAGCCAGACAGCCCTGACCTCTACAAACACCCACCGATACCCCGCATTTACGCTACCCATTTAAGTACCAAAACAACAGGGTAGCTCCTTTTAAACTGGCTACCAATATACAAATATATTATTATCCAGCCTGTTCAGCGTTCACAAATATCAATAACGTATTACCGTTCGGCCAGATTTAAAAGTTAACGATCGAAGTTTTAAAAAGTGTAATGGCTTTATTTGGGGTCAATTTAATTACACGGTTTACGTTTCAATATAGAAAAGGATGAAGTGTTAATAAAAAGCATTTTAGGAGTCAATAAGCATGACGCTTTCTTACTATTAATGTATTTCTTAGCTTTGAAATGACTTTCGAGAAACTTCAAAAACATAGTATCATATTCAGACATAGATGGCGTTAGTGATAGAGTTTAAAAAAATCCATCAAAGTAATTTCATTACCGTTTAGGTTTTTAGTTTCAGGAAGTTTCTCGATTGGTGAAATTAAGAGCCTTGTCAAAATTTGAGCGCGATGATCTAAGATTAGCACTTGATAGCTTAACAAATTGTTTTATCGACACTGATTAGTAATCTTCAAAGAAAATAATTAGGGAATTTCGCTGCCTTCTCAAACTGTCGGAATACTGGACAGTGAGTGTTTTATTAGGTAAAATAGGATAATGATCTTCTTTAATCTATGCCAAATTATTATTTATGATTTCCAAATTTTAATTATAAATACCCAATATTATATAATTTTATCATTTTGCTGTTTTGTTAGGTTATCTATCATACATAAATAACCAGCAATTTCGAATAAAGTAAATGCTTTTTTAAGTAAGTAGTCTTTACTCAAAACGTACGGCCGGATGAATTTTCACGCCCAAGATAACGTTATTACTCTCACATGAAATAAACAAACCAACAACACACCCCAATGAAATCAAAAAAACAATTATCGAGTCGCCTCACGCACTTCTAATGTTTCATCTGCAAACCTCGCGTATACTACAGTAAATACAGATCTAACTAAAGAGACAATATCTCCGGCGTTAAAAGGCCAGCCGAGTAGACTGTGGGAGGGGAGGGAGGGGGAGGAACGGCCACCCTCCTTGCGAAATTACTACATTTTGAAGGGAACAACTTTTTATGAGAATAAGCCGCTGCTATGAATCTCGAATTATAAATGAATCGGGTGGCAGTACTACATTTTGTTACTTACTTTTTTTTAAATATATTTTTTGTTTTTTTACCGTTTTGTTGACCTTACTATTATTGTTTTTTCTTAGTGGCCAGGTAATTTATTCAAAAATGTCTTCGCAGTCCACCCAAGTATGGTGCTCTACCAGTGATTGGTCCCGAACTTTGGGCATAACTTTGAAGTATTGTAATGACATCACGGCCGCTCGGGTGCTCTCGGAGGCGGTCGGGGGCGTTCGGACTCAGTCAATAAGGTGCAATGCCCGCCCCGGGTTGCCCACTCGACGTTATGCTGGACCAGGGATACCAGTTTTGAAATGTCTCCCTTAAAATATGGGGACAGAGGTATGTTTTGGATAGCGTTTGTATGGATAACATTATACCTACTAAAAGCTTTGTCTTTTCGGTCATTTGCGCATGTTTTGTTTCACATATTAATAAAGGTTGTAAAGGTGTATGAATGTAAAACAAAGTTTTTCTCAGCTTTCCATGATAAATTTAACGTTTAATTTAATTGGGATTATGTCAAGGTAAATATCTCTCTTCGTATAATAATAATGGTAGTATATTTTTAACATGATCTGTTCACTTTTAAGTTAATAAATGTAAGATATCAAATACTGATGCACATACATATTACTATTCTAGTCAGGGTAAATATTTTCCGTCGCCTGGCAACCCAGTTGCGGCACAGATGAGATTCTCTACGGGTCGAAGGGTGTGAAGAGGCGCTCCGGCTCAAATCCCGTTAGGGATAATTGTGTCTCTTTTATTTACACCGCGCCTTTATGACTCGATGGAAACGATTCCATTTTAATTTCTGAACGATTCCGTATTTTCAACGATGCGATCGCAAACCGAAAATTGGATATGCCAATTGTAGAGACCACTCAATGAAACTTGCGTCAGTAGTTCAGCTTTAGTTCCTGATAAACTTTTGTGTAGAGCAATCATTAGCGGTTGTGTAATCAACCTTGACATTATTGAACGCTCTACTATACTATCTTAGATAATCACTTTAACAAATCGCACCCAAAACTGGTTTCAGATCCAAAAATCTTGTAATAACAATTAGTAGTGTTGCAAAACTAGTATGGACAATAAACTCGTAGAGCAACAGGTAGAAACTAGAGACACAAATTATGTGTGTCAATTGTAATATCAGTCGAAATGTTACGTAACACGACGTGAGATATCCCTGTGGGCGGCGGGAACGGAATGCCGGAGGAAAGCCGACGGCCTTGACATAACAATATTTGGTGCGCTTACCTTAGCCGCCACAGTGGGAGAAGTTAGACCCACAAAGAGCTAGAAAGCCACAGCGGAAAATAAATAAGCTAGAGATACGTTTACGCTGTGGTAGAGGTGACAAGAAACAGTTTATGCTGAGCTTTCACGGGTTGCGCCGGCGCTTATCGCTGCACGGTAATTAAGACGCCGGTTGCGTGATCCAAACTAAACGGACACTTCGAAGGCGGTTAAGTATCAACTTACTTACACATCATATTTTTTCATATTGTCATGGTTACGGTAGGTAAGTAAATGTGCATTTGTATATGTATAACACCACAAATACAGGACACAGACAGAATGGAATGAAATGAATCGACAATAGTAGAAATATTTATGACCACGTTAGTGGGTACAGGGAATGGAAAACATTCACCGTTGGACCGTAAAACGTAAACGTTAAAAAGTTTTGCCCTTTTTTATTTCGGTTGAAAACGAAAAAAGCAAACAGACGATTAAAAATGATCCACGTGAATGTATTCGCGCGGACAATATTTTAAAACAAAATGTCACACGCTATCCACGAGTGCCCCCCTCCCCCCGTCTGGTGGGGGCTGAGACGGGCCGACCCCCTCGAAGGGAGACCGTCATTGTGGACTGTGGTGTCGTAACTCCGCGAACTTTTTAATTTACAATTAGGTAGCTTCCCATTTCTGTGTCCTATTTAGCTCTCGTTTTTCCGGTAGCCGCGGCTGCGAATCGTAATTAAAATTTATTTATCACATTACACCGCCCTGAATCTCCCAAGATATATCTGATGAAGGGAACCGTTTGAGATTAACCGCTTAAGAAGTTGCGGGCGAGAAGAAAGAATTGCCCGATTCGGGTAAAAAAATGGCTAAATAAAGTCTTATTTTTTCTTTAATACGGTGAATCGTGGTTTTTACTCGCAGTTCTTTAGGCTTGGATGAAATTTTCGTGATTGTGATGAAAGTTGATTGCACGAAATAGACAGCAAATCATTATTTTAAAATGCTGACGCCAGAAAATATACTCAACCGGCGGAATGCTTTTGTTTTTCTAAGAGCCGACTACCATTTTTTTTCGATGGCCACACTTTGTCTTCGTACCGTCAACGATTGTCACATAATCGTCAGTTTGTTGCATCCCCTAACTGCAGGGCGCTTTGTATGCCCACTGTGACGGACTCCAGATAATTAACTTGTTGTGCATGCCGGATGCATTGTGCACTTTCGGCGGCTTATTTGTTTATGTATGGTGCAAGAAATGAGAACCCGCGGCTTAGTTTGTTTTTTGCCTCATAAATTAACAGTCCTTCACAAAGATGACTGTGTAAGCACATGTTCGGTACTTTGTTGATGGTAAAGCTCTTACCATAGTTGCCAGCATGGTGATCTGAAACAAAATAAAAAAAAATATAGAAAATGTTTTGTAACGAATGATATAGGACATAAAAGGATTATTAATTGTCAATAACCTGAAGGTCGGATTTGACACAATAGGTATGCCGTATTTAACATACTAACGTCCTGTTTCACAATGTTATAATTAGAACTGGTTAGCGTTATTTGTCCAATAGATCATACAATATAACGTTCCAAATATTGGATAGCATATTTTTGCACAAGGTGAAAAAGGCCCTAAGTATGCTCAGATCACAGGATCTGAGCATACTTAGGGCCTTTTACAGAGTTTAACCGTCGCGACGCGTGAACACGATGTGAGAGCTTTTTAAAGCTTTGTTTTAATGCAATGCATCTTTGATCACCAGCAGGTTGATTCCGAATACCCCAGCAGGTACGTAATTGTAGTTATTGCGTCATTTACTTCTGTGCATTCTTAAATTTTCCGCTCGTCTTCTTATCTCAGGGCGGCGGCCGAGTTCCGGTGCGCTCGCCTTGACACCCGCAGCGCTTGTTTACCCGATCATACTTAGCTAAGAAGCTGCTCTTCATCATTACTAATATTGAGGTATTGTTTCTGTCGTGTTTTGTTTGTTTGATCTTTGTTTGTTTTTCTTTATAGGTGTGGCAGTTAGTGATGTTAATGTTACTTGTTGTACCCCAATCACGAAAAACTATCTACTGCGTAAGGGTAGCGAGAAATGTCAATTTTGTATGGAAATTGGTCTAGCGCCCCTGGCAGTGCGTAAAAAAATATTTTTATAATACATACATTTCTCGATACGCTTACGCAGTCGGTTGTTTTTCGTGATTGGGGTACATATCATATAGTATTGCCATATTGTACATATTGAATGCTTTTGCATCATGAGAATTCAGTCAACATTTAAGATTGTTACTTCCAATTGAAGATGTAATTTATATGTAAGTATCAGCATTAATTGCAACGATTGCTTACTTTCTCTAAGATAATGCATTTGACATATGACTTGTAATGTCGTACTACTAGCTGTTTTAATCTGTGCTACTACATATTAAGTAGGCACTTGAAATAGGTAAATATTTGCCAATATCACTTCAAACATCTCTTTAAGTATTGATTGGTAAAATTATTTTTAATCGCAAATAGATCGCTGGCAATATTATTTCACAAATATTTATATTTAGTAATGGTTATTAAACTAGTCGACATCACGCCTCCAAGCCACATACACAGTGCATATCACCCATCCCAACTGGAGAACAAAAACATAGCGACCGGCGCAAGCGCACCGCAAGCTGCGCCCACTCGCACGTGGCATTGGCCCTTTCCGCCATTTGCAGCAGGTAAGGACTTTTTTATACCCAAATTTGAAATTTCGGAATATTCCAGTATCCGTCGCACTGATAGTTTTCATTCAAGTGGCGTACCTTCCCACGCATTGTAGATTTTTGTTGCATTGCTAACGATATGATAATTCCATGGGAATATTGGCAGCCAAACTTCTCGCCAGGTGGATTGGGTCTAAAGATTTACCCAAGATACTAATGTAAAGATGAATGTTGATAACGAAACGAGGTTCAGAAAGTATATCATGGTATCTTTAGAATCAAAAGGTCGCGACGTACCTGGAGTCATTTAGTATCATTTGACATGAATTTTTAATTGAATTCTTTCTTATATTACCAGAAACCTGAAACAAAGAGATATGCTATTCTGAAACACCTAATTACAGAAATAAAGAATCTCCCGGATTCCATACTCACTGGAGACGATGTACCCCCCGATCAGACCTTAATGACACTACTAATATCATCTGTAAAAATTATGTGGCCAATTTATAATTACAAAGAGTCACTTACTTATAAACCAAGTACGAGTATCATCAATCAAAATTGCATCAATTCATAGCATATAAAGATATTCATAGCAAGAAACTCCGTTGGATACTTGCACGTAACTACGTTCGCACTTTTTGTTCCAGTCACATAGTTGACTCGCTTGACTTGATTCAAGCTGGTTTTTGTGATCATTATTAAATTATGACGATTAGTCCATTCGATACTGTAACAAGATCTTTACCGGACAAAACCAAGGACACGACATTGGTATTAGTTCTTTATCTAGACGAGATGCGTTGCGTTGTGTAACTAACATATCTGCATGAAACTTTGATCCATTTTGCTGTTTTCGAGCTTATGATCTCAAAACTAGAGAAGAGAGAATAGATTAATGTTTGTAAAATTATTAATAATTTGGACTTTTACGAATGGCCTCGTCACGGGTGCAACATTCCGATTCCCTAATTTGTGGTCCTTTCTGTTTTATGTTTTTTGTTCGGCAGGAAGGTGGCGGGTTTTCAAAGGCCTTTTTTGTGGGCCCCGACAAAAGGCAGCCCTAACGGTATCTGGTGCTGCATCCTTCGCTGCCTGGTTTCTTATCATTGCGAAGTTGGGGAATCGGGGTATATTATTTGAAATGAACTAATTTTATGTAATTGTTTTCGACGGATATGACGACTTATATTTTGTGTTGCGAATTCTTGCCTGTTTTAAGTTTTTGAGGGAAACCAACTGGAAACTGATACAAACATATTGAAAAGATGAAATGTTATCCATTACGTTAGGCAATGAACGGCCAGAAAAGCTTATATTAGGGCATTTAAAGGAACACAATTTTTGACTTCGTTACTTTGTTTGGAATTGGAATAGTTAGGAGGTCTACATACTCGTATCAAATGTACCAGCCCGTAGCCCTTGAGCTGGGAGGAGGGGGAGGGTTTGAAAGATTTTTTTTATTATTCCTTCTACAAAATTAATGCTGTGAAAATTGGCTAAAAGTTGTCTTCAGTCAAGTTTGGAACCGACTTCAAGAAAAGGAGGTTTTCAATAAGAAATTTAAAAATTGCATTGTAGTATTAATTAATACACCTCAATCAAACAGGCAGTGTTTAAAAATAAACGGGGCTGGATTAATTTATTTACCTCGGGGATGGCATGAAATCGGAAGGGTCCCGGAGGAGAGAGGCTCTGCGTCTAGACGTGAGTCTGATTTTCTCTACATCTCCAGTAATACATATACCTACAGAACCATGGAATTGAAGCGCAAAGCAAGCTCTTTCAGAAGAACCACTTCAAACTTAGCCACAGTCAGTCCAAGCTTTCGAGATCATAATTTCAGAATGATATTTTCTCGTTTACTACCAAGTACACAAGTATTTTTAACAAAATCATAATCCAAGACCATTTTTCAAGTTTTTTTAATTACAAAATCACAATTCCGCATTCACTTCAATCCAGGTAAATAACCCTGAAACCATACTGAAATCAGGCGTTGACTTGTGGAGTATTATAACGTATACTAGCGGTCCCAGCGAATTTCGTTTCGCCCCCAGCCCCGTCCCGCCCCGGCCCTGTTTTATGAGAATTTTATTTGCTATAAACCTCACGGAGCCCGAGACCTTTCCAACAAATGCGAAACCGTGGAAATCGGTTCGTGCGTTCTGGAGTTATAGCGTCAGGGAGGAAAACCCGATTTATTTTTATATGTAGATTATGTACTATTAGCAGGATTTGGCTTTATTTTGCCTCAATCCTCAAGTTATTGCATGTTTTGTTGTTGTAGTTTTGTTGCTTGATGTTCGTTTATTTTTTTTTATGTAACTTCTATCATACCTCTAAGGACAGTGACCGTTGAAGTCAGTGTGTAGCATTCTCCGTTTACGGAAAAGGTAAGTAAGGGTAGGTAGTAGCGAACCAAAGTAACAAAGCTGCCCTTCTATACCTGCTTGCTGTGTGCCTCTGCACTAGTATACGTATACACAGAACCAGAATTGCAGTGATTGCTCGGTGTGGTTTAAAACTGTCCTTATATTTCGTTTTCTGCTTAATTGCCGCTATTGTGTTAGTGGGGAGGTTCGGAAGTTTAGCGTTTCGTTTTAGTACAAGCTTTTGTCCCCGACTTTTAATGGAGGTTGGTGAAATGGTCGCGAAGTTTCCTAGCAAAGAGCTTAAAATGTTAATAGTAACAGTAGTACGCAGCGCAGTAGAAAACTGCACTTTCATGAGTTTGTACGATAGACTACAGGCAAAAAATATTGATTCGTGCAGTGCAGTTTCAAATTCTTTAACATTAACTGAGTATCTTACTACTCAGTCAGCCCTGGCTGTAAGAAACACATTTAGCCATGATGAAACATAGTTACTGCAGTACTCTACCTCTAATATTTACCTACTGTTATTTATAGAGATACGTACGTACGATGTTCCGCGGCACGGAATCGGTGGTACGGCCGAAATAGCTTTATTAGTTCACGAATAGACGGCTAGCCCCCCTGTTTTCAATTTTAGAACGAAAACTAGGAATGAATGAAACATTTTTGGAGTCATTGTTAAGTATCGTACTAAAAACTTAAATAAATAACTTCGATACGTTATTAGTACGATACACGAGTGTGGATATTTTGAGATCGAGTGGAAGAAAATTTATAAAAATACATGACAAAATGAAATGAGTATTTTGATTTGAAATATAAATCCAAGAATAATTTAGTTTTAAATAAGACTATATTTGGCATTAGATTAGAATGAATGGAAAAATCAAAAGTGAAAATAACTGAGACAATGATGTGGGAGTGTAATTTCGACGTAAATGGCGTCAATTTACTTCGTGGGATGTATAGGTAGCTATCGTCGATTCTTTTAACAATAGAATTACAAAGAAAAATATCTCAGGGCGGAGATAGTACTGAGCGGCGAAATGAGTTGCCCTTAGTCTGCTAGGGTGTGAGGAGCTCGAGATGGAATAGCGACGTCGTGGGCAGGAGATAGCGATTTGGATATATGTGTTAGTTGTAATTGTAAGAAGAAGATTTGTCCATAACATTTGTTAACGTATAAAACAGTCCCACTGTCCCACGGACCATTGGTCCTAACCAATGGTCATTAGAATAGCAAAGCAATTTCAATTGAAGAAAACATACCCTAGTATATTTTCTTCAAAACACACAAAATCTTAAATATTAAACCGCTCGTGCTGGAAACGTTACTTTAATAATACTACGAATCGAATAACTGGCCCTAAGTCAGATTATTAGATCAATGAGAGTTTGAAAAAAAATTTTAGTAATACAAAAAACGATAAAATGTTTTTTTTATACTTGTGACATAAATCTGACCAGACTATGTACTAATTATTTCCAGACCTTATCCCCAGTTCATATGGGGTCGGGTCTTCTACTACATCTGCGCCAGAGAGAGACTATAGGTACATATAGTAAACTAAATGATTAAACTTTGGCAGTGGAAATTAAACGTCATTTCCCAGGAAAGGTTTCACAAAGCTTTATTGTCCTTGCAGAAGAATTTCTTCTTATAACGCGCTTTCTTATCGCTTAAACCACGTCTCCAAGAAACCCTGTTGGATGGGACTCTCCCACTCTGCCATAAATCTCGGGACCCTCGACCGCCACCCGGCTCTACCCGAAAATATCTATAAATACCCTCCTGCCTACATAATATTTCAAATATTAACAGGGAGTTGGCGCCCAACGACGATTGCACACTTTTCAGCGGCTAGCAATTTGGATTAGCGCTTCAGTTTTAATGCAAGAGCGCTTCATTGTTTTTTTGAGATACTTGTGATCTGTCTGTTTTAATGTTTTTGTTGTGTCCTTTTTTGTGCAATAAAGAATATTTATTATTATTTTTTATACTTAATTTAGTTACAATTTGGAAATTTCGTTACTTATATTAAAAACTATTTATGTAGTATCATATTTATACGGTATTATAATCAAACGTACATAAGTACTTGTACCTATTTTGTCACAGTCAAAACATCTTACAATAAACCTTAATACGGAATGAAGGTACAGTTTGAGTACTCAAATAAAGCCTTCAAACATAACTCATAAGTTTTCAGGTCAAATCTTTGGTCGTTAGTATTAGGTTTCACTATTTTCATTCACAAATGATACAGAAATCCAACTAAATCTACATTCATGGTATACTCAGGTGTTCTTACAATAAACCTTATTACGGAATGAAGGTACAGTTTGAGTACTCAAATAAAGCCTTCAAAACATAACTCATAAGTTTTCAGGTCAAATCTTTGGTCGTTAGTATTAGGTTTCACTATTTTAATTCACAAATGATACAGAAATCCAACTAAATCTACATTCATGGTATACTCAGGTGTTCAGCTCCGATCCATATCGCAGCCTTGGTCTATTCCGCGACGACCGCGACACAATTCGCTCGCTGACTCAATCAAACGCACCGAGCTCATGACGAGCATCCTTCGGAAAACTAGGACTGTATTTATAACACTGGATAAGTTATATAATTAACGCGTCGACTGCTTTATGAGTTGCGTTCGGATTCTGCACGATTCCGACGCGCAATTCTGAATGATTGTCGAGAATAGACGCGTTTAGTTGCGGGCGCCCTGATTCAGATTCAGTTTGCAAAATTTCGTTCGTCAAAATTTTTACGTAGGTGGGCTACGTTGCTATGTGAGATGGTGCTTGATATTTTTTTCAGATGTCAAGATATTCATGCTAAAGATGTCCTTAAATTATCTTAAGAAAGATTCGTGTATTATGCACATATTATGCAACGAATCAACACTTGAAACTATGTTACACATCTCTATGATATTTGGTGCAGCCCACTTTAAAGAATATCATCATAAATTGACCACAAAAGTCACGTGAGGTCTAAAAAACGGCATTTGTGATGGTAACTTTCAAGTGGATTATTGTCCCATCCTAAATACAGCGCAGGCGCGTGCCAAGGAAACGGATGTGTGCATAGGATACTGCCACATCTGTCAATGCTTACAGCAAGGGGACTCACTTATACTATGATACTAACTAAATACATTTTTGACAACAATAATCAGAAAGAGTCTCATGGGTACTACGAGTACCTAAACGAAAAAGTTACGTGACTACCGTTCGCCAAGTTTTCATTTCCTTTCACATTGAACTTATTGATTTTATCCTACGACATTATATCACATATCAAATGACCATTTCTATAAATAAAATTCCAACCTTACGGGCACGAGAAACCGTAGAAAATTAAATTCCCCCAAAATGTTTAATATAATCCCATAAATTTTAAATATGGGGTAACCCTTAAGCTGGGGACATGGTTTGTTCAAACCAATTCAGATTATGTTTAGTCACTTATATGGTAAACACCCAGTTTCTTTACTTACAGTGTTTAAATTTTAATGGCTAGTATTCAATAGAGTCATTTCAACACAAAAACCTTAATATTGAATTGAACTGCATATCTGTTTGTTATAAACGAATTTTTTAAAGAGCTTCCATAAGCACATAATACTTAACGCGATTTCATGTCAAGGGAAAGTCAATTGTACTGAACATATAATATGAAAAGTTATCCTTCTTGGAATTGGAATAAATAGGAAAATATGAACTCTCATAACATCAGACTATCAGGAAAATCGAAACATTATTCATATTTCAAAGAACTGTTTGTCGTCACAATAGTCACAGAAAATGTGACGGCATAGAACGTTTATGTAACATAGGTACAAGGACTTACGCAAGTGGCACATTAGGATGTTAACTGTGACGTAACGTAACCAATTACTTACTTTAGTGACTTAAATGGAAAATTGAACCAAATGGTAGAATATTAATGCAGTAGGTATAATTAAAAAAAAAAATGTGACCAAAAAAAATTTTACTAATTAAAAATGAAATGAAAGCCTTCAATTCAATATAGCAAGGAGGCGATGCTGCCTGCGTTGCCGCGTGGTAGAATAAGTATTCGTAGAATTTAGTTCAGTTTGTTTTTAAGCCTTCAAGGCAATCCATATAAATTAAAAGTTACCCGCTATTATTACAAATTGTTAGATCTTATGAGAACTGGCTTAACTGAACAAAAACGTTATTATTAACTTTAAAAAAGTATAACACAGTACTCAGGATCAAGATATCAGAATTGAAATCATTTTGTTTTATCGTGAACTGTGAGTCACTGTTGACTTTGTAGGAACTTTGATGACAGGATGATGTGTTTGTTGCGTCACTCACCTCGAGAAGGACCGACAGCGCTGTTCATGGAACCTTTATCAATTTGACCTTTCATCGCCTCGTTTTTAAGAACCTAACAATGTTATGCAATTTATTCAGAGGATACCTAGCTATACTTTTTAAGATAGCTGCTATCAGTATAAGGCTGAGGAATTATTTTGTTTGGTTGAAAGCGCTAATCTTTAAGGAAATACAGAAATTGTTTCTTTTTGGCTTGGATAGTTCATTAAATTAGGAAGAGGTATATACCCTACCTTTTAGCGGCGGAAGGATAACAGCAGCGAAGTAACTTTAATTGTTTGCAATAATGTTACTAGTTCAGAAATAAATCTATCGCGTTTACGTTCGGTAACTTTGTCGTCTTCAGAATTATCGCTTTTTTAAATATATTTTTTTAACAAGCCTTAATATAAGCTCGTTTTACAATGTGCCATTTTTGTCACTTACATGTCAAACCGCCGCCAAGTGTCGCAATTGGTGCGTCTGCGCATTGCTCACAGACGGAAGTGATCTCGACGCACGCGCCGCGCCGGAAGCGCTGCGGGTCAAGGACCCCGCGGGTGGGGATGACTAAAATCGCACGTTTCGGAATAACCCATTTTGTGCTTTTGGAATGTTTGCGATAAGATGTATAAGAATTAGTGGTTCATATTGGTTTGTAATTTATGTATAATGTTCCATTATTTTTTTCAGAAATCTCCATCATTGTGATGTGTGTTAAAAAGTCGTTCTGGGTGCATTTTCTGATGTGACCGACCATATCTCTTGCTATCTTGTTTTGCCAACACAAATTAGGTTAATTATAAATCGAAATCCACAAGAAATTAGTGTCAACAGTCTTCGCAATACGGGTGATCCTTTCGCAAAGATGGCACGCGACGGCACGGTCTGAATAGCAATGGCCAGTCGCGCCTAGCTTTGAATAGACAAGCAGCCACCGATTGTTCCTACGGTTTCGTAAATTATACTATTATTTATGATTTGTTGTTGTTTCTGCTCAATATCTGTCAATTCTTGGTTTGTGCTCAATGTCCACTAATCGTGGTATCCCAAAAGAACCTTTCCTAAGCTAAATGTCATCATCGTCTTTATCATACACAGCCAAAGCCAAATATAGCATAATGCGCACGGCAAAAGCGTGGAACTCTCTACCCGCATTTGTGTTTCCAACAGTTTTACACTCTACAACCCTGTTATTTTAAAAAAAAACAGTGAACAAACGGGCTTCTCCTGGGTGAGCTCGGTTTATCGTTGTCCCTGCCCTATGCCTCATCTGGTTTAGTCTAGAGTTAGAGACAAGAGTAAACCATATAAAAAGGTAGTGCACCTACTAATACTATACAACGATGGTCTCACTGTCCTCAGTAATCGGCAAGTGCCCTGCATCCAAAGTAGTTGTGCGACCTTTACAAGTCCTTCCACATTATTAGGTATCATTCAATCAGCAAAGCTCCTGAGCAACACTTCTGATTTCATTATGTTACTATCTCCGCTTCTCTCATCTCATCTTAACGTAATCTTTGACTAACATCGTACTAAATCCTTCTTAAGTCACTTAATGCATAATTAAGAATGTGAATTTCTGCCGAACCATATTAACAGCTCCTAAATCTAACTCCAAATGATTTAACAATATCTACAGTTGCCATGCTTTGACGTCATCACCTTGTTTACAGACGTAAATACATATTCCTAAGGCCGTAGCAAAACTAGCAAGGAAACTCTGAGATCGTACTGCATGCAATCTATATTTTAATAAAATTTACTACCTATGAATTCGGCGTGAGACGACTCTTGCTCGGCTGCCGGCCAATATCTGATGGCGGGAAGGCTCAATTTAAGTTGAAGTACTCGTAGTTTTCTACAGACATTGTAGTAAGTTTCAGAATTTTCAATATGACTTGTTAGATGTTACCTACATCTAACAAATTCAGGCTCTTGAATTGGAGTAGAAATAAGCTTTTTCTGACACATCATACATAACAGCCCATTATTCTGATACCTATATTCAATACATTTATTTTGTAAAAAAATGATGTTAAAATTGGTTTCTCTTCAGTTTTTTTCTCTTCGTCCTCCTTCTTCCCAGGATGTATAAAAGACTAGCTTTTGCTCGCGACTTCGTCCGCGTGGAATAGTGACTTTTTTCTCCCGTTTTTTACACATTTACCACTATATCTTTGCTCCTATTGGTCGTAGCGTGATGTTATATAGCCTATAGCCTTCCTCGATAACTGGACTATCCAACACAAAAAGAATTATTCAATTCGAACCAGTAGTTTCGGAGATTAGCGCGTTCAAACAAACAAACAAACAAACAAACAAACAAACAAACTCTTCAGCTTTATAATATGTATAAAAGATACACATCTAACATCATGGCAATGCGAGTCTAGAACGGAAAATTTTCTCCACAAATTGGCCGGTTCTCCAGTCTTATCAGGTCAAATAAATCCTACGCAAACACAAAATACTCACATCTACACAACGATCTATCAATCCGAGATGCTTTAGCAATGCAGACATATTAAGGGATATAATTCACTTAGTAAGTAGGCAGAGCGGTGAGCGGGCGTCGCCGGCGCTTCGGCGCCGTTCGCGACCTTATTATTTCGCGAGGGGAATAACGACGTAACTGCCTCTAGAGCAGTTAGTAGTTAAGGTAACGTATTATTGGCAGGGTGCTGGAAAATGCGCGTGGAATTTAACATATTAATGCTACACTAGATTTTATTCTACTAATTGGCGGACGTAATGCCTAAGAGTATTCTCTACCAGTCAACCGCTTGGGGATGCAGCTAGATTAAAGCGAGAGAGAATCTTGGTCAACTAAGGTTCAATACATTGATCGAAGTTATATAGCACCAAAAACCTCAATCTCACTTCAAAATTATTTAACAAGTGTTAATTTATTAGTTAGTGTGTGGACATTTGCTAGAAAAACGAAGGAGACAAATATAGCATGATGACTGAAAATAAAAGTATGCTTTAGTTTGAGACCAAATAACAGTTTTATTTGATTGAAAGTCAATTCTTCAAGTCAATATCTAATCTCGATTACGAATTAGCTTTAAATTAGCTTTTAAGCTTTTTTTTACTGAATGCCAGCTACCTCCTTCCACATTGTAGCACAATTTATAACGTTTGCCATCCGAGCCCACGGCGCGTAACCTCATTGTCCATCGATTCCTTCCATAATCCTGACTCGCTCAGTTTTACGAGTCCGCAGTTAATCACACAGGGAAGTGAACTTACGCCCGAAATAATACTAAGGACTAGTGATGTGCTCATTCATAGTTTCAATCTGAATCCCAAAAAAATCAATAAAGAGTTGCCTACTTATTTATTTAAAGACTTCAAGTCTTAAGGACCCGGTTAGCATACAAACTCCTTACAGGACCTTTTACCTGTAATGCGAATTCCAGCAGTTTCATCCAGAGCAAATACATACTTGCAGTCAACTCCGTAAATAATTTTCTTTTCACCACCTAATTTATTCGAGGTTAGTTATTTAATTTCTTTATTTTTAGGGTTCCGTACCTTAAAAGGAAAAAACGGAACCCTTATAGGATCACTTTGTTGTCCGTCTGTCCGTCCGTCTGTCAAGACCCTTTTTCTCAGGAACGCGTGGAGGTAAGAAGCTGAAATTTATATCAATTACTCAGGTCTACTGTCCCTTGAAGCTGTGGAAAAATCAAACTTCTAAGCCAACGCAATCAAAAGATACAGCCGTTTATGCCGCAAATTTTCGACACTTGCAAGGGAATCAAAACCTACAGGGTGCTTCCCGTGAACTCAGAATCTTGAAATTTGGTACGAAGCAACGTCTTATAGCATAGATAAAGGAAAAATTACGAAAACCATAAATTTTTAGTTACATCACATAATATATTTTTTTTTAATAATTTTAAACTTACTACCCATTTCCTCATAAACGCGTAGAGGTATTAAATTGAAATTCATACCAAATACTCAGGTCTATAATACCTTTAAGCTGTAACAAAATCAAACTTCTATGTCAACGCAATCAAAAGAAACAGCAATTTAAGCTGCATATTTTGAAACTCGCAATTACTCGCAAGGGAATCAAAACCTAAAGGGTACTCGTACTTCCAGTCGACCTAGAATCTTGAAATTTGGCATGAAGCAACGTTTTATAGCACACATAAAGAAAAAATTCCGAAAACCTTAAATTTTTAGTTACATTACAAAATATATATTTTTTAATAAATATAAACTTATTACTTTTTTCCTCATGAACGCGTCTTGCAGGTTTGTACGGAACCCTCGGTGCGCGAGTCCGACTCGCACTTGGCCGGTTTTTTTTTCTTTGTTTAGCAATCCAAGAATCATCAATCATTGTCTGCGCCTGTTAATTTTTGGATCACTATTAATGAACATAACTGTTTTATAATCAGTACTAATAGTTTGACACATCACTACCATCGATCCATTTTATATAGCCACTGATCTGTTTCGTCTGAATTAGGACCAGCCGCAAAGCGTGTTAACGACTACACGCGCTCAAACAAATCGAAGAGGAATTATTTATAATTTGTACCAGAAACTACGTAAGTGACCGAAAAATAATAAACACCTTCACCTCAATTCTTCGAGATACAAATACATAGACAGAATTAACAATAACAGGTGAGTGAAGTGTAGTAGATTAGTAGGTACAGTGGATTTTTAGGTGAGCAAAGGTACAACATATTTTGTCAATTTACAAATCGCTAAACATCTCAAAATAATAATCCAGGAAATTACTTGTTCATCACAAACATTGACGTGTTTCGTCAAGGTGACGCTTTTGAATGAAATGTCTGCCAAACACCAGATCTATAATTATAAACGAGCTATCGAAAAAAGTGCGTCTCACTCACGCATCCGTCTAAATCGAGATGCACGTGATCACCAAGAGATTGGATGAGAAGAAGTGAGTTCCCAACTCGACGGAGTGACATCGAATCGTTACAGACAGGTAAATATTTAGTGCAACGCGTACTTGAACACTTGCCAGCTATTGTTGGACTTCGATAGATCGAAAGACCTCCGTTCCGTTAATTTATTACAAAGGAATTTACTAAATCCACTCAGATTTCCAAACACGCGTCAAATTAAGAACAGATACCTAATTAAAACGCAGGGCGTACGAGTGAAATGTCGACATGGTTTCCTGAGAAACGTGTATTAGTTTAGTGTTTTCTAAACCAATGTGCGATTTAAATTAGTAGGTTAACAATCGAACAATTAACGATTCGACGGATGAGAGAGACCAAGAAAGTGACAATACATTAACCCAGAGTGTTGTAGGGAAAACCGTCACACGAGTTTTGCTCAATTATAGTGAATAGCGCAGATGTAGAGACACTGGAAATGTTCTACTTCATATTTCAACAGTCAAACCATATTTATTGTCCTTAGATGACATTTGACATAAATCCTAGTCTCCTAAAAGATGATTGGTTAGTCTTCATAGATATATCCAAGGATAATCATGTAGTAAACGATATCACTAGAATATGCATATGTATAGACCAATCCCTGAATTTTACCCGCTTCTGTCAATGCGACTAAAAGTAGACAAACGAACTCGTTATAGCTATTTGGGTATAGTATTTTTGGCCTCTTTTGGTCGTTTTTATGATTTAGCCTCATTTAATAACATTTAAATAAAATAAATAATCATTAATACACGATATCGCTTCCAGCGAAGGTGTTGCCATTTCCACGCAACAGAGACGTGGCGGTAAGAAAGTGCACTTTCACTCGGTAAGCCGATGCCTGCCCCTGGTCTATCACATCTCATTCCTAAGGGGCAATTTTATTGAACTGTAAACAATGGATTCGTAGGTTTATGACTGAGAGTCTGAATCCGCTGGGACTTTGTTACTTCTTGCTATTATCATACGTATAGCACCATACATAGATGAGATAATTTTCTTTAGGATGTTTTTAAAAATTGAGGGTAATTTTCGACTAAGACCTTTATGATAGATATGACAATATGAATTCAATTAGAATAAATACTTTGGTATTCTATTCAATTCCTAAAACATAAACCGAAATGTTGAAACAGGTTGACTTGACACACTTAAACCAATTAATGCAAATTGAATACAAGTAATATTATTTACTTGTAATATAATTAATTAAGACTAAATTTTCGTAACATCAAGTACGCTCTGAAATGAAAATAACAAATACAATGATATAGGTAATATTGTTGTTTACCAAATGCTCTTGTGATGTAATTTGTCAAATTGAGATCTTTTGAGAGAAATTGTTGACGACTAACGATGATTTGTTACTACAAGATATAAACGAGGATATAATTAAATGGTATTGTAGTCATTTGTTCAGGAGCAACGATTGATGTTGTGATTGCCACTTCACGATTTATCGATCTGTACCTACGCTAGCCAACTATATTTTACTGCGTCATATACTTATCAGATACCAGAGTACCTATCAATAATGTGAGTAATAGTAATAGTATTTCGTCATAATTTATACTTACATTTGTAACGAGTTGCACAATTACATATTGCATCTTTTTTGCGCTACATCAACTTAATTTGATTAAAAATTATAAATCAAAGAAAGTCAACATTTAATAAGTTTTTGACGGAGGTATATATGAATCACGAAAAACTGACGACCTTGTCGTGAAGCGACAAATGTGAAGGGAGAAGAATAAGAAAAGAGGTAAAAGAGGGGAACAGAATTTATATAAAAATAAAAATAATATTTACGATACCGATTAGTGAAAAAAAGATGATGAGTGAATGTATGTGTGTAAGAAGAGTGTAGTGGGCGTGGGTAAGTGTCTTCAGATCTTCTATATCCTGGAGGCAGCAGAGGGCGGAGTCGGAGTGCAGGGTCGACACAGCAGAAGTAACAGCGACGCCGATGTGCAGCAGTGTCAGGCGCCGTGAAGTAGTAGCTCTCAGCAGTGAAGTAGTAGCTCTCAGCAGTGAAGTAGTAGCTCTCAGAAGTGAAGTAGTAGCTCTCAGAAGTGAAGTAGTAGCTCTCGGCAGTGATGAGGGTATCCAAAACTATGTAGAAAATGTAAAGATCAGTTGGAGTGCCAGAAGTACTTGGTCTCGGATCCTCTTCCGAGAACGGGACAGGTCCTTCCCCAAGAGCGAGGAGGTGTTACTACAGTCTCAATATGGACTCGGATCCTCCTCCGAGAAGGAGACAGGTCTCTCCCCTAGAGCGAGGAGGTGTACTGCAGTCTCAATATGACTCGGATCCTCCTCCGGAAATGTGTCCGGTCCCTCCCTTAGTGTGAGGAGGCGTTTCAATGCACCGGCTGTTCTTCAAGACTTCTTGAGGAAAATGTAGAGTATTGAAAACTGTTCAAGATTAGAACTCGTAGTCGAATGAATGAATGAAAAAAGTACAGGCTTATATAGGGGCCTGGGCCGTTCAAATTTAGAACGAGGTAGGTTCTAGAATAGAACATGAATACTGATGGTTCAAAGAGGATTAAACCCGAAAAAGTAATAAACTTTGATAGAAGTTGTCAGATTTTGAAAGATATTGTCATAACAACCATGTCAATAAAGATAAAAAAATGTCAAAAATCAAGGAATTTATTGAATTAATAAGGAAAACTAATCATCACCCAATGCAAATTAAAGGAAAATTGCAAACAAAGGTAAAACACAGCTATTTTTACAGTATTATGTACAGAAAAGTAGAATAACAGAGCTTTGAAAGTTTGACATTTTTAGATTCACAATAAATATTGTTCAAAAAGGATTAAAAAACAACAATGAACCAAAAATACAGTGTAAAAGTATAAGAAGAGTAGAAAGGCAGGTAATGCCTATAGTTTAATGTCTACAGTACGACTTTTTAGGGAGAAAATACGAACTGTGTTATGGTAGATAGAATCTATGATTAACTCTATGTTCGTGTTTACAGCAAACAGACTCAAATAAAGAGTAAGAATTCAGCAAGAACCCGCAATCTTTGGATGGGAAAAGGAAATGAAAGCATGGAAAAACAAAGATAATGAGACGAAAATGCCAATGTGGGTCCGATGAAAATTAAATATATTAAGGTACTCAATTTATTACTCAATTTATATGTACATCGGTACATTTCCCCCACAACCCCAGAAAAATTTTCGACTCAGAGAAAATTTTTGAAAGAAGGCCTAAAGAAAACCTAGGAATCTACTTCGCCTAACATACAACCTTACATAAAAATATTTATTCTTCTTCTAGCATTCTATCATCTTCATACCGTAAGGGTGGAGTTCACATTCAATGACTGCCACTCTAGAAGAGAATTCCTCAATAACGACAGGCTTATTTAGGGAGTTGTCAACCGCTCCATAGATGGAAAAAAAAAGTTTGATCTAGGCCTACTTAAGGAGTAATCAACCGCTCCAATCTAAGGCTTATTTAACGAGTAATCAACCGCTCGGACCTAAGGCTTATTTTAACGAGTAATCAACCGCTCAAAAGAACGTACTAGTTAGTACTAGGGGTTTAGAGTCCCTTAAGTAAAGCGAAGAGGTTTAGAGCCTCCAGAGTTAACGTAAGGGATTTAGAGTCCCTTAAGTAAAGCGAAGAGGTTTAGAGCCTCCCGAGTTAACGTAAGGGATTTAGAGTCCCTTAAGTAAAGAGAAGAGGTTTAGAGCCTCCCGAGTTAACGTAAGGGATTTAGAGCCCCTTAAGTAAAGAGAAGAGGTTTAGAGCCTCCCGAGTTAACATATGGGATTTAGAGTCCCTTAAGTAACGTAAAAAAAAGTACATTGTAAAGTTAAAAAGTTACGAATAATTCAATAAAGTTAAAAATAAAATTGAGTACCTTAATTCCTCTTCAAATAGTGATTAAAGTGAATTAGTAAAGATATAGGTTGAGAAAGAAAATCGGAGAGTAAAAATAAATAGGTAGAGAGTTTAAGAAAAATAAGAGTTCTCAGTTAATTAAGTTAATTAGAGAACAATTATTTAAATCAAAGTTAAGTTAAAAGAACAAAGTTAACTTAAGACCAATTAAGGTAGATTTAGTTAAGTTAATAATTCTCAAGTTAAGTAAACAAAAACAAAATTTTACTATCTCCGAGTTTCAAGGGGTTAAGTTCTGAGATGATAGTTAAGGTGTTAAGATTTAGGATGATATGAGATGGTAGTGAAGGGGTTAATAATATTTTATCTAAAAAGAGATAGCCAAAGAGGGTGAAAAAGTAAAGGACACTAGATAAAGTGTTGTTTTTGAATTTAGAAAAAAGGTGATAAGGTAAAGAGGGTGAAAAGGTAAAGAACACTAGATAAAGTGTTGTTTTTGAATTTAGAAAAAGATAGAAGATGAAATGAATGAGATGTAAGAAAAGAAAGAAAAAGAGAAGGCTGAAGACTAAAAGGTGGGCGCCAATTTGTCGTGAAGCGACAAATGTGAAGGGAGAAGAATAAGAAAAGAGGTAAAAGAGGGGAACAGAATTTATATAAAAATAAAAATAATATTTACGATACCGATTAGTGAAAAAAAGATGATGAGTGAATGTATGTGTGTAAGAAGAGTGTAGTGGGCGTGGGTAAGTGTCTTCAGATCTTCTATATCCTGGAGGCAGCAGAGGGCGGAGTCGGAGTGCAGGGTCGACACAGCAGAAGTAACAGCGACGCCGATGTGCAGCAGTGTCAGGCGCCGTGAAGTAGTAGCTCTCAGCAGTGAAGTAGTAGCTCTCAGCAGTGAAGTAGTAGCTCTCAGAAGTGAAGTAGTAGCTCTCAGAAGTGAAGTAGTAGCTCTCGGCAGTGATGAGGGTATCCAAAACTATGTAGAAAATGTAAAGATCAGTTGGAGTGCCAGAAGTACTTGGTCTCGGATCCTCTTCCGAGAACGGGACAGGTCCTTCCCCAAGAGCGAGGAGGTGTTACTACAGTCTCAATATGGACTCGGATCCTCCTCCGAGAAGGAGACAGGTCTCTCCCCTAGAGCGAGGAGGTGTACTGCAGTCTCAATATGACTCGGATCCTCCTCCGGAAATGTGTCCGGTCCCTCCCTTAGTGTGAGGAGGCGTTTCAATGCACCGGCTGTTCTTCAAGACTTCTTGAGGAAAATGTAGAGTATTGAAGACTGTTCGAGATTAGAACTCGGAAACGAATGAATCAATGAAAAAAGTACAGGCTTATATAAGGTCACCTCGTTTTAAGTGATAATATTTTAACAGAGTATCTATCTATATCATAGAAATAGGACCCAAGCATTTTATTTTAAAAAATCTGTCCCACTTTCATTTTAATTTTTCCTAACAAAAAAAATAATTATTAAAAAGAGCATCCTGTCTTGTCTACTCTCAGAGATCCCCACACGCGACATCGCCTTTCGTCTCTTTCATTTAATGCCTATCTCATTCATTCATGTAGCGCCGGTGCAATGACCGCGAGCGGGAGGGGGGCACCGCGGCGCGCCTATTTTTTAGACCCCCCCACATCAGTAGACTGCATTCGATTACCTACCTTTATCAAAGTATCTCAGTGTACCTACAAACTAATTGTTACTGCAATCAGATCCCTAAACACCTGACTAAACACTAACAGCTGGTTAGGTACCTATTATGATAAATAAACTGAGACAGAAACTCAACTTAAGTAGGTATGTGTTCATTCATCGTAGGCATAAAAGACTAGGTATGATAAACTGGAAGTAGCTACCTAATTATGTATTTTATTTAATAAACTCCTGCTGATAATAACAAAGCTTAAGTGAGAGTAAACTTTTAAAAAGAATACATACCTAAACTGTTAAAAATTAATGACCCGACTGCGTTCAATCTCACAAAATCTACGTTAATCAGTCAGGTATCAAACGAATGCCGAGAGTCGCATAACAATGGAATTTTTATTGTGTCTCGTTTACACATACTTGACGAGTTAAACAGATGTTTTTAGTTTTACCTACCTAATGAGTACCTAACTACTGATTCGCTTTGATTCAGTGGATATGCACTAAAAATTGCGTAAGTAAATAAAACACAGTTTCGTTTTAAGTTTTATTTATTTGGTACCGTAAAAAACATAACATCAGGCACACGCAACGCAACGCGATTACATCCTAGAATCAGCTAGAAACTTACCTAAATCTTTATTTGTTTTAACTTTCATTCATTGCACTTGCTCAGTTTTTGTACAGATAGGTATGTGAATACAAATCTTCTTTCACGATTATGTAAATTAAAACTAGGATTCTATTATTTATTTTTACATTGGTTTTGAAATAATAATACTCGTACATCTTTATTTATCGGCCGCGATAACATTTAACATGAAAAAATAACGACATGAGAGATTTTTAACAGACAAAACTCGTGCCTATTTTGCACAATAACTTCTTATTTTACGATTGCCGAAGCAAGCACTAGCCAGCCAATGACCAATCTAGCTATCACGACACGAGCACTGGATTTATTACACTGGACATCATGGGATTCACTGAGGGGATTCACTGTTCATTCACACACGTATGCACTAAATCTATGCTGGAAATGAAGGCGAATAACTGCAGCATTGTGTTGTTGTTGTGCACGTTATCCCTGCCGCGTAAACGTGTAATTGCGCAGTAGTCAACGGGAGGACTCGAGCTCGAGCTTCGGCGCGTAGTCCGCGCCCGCAGCAAATCTTAGACCCTCATGTGATAAAGGTGGAGGCCTTTGTTGTGCAGAAACCGCCATATCCAGCGTCTGCGGGCGGTGTTTGGTACTAGGTGCCGCGATGCCGGGGAAAACAATCCAGCACGTCGTTCTCGAAGTGCCACGTCGAGGCGCGGCGCGGCGGGAAGCTTCTTGATGCCGGTCGCCCGGCCCGGGCTCCGCACGACGCACGGCGCACGTCGGGACGCGCGCGCACACAACTCAATCGGCGAATTTTTTTGGCAGACTGACTCGCGCGCGCGTCGGTCGCGCGGCGAGCGTGCGGGGGCGGGTGCGGGGGAGCGGCCGCGACACGTGTAGGCAACGCGGCGGCGATTGGCGGCGCGTTTGACATTGCCTACAAAGACCGAGAGCGCCGCTCAGCAACACGCGACACGGGGTGTTTTATTTTAGTATTTTTTCTACATGTTTAGAGGTCATTTTCTCGAAAACTAGCGTATAAATTTTTTTTTTTTACTTACAAAAAATGTTTCATTTATTTTTCTGAATCTGCCCTTAAAATTTTATCACTTAAAACGAGGTGACCTTATATAGGGGCCTGGGCCGTTCAAATTTAGAACGAGGTAGGTTCTAGAATAGAACATGAATACTGATGGTTTAAAGAGGATTAAACCCGAAAAAGTAATAAACTTTGATAGAAGTTGTCAGATTTTGAAAGATATTGTCATAACAACCATGTCAATAAAGATATAAAAAAAATGTCAAAAATCAAGGAATTTATAAATTAATAAGGAAAACTAATCATCACCCAATGCAAATTAAAGGAAAATTGCAAACAAAGGTAAAACACAGCTATTTTTACAGTATTATGTACAGAAAAGTAGAATAACAGAGCTTTGAAAGTTTGACATTTTTAGCTTCACAATAAATATTGTTCAAAAAGGATTAGAAAACAACAATGAACCAAAAATACAGTGTAAAAGTATAAGAAGAGTAGAAAGGCAGGTAATGCCTATAGTTTAATGTCTACAGTACGACATTTTAGGGAGGAAATACGAACTGTGTTATGGTAGATAGAATCTAAGATTAACTCTATGTTCGTGTTTACAGCAAACAGACTCAAATAAAGAGTAAGAATTCAGCAAGAACCCGCAATCTTTGGATGGGAAAAGGAAATGAAAGCATGGAAAAACAAAGATAATGTTAATTTGGATCCGATGAATATTAAATATATTAAGGTACTCAATTTATTACATGAATTATATGTACATCGGTACAACCTTTGGGTCAAAAAAGTTCTAGATTGGAGACCCTTCGACCATACGCGCAGCGTAGTACGCCAACCGACAAGATAGACGGACGACCTTGTGAAGTTTGCAGGGTCACACTGTCATGCAGATCACTTGCTACAGTCGCTGTGGAAAACCGTAACAAAGGCTTAAGTCCTTTTGCTGTTAATAATGAGGATGACGTAGGTAAACGGCGTGTATATCTCCGAGTTAAGCATTTTAGAGCACTATGTCCAGGTTGTAACTACGTAGGTATACTCTGCAGAAATTTCTTTTTACTGTTTTTATAGGCCACACACTGTAAGCAGTACGCTTACGTGCACGAACAGTGCAACTGATTCTTAGCATGTATTCGGCGTTTGCTTCATACTATGTAGGATGCATGCAACGGTGTCTTTAGCATCATTACTAACAGAAGCTCTCCCAATTTTCCACACATTTAACCAGATTCGCCGCGGCCGTTTAAGTATCGTTTGTCTCCTGTTACGATCGCGATCGCATAACGCACGGTCGAGAGGTGAAAGGCGTATCACTTTCGAATTAGACCGCGGCATATCGACTACGGTGAAAACGGAATTCTGCATGCGCTCCGATGCACTTGCACTTATTGATGTGAGAAGAATAATTAGATTATTAGGTTTGTTTATGGCTTAGCATGGCGCCCTTGAAGGTTAAAGCACATTTATCAACCCGTTATGGGAACAGCAACAACCAGGCGTCAACCACACGGAAGCATGTTACGTAAACGTAACAGCAACGCCTCGGCATGGGATCGGCGCCGAATAATAATAAGTGACATCCCGTTTGACAGGGGTCCCGAGTTGATCTCGATCTGAGGTGGTGATGGTGACGTTACGAAGTTGATAGATTTGCATTGAAGAATAGGAGTTTCATACAAAGAATACTGAACGCCTCGAGTTGATACGTCGTTGTTCCTTTAACAGGTGAATAGATGTGTAGCTTAAGGGTTCATGCACTTTCCTCGCATATTATAGGGAGTTATGTCAATCGAGTATCACCAAGATAATAAGATTCATCATTAAATCTGACTATCAGTGACAATCGTTTCAACTGTAATGCTTTTTGGTAAATATTTTGTCGTAATAATCTTGAAAGTATTATTTCTGATATTGCAATTGATAAATTTTATCAACAATTATATTGTTTCAGAACCTATGGTAAGTATTAACTTTGGGCGAAGGCAGATGATTGATAACCGCACTCTACGAAATCAGAAATTCGCTCAAAACAGGTGCAGGCAATATTTATGAAATAACCATAGCCAAGTTAATATTTAGATATGTGTCCTGCATATGGTGTTATTCATAACGCAACGCATCGCATGCGTGTAAGGCAAGACCAGTACAAGATAGCAGTGAGCCTTAGCCTACTTCGGTGTAGAGAACTCAGATATCCACACTTTTTAAGGACAATTCATCGTTTATAATCTAAAACATTGAATCCGACCAACCTGTATGTTGCAATAGACGGCTGTTCAGAACAAACTTTGTTGTACCTACACAAAATTAAGGCCAGATGGAACATATTTTAAAGTTGCTGCAAAGACAAGCAAAGACTTCATCGGTTTTTACAAACAATTATATTTACACATTCGCATGCGGTTGAACGATACCGACAAGGATGCAACTATCACATCTAGCTATGTTAGAGCGAGACATGGCATATGCCAATGTCACATGTCACATTCAAATGTCATATTTTGCATACGAATGCGGCGGTAGTGACAATACTTTATGCCACAACATGTATCTCCATAATTTCAACCAATAAAAAGCAAGTTATCTAATTAATGATATCGCTCAATCAAAAAAAATTTCTAGATAGAACTCGAATTATAATTTCTAATATTTGCAAGTTAGGTCCGTCCTAAAAACTAAAAAGATTTTGGTAGCCCTATTACATGCCCCGTGGTTATCTCGCGTAGATTACCAACATTTTGTTTGCATAAAATTTTCAATCCGAACGAATTATGATAACAATGGCATTGAGATTAGAAATTATTACTTTCTACGTGTAAAAATTGCCGTTGCGCAAGCGCATAGCGATAAGGCGAGAGCGCATGTGCCGTAGTGATGTGACCGTTTGTACACAATTAAACGAGGAATTTCATTGTACTTGCACAATGTTTCAGTGTTATAAGCAGGTGTCAAAAAAATTCAAATAAGCTATAATATCGTCAGTGGAAAGGAACAACTGCTAAAGCGCCAAAACTGTACTTGTGGAAAAAGAGGATCAAAGTTTAAATTTTTCGAAAAAAAAAATATAACTCTTTTGTTATTAATGTTAGACAGGTCTTTTAAATTGAAAACATGATCCTGTTTTTTTCCCCAAATTTAAGTAGTATACATAAGTTTCTAGCTCATTTAGGTCGCAAAATAGCTGTCGCTTTAGAAAAAGTAGTATGAAAATTAATCAAATGTTAGTCAGGATAAAACTTCTAACCTCCACAAATTTCAAATATCCAGCAAGCAAGAAGTGCTAAAAAGTTTTAACAATCCTTTTGATAAAATAACAAAATTGCTTAGTGAGTTACAATTTGATAAGTCTGTCAAAGATAAATTACTTAACTACAATTATTGTAGTCAGATACGCCAGCAAAGAAATGCGTAAGAATCGTTATTACTAACGGCACCAACAGGAATATTTGCTTACATACGCAGACCTCATGGAACGAACATAAGCAAATGTTGCTGACCTCTAACTACATAACACGTTTTAAGCAATAATAAATAATACTTAAAGATTGAGTTAGTTTGTTTTTTCACTGCACCCGTTGCCGTCTTTCTGCATGACCTAAAGGTTTGACTGGCAGAGAATGCTTTTAGCATTAAGTCCACCTTTGTACACTAAATTTGTGCAATAAAGTCTTTAAAAAAAATAGTTTGGTAAGTTAAGTAAACATCATGTTTTTACCAATCAATCTCATTTATTTTTTTAAGAAATATAACATTAATCATCCAATAGTCACATAAATTTGTATTACGTAATTTGTTAGAACAATTTTTTGGAGTACAGAAATTTGTTTTCAAACTCTTTGCCTCGACCACTTTTCCTATTTTTGTAACATACTCTTTGCTAGCTCTTTTCAAAATTGATCTTTCTTTTTTTTTATTATTATTTTCTTTTATTTATTTCGTCTGTCGATTCATTTCCTGTTTGCTGGTTAAAGTCAGAATTTTCTTTGCTAAGGTTAAGTTTTTCAGTTACATTTTGTCTTCTTTTTACTTGCTTCTTTTTCTTCTTTTGATTTTTTCTTTTCTTGTTCTGAAGTCTGAGTATGTGTCGTCTGATCCGTCCCAAGACGAAGAAGGAGTTAGTGTGTATATTTCTTCATCTAAATACAAATAATCAACATGTTTCGAAAGATTTATTTTGCTATTTTCAGGTCTTTCCTAACTTAATTTTCAGAAGTTTCTTCAACAGGTAGAGATTTGTCATTTCTTTTTTTTTTCAGTTTTTTTACTACTTCCAGGTTTACATATTTCGATGGTGTTAGAATTAACTTTTGCAGGTTTTACTATAGAGCGTCTTTGTACGATATTTTAAGTTTTATTTTGAGAACGTGTTTTTTACAACTTTCAGATATCTGTTTGCTAGAATCTGATTTTTCTTCATAAAAGTCATAAAAGTCGTTTATTTTTGCATATAGACCCACTGGGGGCACTTATACACGTCCCAACATAGACCCTACCACAGCTTCAATATGTAAGATAGCCTTAGAGTTTAGGTTATTCTCATTTTCAGGTATTGTTTTTGTCTCCTCTTCAAACTCAATCGTAATTCTGCTGACTTGTTTACCATCAAGGCATCCTTTATCATGTTCTTATTTGATTAAAAGAAATTTCGCTTTCCTCATCTTTAGACAAATACTGAATTTGGGTAGTCTGAGATGCTGGTATATCCTGAGTAGTTAGATTGGAAGTAGTACCAGTTCCTTCCGTTGGTTTTAGATGCATTAATCTCGGTGTGATCTGCGTGGGCAAGGTAGATTCACTTTTAGGTATAGGTTGACGGAGCACATCCGGAGCACTGGACTCTATGACGGATTGTTGGAGATCAGAAACTTGAATTTGATGAGTGAACATCTCGTCAGGAGCGTTGGTTTTCATGATGGACTTCAGAGCCGGGGTGTGTTGAGTGGATGTCTCGGCAGAAGCGCTAGTGGGTGTACCTATTTGCAGAAGCAGTGTGAAAGCATTCTGTGAGGACATGCCGTCAGGAGCGTTGAGGTTTATAACCAACTAGCTTTTGCCCGCGACTTCGTTCGCGTGGACTTCAGGTTCGTCCCGTCTAGTAGCGCAAAAAATGAGTTTTTTTACGACCTCACATTAGAAACCTCAAAAATTGTAGCCTATATGTTATTCTGATGTATAAGCAATATTGTGGTAAAGTTTCATTCAAATCCATTCAGTAGTTTTTACGTGAAAGAGTAACAAACATCCATACATCCATACATCCATACTTACAAACTTTCGCCTTTATAATAGTAGTAGGATGGTATCACAGAAGCCGAAGTGTGCTGGATCGGCAATTTGTCAGGAAAGTCGGTATCTGTATCTGTTGGAAGCAGCACTGGAGCCAATGTACCCTGGGTTGATATTACGTCAGAAATTCTGTTTATTTCTGGTTCTAGTAGCAGTGTAGGAGCCGAGGTGTGCTGAGTAGATATATTATCATAAGAGCTGGAGTCTATTGCTGGTTGCATAGCCACAGGAGCAGAGGTGTGCTGGGTCATCTTATCTTAATCGGTTTCTAAGACATATTGCTCCGACAACTCCGGTGATGACATATTCTGGGCAATCATGTTGCCAGTGGCGTCAGTCTACAAGCTTGTATAAGCTGTGGTCTGTATAAGCATCGAATTAGGAGTGTGCTGAATCCAAATCTCGACAAGATTGCAGGTTTTCAGAGCAGGTTGTGAAAGCACATGAGCCTTAGTATGCTGAGAAGACATGTCATCAGCTTATGGTTACGAGTGTGTTTGAGGTATATTTGTAAATAATACTTAACTACTATAGTTATTGCTTTGTTATTGTTTTTTCTTTAGTTTTTATTTGTTTTGCTTTGCTTTGCTTTTACTATGCTCATTTTCACTAAAATTACTTCAAAATGTGTTAGAAAAGGCTATTTTTTGCTAAAAAGTGTGTAATCATAAATTTCAAGTACAGTATTTTTGCTAACATACTTACTACAGTACTTACACAAACAGTGAGCAAAAAAATGCTAAAGCGCCAAAACTAATCGAATCTTATTCACTTACTTTTGCTTACATGCCAAATCATTTTGAACAACAGTTATGAATAATTGCTAATGTACCAATAAACTTTAAAATTCAGAGAGCTTGAATTGCTAAAGTAACAGCGTAATTTAAGTTCTTAAGTAACAAATAAATACTTAAAGTGTGAAAGCAAAAATATAGTGCCAGCAAAAAAATTCTTACGCGACATTTGTTGCAAAAACACTCAAAACACGTCGTTTTAGTATTGACAAGGGCGGTGATTTTCAAAATACTTGCAATTAATGAAATGCTAAAGCGCCAAAAAAGTTATCTTATAGAGTTAAAACCTTCATAGATCGGCGCAGAAAAAAATGCCTATCCAACAATGTATGTAACTCGTTTTGGCCCGCATGGCGCTTTAGCATTTTTTCCTTTCCACTGACGATATGTTCTTCTTAATAAAGACATGCTAAAACGAAAACGACGATAAAGTGTCAGATACTAAATGAGATCACTTTTTTTTGCCAGTGGTTAAATAAAAAGCAACACGATTAATTGTGCATATTAAAAAAAATATTTATATGTGTATCATAGAAGATACACGATAAGTAGGTTCTAGCTAAACGGGTTGATAGATAGATAGATAGATAACTCTTTATTGCACACAAAATTAGTGAATTTACAAATCTGTTTAAAGGAAATGTACAATTTAGGCATTACATTACATAGGTACATTTAGGTTGCAGCAGACTAATAGATTTTTTCAAATACTATATAATTTTAAAAATGATTTAAATTAATACATTGAATTAAACAACAATATCAGCACATCCCTATCCATCACTACAAGCAGGAACATATTCCATAAACACTAACATCTAGGCATTAGATAACGAGCTGCTCGCAATAACTGCTACGCTTGGACCTAATAAGACGATATAATCTTGAAAAATTGCGTGCAAACCGTGGACTTATGTGTAGCGGAAAAGAATCAGGAAAAGTATCAGGCATCCTCAGTTTAACATTTCATTGTGAAGTATTAGTCACAATCAGATAATTTTGAACGTGTTACTCCTTGGGGCCCCCCAAATGAAATTAATTAATCCACCAGTTAATAATTAATATACCTATCAGCCAAACTTGGCCGCGATAACGATTGATTATTGGTCAACAACGACATGAGGAGAGCAATGACTACACCACACCACTAATGAATAACAATTGTAGGCGTAGTAACGTAGAATGCATTTATCAAACCCACGACTTAAGAGTGCATCAAGTTGCATTCACTCCTCAATGGTCACAGTTAATATTTGTAAATTTTACCGCCAATGCCATTTAACGGATGATGCTGCTGACTGATGACGATTATTGCTGCCCTTATTTTTTCTGTTAATACTTTCATTGCCATCTTTCTGCATCAGGACTTAAAAGTTTGACTGGCAGATAATACATTTAGCACTTAGTCCATTCTTGTACAACATTATCAGTGTTATTGCACTGACTTCCAACGTCCTTACAACGCTGTGAAGCGCACCACAGCCTCTATTGGTTTGTACTATCAACCGGTCTGCATTCCCGTTCATTCTAGTGAAATCTGAAATCACTCTTATTAAACTAACCGGCCTATTCTCAACCCAGCTTCTGCAACTACATCAGGGAAAATTATTCATAAATATCACATTGGTGGTTAGGCTAAAGGATAGCTAATTAGAAAGGCCGACATGTTTTCAACTCTCATTTTCATGTATTTTAATACAGCCATGAATACAAAGCTAGCTATACAATTAAATATGAAGTACTAAGGCCCAGTTGCGTTATCGATAGTTAACTCAGCTAATGGTTAAACGTCGTTACCAGCGGTTGAATATTTAAGATGGTGAGTGTTTCGAATAAAAAATACCGTAGAACCAAATGTCAGAATGGCTATTTTCATTACCATTGGTTAAGGTATTTTTCATCAAAACACACAATCGTAAATTTTTAACCACTGGTAACGACATCTAACCATTAGTTGAAATTATTATTTTTATACATCGTGTATTGCATTGTTTGTGTTCACAATTAGATTTAAAACCTATTTTGGGATCAACCAACGCTAATACATATTTGCGTCATGAAAAATTACTCCTTTATGTGAATTCAATCATTCTTTTTCGCTTGGATATAGTTGCACATGTTAGGTAGAGTGACATTTAAATAATATTATTATTGTCAAAGGTTATTTACTCACAAGTAAACGTTTAGTCGACACCCAACGTGCACAGACTGCACAGTGGCTAAATATACGACGGAATTAAATAGAATGCATATTTGTAAGTGTAGTACACATAGAGAACACCACTGGTATTTGTGGGAATACAAATGTGCGACTGCATAAACTGAGAACTTCCATTAGTTAGTAACAATTTAATCTGACCTCTTTCAAGCAATAACAGCGGAGAAATGTTCTCACATCATATAGGCGTGAGCAATCAGACTAATGGAATCTATAGGTGAACTGCAAAACTGAGACCTTCCTGACGTCAGTTTCGTCATCTCCCCCTCCCAATTTATATACTCTATATTTTTACTATGAATAAAAATATGTCTTCTCTTTCGGTAGTAGAAAGATCGTTCAATACTTAGGAATGATATAGAGTACATTGATGAGGAGAAAATTTAAAATGACAACAGTGATATCAGAACCTTTTCAGTTTTGCGGTCGAAATATAGCATTTGTTGGAAACCCGATAAATAAACATAATTGATTTCCAAAGTATATGGTTTTAAACGGTCACCATCCTAAATCACTCCGTCTTGCAATGATGCCCTGCTTCTGCTTGCCTGCACAAGAGGTTTACAATGCGAACCAACAATTTTGCTAATCATGGAAGCCAAGCTAAGCTCTTTCTTTACGCATTGACCTGTCCACTGCCACACGCTAACTACAAAACCTAACATGTTTGTCACACACATCTTCTCTTCCCATGAATGTATTGGTGTACATTCATGAGAAGAGAAGATGTGTGTGAGAAGATCTTCATATTTTAGTCAACTTCGAAATCGGCCTAAGACTAAAGTGGCAGTGGTCGCCAACCATCCCGATCGGCCGGCCAGACGCTGCGTCATATCACGCGTCTACTGGAGCCGGGTTATTTTCCACGTAGCTGACACTCGGCGCATCGACTGTCGACAATACCTACGAGCATGCCACTGGCAACACGGTTGAAGTTGAAAATTTCTATTAAGTATTACACATTGATGTCGGCTCATGAAATTATCGATAGTGGACACTGCAGCTTCACCCACGACAATATTGGATTCCCAATACTAAAGTATCTGAAATTTGAACTAAATTAATTTATGACTTCCGGGATCCAAAACATCGTATTTTTCAGTTTTCATGGTCCAATATACACCCATAAGTCAAAATAATCGATTTTTTATGACATTTAAAAAACATTAATAAAAGTTGTGAGATGAAACGCAGTTATTACAAAATAGATTAGATTAGATTTCAAATCAAGAGAAAATAAATTAGGCCTAAATTGTAAAGCTTAAGTAGGACAAGAACGTCGTAATTTTAAGCCATTTAAAACTATTTTGCAATACCTGTCATGCCATATTCTATAAAAAAATATTAAGTACCTACCTAACATGACATTAGCATTTCCTCCTCTTAATTGATCACCTTTGACCGGTAATGTTTTTAAAATATCCGGTGACTTGATTTATGATTTTTTTATAATATCTGAACCATATATTTGTTCAAGGGTAACATTGAAAACTAAGACAATGTTTGCATAATAATGAGCTGTATTGTTTCGACATACTCATACATAGGATCAATTTATCATCAACCATACATAAGCCAAGCTGCAAATTGTTTGCGAAATCTATTAACTTACCAACTACCTATTTCAGTAACCTAAAAAAGTAAATACTTTATGTTTCAGATACATTTCCTTAAAAATCGAACGAGGTCGGCAAAAAAAAAATAATTTTAACAAAAACATCTTTACCTATATGTAGTAAGAATGTTGTTATTCTGTGTGAAATCACGAACAATGATAGCGGCCTATTGATAATGATATCTATAGAAAACCGCAGAAAAACAAATGAAGGAACAACAGTCATCATCACGCATATCAGGTCATTGACCCCGATAATAACTGCGTGGCAAGCGTTGTCTCGCGGTAAAAGGTTGCGGTTACCGAATTCGTCTTTATTTAGGCATGTGTTACCGAAATAGAACGCCCCTGAGGCCGAAGACAAATTAATTATGCTAAAACGATAAAGAAGTTCGACAGAATAAAATGTATGGGACATACATTGAACTACTATTACTAGCGTATGGACTGACATCACGAACAAATTTTGTGCTCCATCAATTGACGACACGATCATCAACTCATAGTACGGGTTTATAATTCGAAATTCAAATTTCAAAGAAAACGTCACAATCTTGTCGTATTTGCGTCTCATTTATTGCTTGGCATAGCTTCTCTATACGCAGTAATAACAACTCACTGGGTTAACCAGAACTATTACGTATCGATAGAACCTACATTCCATAGGTGCTGCACGTAGCAACTCATATACGTGTCATAGTGACATCGACGGCAAGCCGAGTGACGCCGCAGCCTTGCTCGACTTACAGCCCTCGATATTACTGATAACGGCGTTTTGTTAGCGCTATCTGCGATGACGAGTTTGTGGATACTACTTTGTTCTGGGTACTTTTAACTCATAATAAGAATTTGTACGACGCTCAAAATTTTATAACAATTAACCACATTTTAGCAATCTTTTAAATTTTCCATAATTTGTCTTTAAGAATATTTATGATCCAGTTATCGAAACATAAGCTACTTTGTAATTGTTTAAACATGTTATTTAAAAAAAACTTCTTACGTAAATTAATTACTAAGTTTCATTTATTAACCAATCCAGAAATGACAGATGAGAAAGTTGTTCAAATGCTGTAATACTAACTACCTAATCCACGTGTTGGACATTACGCCACCACACCACCAACTCCTCCTCGTATCAACTACAAATTACTTATGTAAATAGCTTACACGATATACATCTTGAATCCAATAGGACCAACTAATTAATCGACATTCAACGGCAGAATTCTAGTCGGTTGAGAACAAAAACAGCGTTGGATTTTAGATTTAATATGCTATTAAGATTTATTGTTCTAAATTCAAATTGAAACGGCCGAGATGAACGGCGAGCGCAGGCGCGTGGCGCGAAGACAGCCGGACACTCTGCACGCCAATTATCGCGGCGCGTTCACACGGCCGCCCGCAGCCATGATACCGTACCCGCGTAGCGCCCCGCGCCCTTTCGTTACCACTCCAACTGCATACGCATTACACCCGTAACTCGAACGTAAACGCGCGCGTTCAACCCAACCACACATTCTGACTCGCGACCACTCGATTTGAAAATAGAGAAACTCAAACATTCGCCCGATTATCGAGATCCCTGTCGATGGTCGGTCAGTGCGCTGCGCTCGCCTCGCCTCGCACTATTTATATCGGAAAGAGAGAACTGCGTTTCGACACGATATGTATGTATGTACCTTTATTTTATTACCATTTGTAGCCGGTTTTAACCTGCAACGAATTAGTAAGCGTGGTTTGTTTTACTGTGGCGTATAACGATGCGCCGTATGGAATTCTAACAATTTATGGACGGACTTTGCTCCTCTTAATAACTTTATGTGAACTGAGGAAATACAACTCCAACTACATCACAAAGTCTAAATCTAAATGTTTAAATATCAATTGTCAATCGGGAACCAATTATCACATGCAACAGGTTCCTTTCTTTAAAGGTCACGGCTAATATCCGCATACGGTTCTTCTTACTTGCATAAATTAATCAAAGCTGATTAATTGCTTTAGAAAAATATCAACCAATTTTACACAGAACGTTGTTGCAAAGAGTTCCACGATCTCTACAACAAGAAGTCATAAATGATTATAGTAAGATAGTATCTCTATATTCTTAAAGTTGTGTTTCTAAAGAAAAGTAAGCTACTTCAACTTACATTGAACACCAACACAACATAACGCATAACAAAAAAATATCCTGAGTGGGCACACAAAGAGGGATTAAAAACGCCGCACCACCATTTAAAAAACTCTTTCGATGTTTTTGAAATATGTGTCGTGGGAGCTCCTCTAGACTTTGATGTCGCCGACGCCATACTGTCACAGTGCAAGATAGTGGAAGATTTAACTCAACTTAGTAATATTATGACTGCCCGTAGTGCCCGTACTACTTTGTAGATACTTTCTTTCAAACTCTTCCTATGAAAGTTATGGAAATCAGGAACAACGTTGTTGCTAAAATTCTGAATAAAGCAAACAAGATTTCTTTGTTGGCCCAACCGGGTCAAGGTATTTTTAATAATTTTGATTTATTCCGTTTCTGTTATCATAGAATTGATTATTATATTTAAATTGGGTATTCGCATTTGGCTTATAATATATTTCACGAGCATTTAAATTATAATGCTGACGATGGAGCTTGGACGAATAATTCATCCAAGCGATGGAGATTAGTTACTGCCACAAAAATGTACTGTGCAGTGGTTCAACGAAGACAATTTGATCGCTACCTGCTCTTTTATCCTGAAATTAAAACCTTTATATCCTCAACTCAACAATCGTGTGATTCGCAGAAACGTGGTCATATTTAAAGTCTCCATGTGTGTTAGGATGTGTGGTTCTGTATATTCGTGTTGCATTAACGATGCTTACAAAATTAATTCACCAGTTACTTCCATTACAAAGCGGCGATGGTTTATTTTTAATTTGACAATCCACTAATCTACCCATAACAATAGCCATAGGGAATAAAGCAACCTAACTAGTTTAATATTAAAAAGAGATTTAAAAAAATCCATAAAGGTAAGTTGAGATGAAGATGGATGTCTATTCCTTAAGACCATCAGGAAATGATTCCTGTATTGGAGGAAGCTTATCTCTTCAGTTCAATAAAGAAGAGGTAGCTCGCTTGCTTCGCAGTTTGAATAAGTACTATCGACAAAAAAAAAACATTTGTATCCACAAAATTCTGCACAATTTAACACAAATTTTAAAAAACAATTTACGTACAAGCACCATATCAAAAACAAACATTTCACAAGTTCAAATTAGCATTTTGTACATTATAAAACGGATACAAAATAGAAAAGAATCAAATTAGCGATCTTTATAGGCTCTTACGCGTATACCTGCGCTGCGCGAGCGCAACTTGTGTGGTCGACCGGAGAGGATCGAGATGGACGCGATGACTAGGAAAATATATTCTTATTATAGACGAATTGACCTCTACTTCAACATCTAATTCTATACAATATGATGTTGAATTGATAGGTTTTAAGAGTACTGGGGGCGTATTGCGATCCAACTTAATCCGTTCATTTCCGAAGCAGTTCAATTCCCACTCAGTGTAAACGAATATTATCAATATAATAATAATATAATAAAAATAATACTACAATGGTATGAATATTAATATTTATAGTGTTATATTATAGTAATATTATCAATATAATGCGAAATTGGAATAAGTATTACTAATTTGACAGTAAAGCAGAGCGTTTTAACTGTCAAAACTGCATCGCAATATGCACCCTGATGATCGCTCTATTTATCGCACTTAAAAGGCTTACATTGTATTATTTTATTTTATAATTATAAAAAATTGAAACAGGGGATAACGTATCGTGTAGGTAGAGAAAAAAAGATTTTATTAAATAACATCGACAAGAATACGAAAATAGTATCAAAACTCAAAAGATAAAAAATGAAGTGCAATAAATATGGAAAGAAAACGAGTACAATTGCACTAAGCATACTTAATTGTTCCTTTACCCATAAACTTATCAATTGCGATACGATGCAATTAGCCGGTTCTGTTCAACGACCCAATATTCAAAACGCGATAAACTTGTTATCAACTGAAAAGTAAGTCGAAAAACGTACGAGCAGGAAAGTTGACAAAACAATCAGCCGATAACAATGCGGAGTAAGTACATACTAATATAGATGTTACTGTTTAAATGTGTGAGACGAACTATGGCGGAGACTATCAGTGATTATGTCGCGCGCTATATTTAGAGGTATATAGGAGCAAAATTAAGCAGCCAGGTCAGCGCGACATGCTTTTATAGGTTCTATTAAAGCTGAACGTCTTTGGATCTAGCGGGCACCCCAGAGCTAGAATGCTTAAAATGATGAGAAAGTATAGATTTTTCAATTAATTAGCAAATATAGTAATAAAATCTAAAAGTACCTTAATAGTTTTACTAAAAAAAGCATTGCCAGTGTGTTCTTTAAATACTATGATTAGGGCATTTTTAAGGAAAGAGTGAATAGGCTCAATACTAATTGACTTATAGGAGCGGATGAAGTCGTGTGAAACCGCTAGTAATACAGTTCCACTCGTATAAATGAGTGTGATTTGCACCGCGATATTTTGAGTTCCAAAATACTTATGTAGGTTTGTTAAATGTAAGTATGTCCTATATATTTTATGTTTAGTGTCTTGCGTTCGAAAGAGACATCAATGGAATATATGTACTTAACTCATTTAGAAAATGCCGCAATAGTACTTGTGAGCCTTTATCAAAGTTGCAACCTTTTCTCAAACTTTAGCTTCAACCGAGTAGTCGCTTCTCTTCGGGCTGTGGTCAAACTCCGTTTTGAATGCCACTCACGAGGCAGGATGTTGATAACATATTTGCATAGTTCAAATGAACTAGTGTTAACGTGGACTCTAAGACAAAGCGATGCCGATCATGGATATCGCCATGTTTTTAATCACCTCTAATAAATATGATGAGCAGGAAGTACCTGCTAAAAAACGCATCCATTTGCATAATTGAAAACAAAAAAGCTTTAAACTTTAGCAGGGTGTGTTTTTATACCAATTGAAATAAACTTCTGGCTATAAACTACCTGATTTCGTTTAATGACATCGCAACCAAAAATAATAATATTCGTTTAACATATCGTCCCCGTCGTGGCAAAATTAAATAACCAACAAAACCAAAGTTCCGAGATATTTGAGTTTTTGTGATTTTTTTAAACAAAAATGGCGATAACATTCCAAACCGAAGGAAATTTACTGTAGAGATTTTGATATGTTATGAAGCTGCTTCAACTTCATAATTTAAATAGTCTATCATAATGCTACTTTATATTATTTTAAATATAAAAATAAAAAAGTAATTATTTAGTTCTGCCACAAACGTATTTTATAACAAAATTGCAATTATCAAGTTTTTGTACGTCACTTTTGCAAGTTTTGGCACACAACCAAGTAATACTTTTTTTTATATTACCTACATCATCCCACAGTTGGACAAATGTCTGCCCCAATTCTATCCATTTGTCTCTGTCAGCGGCCAACAACACCCAATTTCTCGCAAAGCTGAACAGATCGTCACTCCACCTCGTCTGGTGGTATCCATCGCGTGACGATTTGGGCCCATCTATTCGGGTGCATTCTACACACATGCCCCGCCTACTCCCATTTAAGCTTTGCTGTCTTTTCGCCTACATCTGCTATTCCAGTTCTGGAGCGTATTATGGTATTCCGGATCTTATCGATCCTTTTAATATGGTGAAAGGAACGCCAGGGTACATTTCTTCCAGAAGCCACCTCAAAGGAAATGGACCTGGTTGAATCCGGATGGCACGACGAGAAATGAGATAGACTTCATCATGACTACCAAGAAACGGTTATTTAATGATGTCTCCGTGATCAACTGAATAAAGACCGGTAGGTAGTGTTTACCGGATGGTTCGAGGCACATGGAATTTAATGTCAAATTGGAAAGGTCTCGCTTGATGAGGTCCACGCTCCGACCTACTCGTGCCCATATCCAAAATCCCGAGAGCTTTCAACTCGAGTTGTCAAACCGCTTTGAGTGCCTAAAGAATTGCGTTTCAGTGGACGAAATAAACAACGAGTTTATGGAAACTATTCAAACGGTGGGGTCTAAGATTTTTAGTCCTGGCCGTAAAAATCGTCCTCTAAGACTCTCGATCCACACTCTCGACCTTATAGCAGAACGTCGATCTATAGCATTGAAGACCTCCTTTAATGTTGAAAACTACAGTAGGTGAAAAGACGAATATGGAAGTCCCTACGACACGACATTTCTTCCTTTAACACGAACAGTGTTAAAGAACCGATAGATAGAGTGAAAACAAGGCTCCCAAGCAAGAGACATGTCTATTGGGCAAATCCTGTTGACGAAGCTTAAGACGGAGGGCGGCAGTGTAGCGTCGACAAAAGCAGATGTTTTGAGGGAGATTGAGAAGTTCTATGGGCAGTTGTACACCTCAGTTGCCGAACCCGTTAATAGCTAAGGCCGGACACCCAAAAGCTATCCTGACCCGACACTACACCGAAGACATCCCGGACATCAGCCTCTACGAGATAAGGATGGCCCTGAAACAGCTTAAAAACAACAAGGCACCTGGTGAGGTCGGAATCACAGCAGAGCCTTCAAAAGGGGGGAACACCGGTACTCAAAGTCCTTCAGAGACTCTTTAATTCCGTGCTGCTTGAGGGCTGCCTGAGTCATGGAACAGGAGTTTGGTGGTGTTATTTTTCAAAAAAGGAGACAAAAGGTATGACTGGTAGAGAACGCCATATGGCGTTAAGTACACCTTTTGTACAAACTCTGGTTGTGCAATACAGTATAAATAAATAAATAAACAAAACTTACCTCCTCAGCCCTGAGCCATGTCAACAAGCTGATTCAAGAGTTATCACAAATCGTCTCGCACGTAGGTTTAATAAGTTCCAGCCTCATAACAAGCCGGATTAGGCCTGATGGTCGTTGGGGCAGAAGAGTTCTACATTGGAGACCCTTAGACGACCTTGTTAAGATTGCAGTCTTTGTGGGAAATCGTGGGGGAGGCCTAAGTTCAGCAGTGGACTAGTCCTTTGGCTGATTATGATAAAAATATAGAATACAATGTTTTAATGAAAAATTAAACAAGAGCACTTATTTAATTTTGCCACAACCAATTTTTGTAACAATGTTTCCGAGTCAGTTGTGGCAGAATTCAACAAAGTCACTTATTGATTTTGTTGGTAGGTATGTCAAAACCCTCAATTGTAGTTATTTATTTTTTTTGTCATTTATTCAGTTTTTCCACGAAACTTTTTTAACAAACCTTGTTGTAATATGTGGTCAATAGAGTTACTAAAATTATGATATCTTCGCGAATATCATACATATTGCAACGAAAAATAGACCAAAATGTAGCTTACACTTTATATTATTTAAAAATAACAAAAAGTGAATTTCGGCAAACGTGTCAGTTATTTAATTTTGACACGATGGGGACGATATACAAAACACGTAATGAAAACAGGACAACATAAAATTGGACATGATCAATAAAATCGAGCATAAATAGACCAATGTCAGAAGTGATCTAATTTAAATGTTACGCACAGAAATACACCTTGTATCGTGATCGAAATGTGTTAGATAAAAATCAAGGAAGGCATCCGTATACGAATATTTCTGCAAATGTTCTCCACTTATGACGTCACAAAGTGTCACCTTCCACGTTTTACAGCTTCACACCTAAATGTCAAATTTTTGCCATCAACTTGACCCAAAAAACATCATAACTTGAAAAAAAAAACAACAGTCTACAAGGAAAATTTCGTCTTTGCTAAGTTGAATTTAAAAAAGCTATACTCGCCTAAATAAAACTGAAAACCATTGATGTTTTATAGTAACTTTGTGCGCCGTAAGTTTAACTTCCTATTTAATAGACTAAGTACAATACACATGTACAGTTACTCAAAACAGTATCGAAACAAATAGAAATTATAAAAAAGCCGACACCAGCCTTGGGTACGTTTAAAGTTTCATTGCAGGCGTGACCACGGCGTTCAACAAATGATATCATACCAGCACCAGACGATTACGCAGTAATAAAACCCACTACCGAATTACACAATCTGACCTACACAGTCGATGCGCAAGCAAACCATCGCCGGTCACAAAACCATAGCGAAACATTGACGCTTTACAAAACCGACGATGGTGAAGTCTTATCCGGAATTTACGACATGATTAAGAGTCAACAACAGTTACAGAGGATCGCGATCTTCTGATAATTGTTGTCTAAATATTTACCGCTGCGCGACTACGCTAGCTCATTCCACTGTCTTAGAAAATAGTTTTTAGTTACTTTTGAAAGATTACTGAACAGTTGAATCGTGTTGTAGTTGTAGGTACACAAAACCTGTGTGCGAACATAGACAGTCATGATTTTAAAGAGATATATATTTAAACTTGAATTGACAATACATATTTGGACTTTATCGCTTCTTCAGCAAGAATAAGGCAAGGTCAGCGATCTCGTCAGTAAGTTGAGGAAATGAACATAGTTTAAGGCTGTTTTGAAGACAACTCTGGTTTTTGGCCAAAAAACATCTATAAGTGCATGAAGTGTTTTTAATTTATTTTTTTACTTCTTCGAATACACTAGATGTAATATTAAAACTGTTTCCTGTACATAAATCTGACTTTAATATCCGTCTGAAAAAATTAACAAATAACAAGGGTAATATAAGCTGTCATAAGACAAACATAACATCGTAAATTGCAGTAATACATCTACGTGACAAATTGACAATAGCATAACTATCTACCTGAACAAATATGCAAATAATACTTCATTTTTCCTTTGTGGTGTGTGAACCAATTATTTTTGATATGTTATTTTCTTAACTATTATATAAATGGTTGGGATTTGTCACCATAGAAAGTCCATAACACCAATAAAATAAATAAGGCTACTGCATATGGTTACCACGTTACGACTGAAACTAAATCAAATTAAAAACACGATGGAGCAAAGAACTTTATTTTTATTTAAAACCAAAACAATTTTCTCCATCAGTTACGAAGTGACAGATTTTCAAATTCGTAAAACAGTTGTCCAATGGACCATGACTCTATCTACACACACGACGACGCGTTCGCGCCCGCAGGGCAAACGGTACTCGGTCAATCTTCCTTCCTTCGTTTCTAGCTAAATGAAGAGCCACCAACAAACGTCCCGAGTACCAGCAACCACGTCTAATTTCGTCGGAAAATCGGAGCAAGCGCAATAAATGTGTTCCAATATGACATCAAAGCGTGTTGATAAACAATAACTTTGAGTTAAACCCGTCAGTTAATGGCGGTGCGCACGTGTGCTCGTCACGTGCTACTCTTGCGCATGTCACACAACCATAACGTTTTGCCATGTTTAAAGTAATTGCTTAAAAACTTGGCGAGCGGCCACTTTGTTCGCGGTTCGTGGTATTTATTTAGCTTTAGAAACGGCTACCTATTGACAATAGCATAATATGTTGATGTATGTATTGTACGACAATATGTTACCCATCGGATCAGCGTGGGATGGCAGAGGTGGAGGGCTTTGACAGGGGTTTTATGTGACACAAGAATGCCGATCAAAACCAAAGACAAGATCTACCAGAAAGCAAGAGAGGTAGAGGCCGCCCACTGGCCACCTGGCGGTCCACGATTAACAAAGATTTAGAGCTTACTTACAGAAACAAATAGTTCGACAACCCAGGACTGACAGTCCTGGCGCCATAGCCACTTGGAAAAAACCGGTTAAGTGCGTGTCGGACCCGCGCACTGAGGGTTCCGTGCCACCCTTAACTGAATTCAGGGTCCACTTACTTTCACTTAACGAAAACATCACAATATATTGCGACGGCAAAAATAACTTTGTTTTTCATAGTGTTTGTATGAAAGACAAAGTTATATTTGCGGTTGATAAAAATGTGCAATATCTCAAAAACTACTGGTTCGATCTCCTTCAAACCAATTTTCGTTGCAAGTTTTTATTGAGATCTACATCATATTTTTTCAAAATTTTCACTTTCTTAGTTCAAAAGTTAGAGGGGGGGGGACGCCCATTTTACCACTTTGGAAGCGTCTATATCTCAAACCTTACACTTTAAGAAAAAATGGTTTTAGAAACCTCAACATCATTTTAAAAGACCTATCCATAGACACCCCACACGCATAGGTTTGAGTAAAAAAAAAATTTTATGTTTTAGTTTCATGTATGGGAGCCCCCCCTTAAATATTTTTTTTCTTACTTTTTGTATCTGAATCGGAAAGCGGTGAACAAAATACACCTACCTACCAAGTTTCATCTATGTGAAGCTTATAGTTTCAGAATAAAGTGGCTGTGACATACGGACAGACAGACAGACAGACAGACAGACAGACAGACAGACAGACTTGACGAAACTATAAGGGTTCCGTTTTTTGCCATTCGGCTACGGAACCCTAAAAACACACACACCAATCCATCAAAATCTGTAGTTATTCTTAAGGCTTAGGTGCACTAATGATAGTTTAACATATTTGTAGCTATAGAGCCTACTAATTATAGTATCGATTGTCTCTTATTAAACCAGCGCACCTCTATGATAGGTGCAACATTGTCTGCGACAATGATGATATTGTGTGAGTAAAGCTAAATAGTGTCTAAACTGATTGACAAGTTAGTAATCTGTCTTCATGGCACCTTATAATGTAACCATGATGAACACCGTAAATTAAATACTGGTGATTAATTCATAATGTCAGCTGCGTCAAACGATACCGCGAAGGATAAAGTAGCGTGCGCGCAGGGCTTCAGTTCCGCTAATTGAGTCGTGAATGAGTTGTGCATCAGTTGTACTGCGAGAGTACAATTGATATTCTGCTATTCTGACAGCGGCGTATCACCTTTCAATGCTGCTGACTTTAAGCACACGATGTGTTACAATAGCACTACTGTTGTCCAATCCAACAAATGTCCAACAGTAGATGCCAAAATTACGCGAATTGACGCCCTGAATGAAGGCACTTCCGTGTTGTCAACTACGTACGTCTGCTCTTCTACGAGTATAATTGTTGTGTTTACTGTTTTATGTCTCTTGTGCAATCTTCACTCAGGAAACTAAGATCTTCTACCTTCAGAAATTATAAGATTGACTGGAAATCTACATAGGTATCCACTATCCACATCTAAATATCAATGCATGTTCTGAAAAGCATTAGTTAGCAAAAGCCACTGGCAAGATATCACAGATTTTCCTATCAACGTCATATTTTTATGAGGGTATCACCTTTAATTGAACTATAAGTAAAAAAAAACAAGAAAAATCTTTTGTGCTAACGGTAATGTTTTGAAACTAAAAAACAATGCGATTCAATCACCAGTTACAAAGGTAAACGTTTAAGCAACACACGTTTACGTAAGAATTTAGTGGAACAAGTGAACTTTACTTCGGTGGCGACGTCAATAGCGAAGACCGAAAAAGCTGAAGGATTTCCCTGAGGTCACCTACATACTCGCGCGCAACTCTCGGTCATGGCCGCGAGGAGACCTCATATCCGCTGGTACAGTCTGAGGCATAAGCGGAAGCGATTATAATGTACTTTGATATCATTGCACTAAAATTCTGCGACTAAAGACCGGTTTTTTATCCATAGTTATCTCATGAACTAATGGTTAGAAATCGTTACCGATTACGATTGTGTTTTAAACAGTAAAAATAATTAATCAATAGTCAGTAAAATATCTATTCTGATCATTACCTAACTATCTATTAAAACCACCCTTTTATTACAGTAACGAGTAAAGTCGGTTAGTTTTTGGGAAACAAGCCAGCTGGTTAGGAGTCACAGCCTCTGGTATCCGCAACAATAGATGGGTCTAGCATATTTTTTCTGACAAAAAAATTTTTTTTGAACTATCTAATACCAGGCTAGGATTATACGTTAGTAGAAATCAGACATCAGTTCATTTATTTTATGATATATGATATTATAAGGTCGCTCATATCTTACGCCATGAGCCAAACCTATAAATACCACGTACCAACGATGTGCAAGACGAAGTATAAACAATGTCAGCCGAACAGCCTCAGACCTCAAAGTCCGTTAACTGCGTTCAATCCCTAAAATAATATCTACTATGGAAAATAAATCGGCATTTCTGCGCAGGCGCGTCGCAATGTTTGGAGTTCAACTCCGACGCTTCCTGCCTTTGTTCTAATTGTAATTTTTTGCGCATCAGGAAATCAGTGTTTCTCTTTCCCATACATAAAGTAGCTAATGTGGTATTAGCATATAATAATTATTTAATATAACATCCATGAGAACTAACGTTGTATTTATAAAAAGGTGAAATAGTTACATGCTATTTCATTTGAAGGAACATAAGAATGCGTAGTATCTGAGTAACTAGTTAATATTTCAGATTAAGTATTTTATGTAATAGGTTACCGTTTAACTAATAGTGATTTGGGTGCTTAAATAGTACACAAGTATCCAGTCAAATTATAAAGTAAACACGAAGAACGCAAATAATGCACTTACATATAGGTAACCATCTCTGACTAACATCGAATTGCAGAATTAGAACAATGTGTAGTTAGGAAGCGGTATCTAACTGGCAGTCCAAATATTGACGGCGGGTGTCAAAGACCGAACCGTTTAATTGGTAAGCAAAAAGGCGTAGCAGCTAGCGTAGGTGCGAGCATGGAGCCTACGACCAGCGTATCTAGAGCTGTACACTTGTTTTTTGCTAACATCTTTACACGCGGTATGGTCAGCCCGCGGGGTCAGAGGAGTGGTGGAGGCAACACGCGTAGGCGACTTCAGCATGCTTCGGTCCGGTCACGGTCAACGCGGATAGACTGACCACTGAGAACGGGCGCGCTAAAATGTTGCTTTGATAGTAAAAATAAATATAAATAAAAATAAAAATATGGTATTGCAAAGTATTATTTTTTAATTGAACAAGGATAGTTTTAAACAATTGATATCAAACGTGCCACCAATTAATTGTATATGTTTATTGACGGCGGTCGAAATAAAGGGCTTTGGAATTTTTAGTATAAAGCGTAGCTCTCTTGGTTTTTTATTTTTACGAAATATCAGCTACGACTGAAACCTTCAAAGATCGATAGATCATATCAATATAGGTAAATCGAAAATATACTTTGGTAACACTTGGTAACATGTCAAGATTTCGAATTAAAAGCCGATAAAGATGTAAAACTGAAATTCGAGTGTCCTTTACAGCCTGTTTATGACTAAATGTGACGGTTTAGGAAATTTTGTCAAAGAATATTTTATTTGTAAATAATGCAAGAAATCGGTTTTTAAGGTGAAATTCATAGCCGCTACTTTAAAAAATACTTAAAAATGGCGGACCGAATTTCCATACGCCGTTAATCTCTTCTTTACCTTTACAGGAAAACTCATTTTTTCTCAACGCATGCATTCGCAGAATATAAACAATTTAAGAGCCAGGTTTTACGGAACACCGTGTTCGCTATACAATGCAGACACTATATTATGGTCAAAACTTCCATATATTATCGCGTCAATTTGTTTTGTAAAAAAACATACTTTCAATCCTCCATGACGCACAGCGACATTTTAGCCGCCGTCTGCCTGTTTCAGTCTCGTGAACAGAGAGGCCCTGACGTTTTTCCGGATACAGAAATACGAAGCGAGTTAGCCACAAGCAGAACCAGTCGTCTAATAATAATGAGGGCAATTAACACGAGTGTACACAGCCTCAAACGCTTCCGCGAGGCGAGACCATAAAATGTGACCGCTCGATGCGTCACATCAACTTGATTCGTGGGCTTCCCTAAAAATATAAAACTTATTTTGTTTTGATATTTGTGAATAGGTGCTCGTAGCGCAGTGGTGGCTGCGCTTTGGTAGTGATACCGTAGCGATATTATGTAGTACTATTATATATTCTGTGGCGATATGTAATACTATTATATATTCTGTGACCAAAGTTAAGCAACTTACGGCGCGGTCGTGTTTGGATGGGTGACCATTGCGAACATAAAAAAGTGACGAATATTACGAGAATCTCCGTGCTTTGGAAGGCACGTTAAGCAGTTGGTCCCGGCTAATATCGATTGATATTAGTTGTTAAGCCTAGTCAGAGGCCCTTTGGGCGGCTTGATAAAATCTGACAACAAGGTTGGTCGCATGCCTTGCAAACACCCCTCCGCCAATGCGCACTGCGCCCGTGGAGTATGGCTCATACTACCTCATACTTGAGGTAAGGCTTTGCCCAGCAGTGGGTGCTTACAGGGTAACTTTATTTTTTTTACTTTTTTTGTGAATTTCAAAATAGACGCTAACTAGTAAGTAATACAGTTATTTTTTAATCACACACATTTTCAACTATGATAAGCAATCTTATATCATTGTGTGCATACTTCAATAAATATCGTAAACCGGCACTATGAAGTAATGACGTTTTACATCGAATGATGTAATCTTGTATCTTTCCTCGACAACAGCATAGGAATGTTACCATACTAATTTATGCAATGCTTCCATTACGTAGATACTACACTTTTTGAGGCACTAACCTAGGAAGTCAAACTGACACGAATTCTTACGATAGCCGATTTTATATCACCAATAGAATATTTTGCGCGATTTATAACTCAAGCTTCATGTAATTAAGTACATACTTTCTTTTACCAATGCGGAGGGCAGCGGAATTGATTCAACACAATCAAACTATGTGACCTCATCTGCCGCAACCAGAAACAATGCTCTGTTCTCACGCGCCGATCCGAACGCTCCCACACAGAACCATCACATAACTACACACGAAATACACCCTTAAATAAATGCACTTAAAGATCAACTAAATAACGGTGGCTAACGACCGGCTCTACCGACTGTACTACTGATTGATCATAACGGGACTTGTATTTATCCAAATTGTGTTTAAAGACAATTGCATTTGTTTGTTGAAGTTAACGCTCTATTAGCCAGTTAAATCAACTGACTTTAATGCATGACTATTGGCGCTATCATTAGCTATATCAACTTATTTTAATCAAAAAACTTTACGGCTAAATGTAAGGGCACATTTTTTTTTTACTTTTCTTGAATTTCAGTAATGTCTGCTGTGCAGTTAGTTCTAACCCTTCCGTGTCGCTTCTCTTTTCAGTGACTCAATTTCGATAAATATTTTGCACATCTATGGATGTGTATAAATATGTATATCTGGAACTCAATTATAAGAATTACAATATGAGAATGGTCAGTTCAGTTACACAATAACTTAATAATATGTGATTGAAACCAATGATGAGTAACTGAGTGACTCCGAGTACATACTTCCACATCTAGCTTAACACTGGCACCCTTTACAGCTGTAATAAGAGTGATTTTGCTATAACAGTTAGATTTGCTCACGACTGTAACTACTAATCTGCAAGGTTGGAGTAAACACGATGCACCTTGGACACTAATATTCCCAATGATCTTCACGCGAGCAAACGCTGTTTGTTCCCACGTGTGTTACTGACATTTAATGGTTGAGAGACTCGTGTTATGCCTAGTTGTGAGCATTTTTGCAGTAACTAAGCCTTTGTTGATATAATTGATAATATTATAAATAACATCAAAACATAAAATGACAATAAAACCAAAGTAAGCAATTCACCAAATTCAGCTTTTATTTTTAGTCTTCACATTCGGTCAAATGTGTGAACATCCATGTTATACGACTGCCAACCTAGAGTATTCGTAATACTTTAATTTTCTGAAGTTGCATCGCAATGCCATTTTGACAACTCAACTAGCTGCTTGGAACTTGAATGGTGAACTGAAACTGGAACCGTTAATTGCCCGCTCTGAGTGTTAGGAAAAAATGGATGACTATCAAATAAATTTGATTCGCTTGCTGTCAAAATGTACGTTCAAGCATATGTGAACTCCGGTTAGATATGATAACTCACGATATCATGCCGATAACAATAAACTTATCGAATAATCGATGCATAGTAAGTTTTGCTTCTGATTATCGGAAGTAAAAAGCGGTCGTTGAGATTACTCGGAACCCTTCACCCTGCATAATAAGCTAGTCTATGTTTTTCCGACAGCAAATAAAATATTTTTTTCCTGGGATCTTGTTTATATAATTTCATTTGAGTCAATTGTTTTTGAAATTGCAGCATAGTTGCTTCCAGCGAGGGCGCAGTTCTAAGGAAGAAAAGCCTGACGTTCAAATACATTACCAGAAAGATCGCATATAAAAGACGTATAATGTAAATTGATAAAGGATTTCGTGTTGAAATAATCTGAAGCTTTTTGAAACAACAGATTTTACAGCAACTCAGTCATCGCGACAGTGCAGCTACAACAATGATGCGTATTGATTCGATGTAAATGTTCGTATGTATTGGCATATATTGGTCGGAAATAGGAATATGGGTCAGGGGAGTACTGGCTGGCAGGTAATCAGTACTTTAGCACTCGCGCACCAAGGCCGGTCCGAGGTCCCTGTGTCTATAGCACAATTATTAATGCACCGCCAAGGTTTGATGACATTGCTTCTGCTTTTTAAAATAGTTTTAGAACGTGTACCTACGTGTGTAGCAGCTAGTAAAGAAAATTGGTCAATATCGCACAGAATATATATGGATACATTATTTCAGCTAACTAGACAGCTGATAGATTTAACGACACTTAGTGGAAAATAAAGCTTTCAATCAAAGCGTTCACCCAATTTAATTATGTTTGGAAAGTAAGAAACTCAGAACTGATATCTACTTAAACTATGATTTGTATGTGTCAGTCTCACCTGCGACTCCGGTGAACATCACAACTATTTACTAGTATTTTCTCCAAGCAACATCGTGTTACTATAAACAATATCTGGAAAACCGCTATAAAACGTAATTGCAACATAACCCTTATTGTTTTCTAAACATTAACTTACAGTGTATTCTCGATGTAATTAACATTACCAACTTTACGGCTTAGTTATAAAAGGGACAGAGCGTTGCGAAAGTCAAGTAAGTCAACAAAATTACACTCATTTAGTGAGTGGATAGATGCCGTGACATACCGTTTCGTAGTAATTTTTCTATGCAATAGTTTGCAATTCTAGTTGGGCGAGCGATACTCGCAGCACGACCGGTTTCATAGCTCGTCGTAGCGGGCACAGGTTTAATTGGTATATATTTTCAGCAGCAGTGGATACGGTGCAAAAGATATCTTTTCGTTTTCTTGGAAACAGACTTTCTGAGATTTGGTTAAGCCTCGAGATAGTGGCGCAAGATTACGATGGCCGATTAATTGCATGCTCTACTACAGTCAGTTCAGTCAGAGCTCTTAAATAATCGTGGAATTGAGAAAATAGTTAAAAGGTTTGTCACATTAACAAACACTGGTAAACTCTTACATGAAGTACTAATTATGAAACCAGCCCAGTTGATGGTCCATGGTAGACTAGAAATGACTGTAAAAAGGTCAGATAATTCGGTAAGAATTTAGGAAACCCTTTGCAGTAACAATTATGAGACAGCCAAGATGGATTTAAATCGTCTTGTACCGAAGAAAATACATGAGAAACCCTATCGTTCATCAGCGGTAGCAATTAAAGCTACACTCCGCAAAAAGGCTGTAATTGGCTGACAAAAATACTCGTACATTCGCATCATCGCTTGCGCGTTTACTTGCTTCTAAGCTGCTGTTTTAACTAGACAAGCCGACCGTTTAAGGTGAAAAGTGTTGGTCTGATTGGCGGCCACCCTGCTCCATAGCTCTGTTGAAACGATGTGAACCGGGGCCAGTTCTGAGGAATGCCATCGGACATCGGCAGGCGTTGCGCCTAGTTTCTGTACCTGTGTTAGTTTTAGCCCATTTTGATAGGGTTTCCACTGCGTGTGGTTTGTTCACGCTTTGATTTGATCATAACACATTTTAGTAACCTAAAGCTGTTTTAACTAGACAAGCCGACCGTTTAAGGTGAAAAGTGTTGGTCTGATTGGCGGCCACCCTGCTCCATAGCTCTGTTGAAACGATGTGAACCGGGGCCAGTTCTGAGGAATGCCATCGGACATCGGCAGGCGTTGCGCCTAGTTTCTGTACCTGTGTTAGTTTTAGCCCATTTTGATAGGGTTTCCACTGCTTTGTGGTTTGTTCACGCTTTGATTTGATCATAACACATTTTAGTAACCTAAAGCTGTTCACAATTTTCGGAAACGTTAACACTATCCTCAGTAATAAGTTGGAAGAAATCTTTAATGTCGGAACGATCGTTACTGTATTATAGATTCCAAATGTAACGGCTAATGTAGAAGAAAAATAGAAATTCTCCCTTTCTCCCTTCCGTATATGCACAATGGACTTAATAACAGGTTTAATTTCCGATTCCCTATTAAAGTACAAAATCTCGTCGTCTTGACCCGATGCAGCTGATTTCATAAAGGGCATTCCCCTTCTGTTATGCAGTACAAGTCATGAGAGCTTTAGCTAAACCTCTTCAATGTTCCCATCCCTAGTACTTAACGGTATTTCCTGGCGTTTGTTGTTAGCGTCAGATAGTTTACGAACACGTATCATTATATCATACGTTTATTGACTTATTACTCTTTAATATCTACACCGCAAAATAATTAAAAGTCGACCAAGCATTATCTACAGATTTATAAAGTAACTCGTGTAAGTGTATTGTTCGACGATCAATAAAGCAAGATAATAAGTAATTATGAATATCGAAAACATTATTTTTGTAACTGATCGATAAATTAATCGGATTTTGTCACGTACGTTTCGTATCACGTTGCGTTATCAACGAAATGCAGAATTATCCGGTAGAATGTGAATAAAGATAAATATGTGCTACTGTAGGTGTGTTTAACTATTTCGAGCTTGCTCCTAGAATAAATGCCATAATAAATCATGTCAGAAAGATGCGATAAGATTCTATTCAGAGCTTAGCAAGAAATAAACTGCATAATTTCTTCTAAAGAAATACAAGCAGGAGTGGCCGTCATTTATACTTCTATGGTAAACAAGAAAGCGCTATAGGTAAATCTAAATACCTTCGACAGTATCAGACACATGTAACTGTGTGTCGCGCTAATCGTATCGCTCTCCGCTCTTATCTTGCAGTACAGTTCTCAAACATCGACGTAACAATTACATAAAAATGGCGTTCACATCGGCGTCGGCCGCGTTTCCCCGTCGATCGTGTAAACTTTCACGAAATCAAACAAAGAAATAGCGAAGCGTCTCATTTGCATCATTCCCACGCGGACAAAAGAATGACCCAATCTGTTTGGCAACTACAAATGATGTGTTACCCGAAATCCTATGGTCACGGTCCGCCTGGCTCGTGTGGTCTGCCGTAGTGAAGTGCTCTGTGCCCGGCCGTCATTCGATTCCAGTCGAGATTCGAATGCAGTTGCTATGCTACTCGTTTTAGAGACCATTTTAAAGAATTAATCAATTTTAATTTACGTTACGTCATAATAAGCTAAAGTAAGATTTTCAAAGTCGGAGGGAACAGGCCAATCGGGCCTAGTCTAGAGTCAAGAGCAAACCTATTTCTAATAAAAAAAATAAGTTAAAGGAGTTTAGCTTGCTACGAAGAATCAATCAAGGTCATAGTACAATTGTCGTCTATACATAACAGTCACTAGGTCAAGCGAAATATTAGGTCTCCATCAACTTAATATGGCTAAACTGCTTTAAAATTTTTAGTGGAAAACGCAACCTATAAATAAATAAGAAAAAGATGTAATCTATTAGTTATGATGCGAGAACACACTGCAGCACAACACTACCGAAGCAGCGACAGATCGCCTCCAAATTATACGTATGGCGACCTTTTTATTTGGTCCAAATTGTTTCTCATGACCCTTTAGGAAGCCTTCTAGATGCAAGGGGCAGGATGTGACGTCATTGGTGATGCCAATGACACATTCTGACCTTAGCTTTAATTATTGATATTACAAATTAGAAATAAGTGTAAATGTAGTAAAATAAGTCGTTTAAATATAGAATTTAGTTTAAGATTGTAGGTATTGATGTAAGTGCAGCTCGTTTATGTAATTTTATCTATACAGTAACAATCCATAAGGTTATATTAGTTACGGTTTTTATCACTAACAAAAGCAAGCAAGAGACGAATCGAAATTTCCTTTTAAAGTTTAAACCTTAAATAATAGAGCACTGAATACTATCATGAAAATAATGACATACTACTGCCGGCAAGTAAAAAGAGATGCGCAAATTAGTCGTTATCAGCGTTCGACCATTGAAAAGCGAACGTTGATTTGCATAAAAAACGCAATAAGCGAACGTGGAGTGACAACTGATAAATAAGTGTCGTAACGAAGAAAACAATAGAGGACTTTCTAGCTGCGCGTGCGACTCGACCCCCGCCTTTCCTACGGTTCCCCTATTGGCACTAAATTGGTACCGACAGCAATACAACTACATTATGTAAATTAACAGTATACGTAACGTTACTATGTAAACATAGATTTTCGGCATAAAAATAGCATTATCTTTTGTTTGGTTCTATGTATAAACATAACCTCTTTTGGAAACGAGGTTTACATTTTAAGAAAAAATAGAACCGACTTAATATATTTTTTGTGTCCCTTAATATACATACTTAACAATTATTAAAATACGGATACTAAAGATTTAATCCTAAAATTGGCATAATAACGGTACAGCACGTCGTTGCTGACCATAGGCTGGCCACAGAGAAAGCCTTTGACCTCCTCCAATAGGGCCTTACTAGGGCCACTATTTGTAGCAGTTTTGCATATAAGCGGTACGCTTACAGTTACAAACATAACTGTAGGAAGCATAAGGGCCTAGTTTGCCACTTACTAAGCGATCAGGTGCAAGATAGCCTATTGGGCCCATTTGAATAGGGAAGTGAAAAAATCTACATAACAACAATCAAACAGACATTTATTTATATAAGGTTACATTGTTCAAAAGAAGAATAAGCTACTTTAATTATATTTCGATTTTAAAAAGGAGGCCTGAAAAAAGCTGTGGTATTTAGAGAAATTTTACGATTGCGGAATTCTTCTTACCGAGTACCGAGTCATCATCGTCACTACACAATTTTTATTTTATTTTTCTATGTCCTTTTCTCATCAGCCAGCCTAGGATCTCACCTGATGGTAAATAATGCGGCCAATGCTGGACTTACTTAGGATGTTGACTTATTTACTAATTTCCTATGTTGGTAAAGTTCTTTTTTTATCTAAACTTGGTCCTTTAACCCGACTTCTACAAGCAATACAAGTAAATATTTAAAAACATGGCAAAAGCCGAGGCCGGCTGATCCCGTTGCCGCGGAGTAACGGGCGCAGGGTAATGAGAACGGAGCGGCTCAGTTATGCAGATGCTGTGTTTAGGGTTGACAACACTCGGATGTGGGCCTTCTTGATTAATGCCAGGGAAAAGAAAAAAGAAAAAATATCTGCTTTACTATGCGTTAGAGATGGCAATTGCAAATGGGTGAATCAACTTTTCTTTGTCCCAACGTGAAAAGTTGAGAGAAATAAAAAAGTTAAGGGGATCATGATTTTTACAAAAGATCCGTGTTCCTCAATTATTAATCAATCATATTCCAAGAAAGGGCACGAATTTTGATGTGTGATTTACGAGTAAATTATCTCAGTCCAGCCAAAGACCTAAAAATCAGTCCCCTGGGTGACCGTTATTTTGACCAATAAAATAACAAAAAATCGGTACATAAATAACTGTCTTAGCAAGATCTATTTAATAACATTCTAAATCAGTTACCACATATTTATTAACTATTAAGACTTTTTTTATATACCTGAAAACTATGTCTCTTGACTCACTAATCCAAAAACCAATCCTAAAAGTTCTTATAATTCTTTAGAAAACAGTCACATAATAAAAATACTTCTTGGGCTAACTTATCTCATAAACCTTTAAAGTTCTACATAATATTTTTCGTGGTACAATACTTGTCAGTGAAATAAAACACAGAAATCTGCGCAAAAACAGGGGGACAATATGGTTTGTCAGGAGACAATATGTAACCCAAGAGACAATAATATGCAAATAAACAACAATTTTATCAAAAAGTTTTACAAGCATAACAAATGTATATGCCTTTCTTTGTAAGAAAAGACAGAAATCACAACCGTAGCATCTTATTTCAAGGTTAAGCAGTACGTTTTGTCATTTCTCTACTTCGATTTGGGCTAACCTCAGTAGAGGATAAGCCTGAATAATATTATTGAATCAAGAGATCATTCTCGCTCAAGCTATTCATATAATGCAACTGGCAACTATCTAAGAGGCTCTTAATTATTTCGGAAAAACAGGTAGGGCATAAAGTTTCTGGGGTTTTGTGTCTTGTTATTGCCCTAAAACAGCTCGTCCTCCCGAATCTGGGCTGAAATGTAACACCTCTATCCCTTAAAAGGGATTTAAAGGAAATTTCCCTGTGCCTGATCACCTGAGTATCTGTCTCAGTGACTGAATACCTTCTGCTTCTTTGAAGTTGAGATTGGATGACCTTCCGGCTAAAATCCAATCTCAACTTCAGACAGTTAATCAAATCCATATCCTAAAAAACATCAGCTAAAAACTTGAAATTATCTCCAACGTCAGCAATACTTCATTCCAAAGCAACTTCCTCAACTCTTTAAACTCAGGTTTGATATTGCATGGACTACATTATTATTTTGAGGACTTTGGATCTCCCAAATACCAACTGACTGTTTGGATTCGGAACCGAGCCACAAGAGTTGGGGGATGCTGAACTTAGTCAGCATAAGCTGCTTAAGCAGTTTAATGAATTTCGAAGCCAATCCGGATTCGATTTCAGTATCTGAACACAAGACGTGAACGTGGTTTCCACCCTAATGTCATAGTCATAACAGTTTTAAGCACCAGATGCTATCGATCTACATTTCTGATGCGTACAGCTAAGGAAATCAACTCTTGAATTGAGTGACAATTGCTTCGTCGAGTCTAGGTGGGACAAATGATCCAACTAAGTGGGTATAACTTCGAGAACGAAAGTTCTAGATTGAAGATCTTTTATCAAAAGAGTAGAGTTCACCGGTGAGATGGGAAGACGACTTGCAACATAACTGCTTGCAACTGGTCTCTATAGAAAACTATGGGAAGGTTTATTATTAGCAATGGACATCCTACGGCTGTTAACGATGGTATTGATTACTACATAGGACCCGGACTTTTTAGGCAAATAGAATAGATTAAAGTCAGACAATATGGTCTTTCTTCGCCTGAATTATGTATTACGTAATTTACGTACCACATTTAATATTATGTATTGTTTGTTTCTCTCGATCTTTTTGTAAGTTTTCTCTTACAGCGCCTTTGTGTTTTGGCATGGGTGTATGATATAATTTCTCTGAGTAACAGATTACATTTATACTAAGTATAATCAAAAATTGGCTAAAATTACTAAGTATTATTGTAACAGGTATGGGTATAATATTTCAGACTTTATTATTTGGAGAAATAATAGTAAAACACTGTACATCCATCAGCTTTTAGGAACGTTATGTGTTGAACTTTACTTATAATGAGACGGCAAGATGGGATAAGAAAAACCACTATAATAAGGCTTTATATTGTTAAAACAATATTAAATTACAAGTTATTACAGCAAAAACTAATTATTGTATGATTAAATACACTTCATTGATACAATAACCGCGTTTTGTCTCTGGTGTTACCTCTTTTTGTCTCTTGAGTCACCTAAATAGTGAGGAAGGGGACCAGTAACTCCAAAGACATTTAGCCTTTAAAAAAATATAAACACGCCATTAACCACCAATTCACCTTCATTCATATTCTCACGTGATATTAGACCATATTGCTTATTGCATTTTAGTTCATAGTATGAAAAATAAAAGAAATACTTGGGAAAATGCGTGGTTGCCAGCGGAACAGTAAACGTACACTTGGCGTCACCTCTGACGGCGGATGAATTTGCCGAGTAAATTATCAGTCGCGAGAATAACGGACATGGTCACGTGAGACCTAGAACGTTTTCTGATAGGTGCAAGCTTTAGTTGTGCCATTTTAAAACATAATACTAAATATAAGATAAGTAAGTCAGGGGACAACAAAATAACTGCACTCCGAGGGACACAATTTCAAAAGTCTAAATACCTAAAAAATCGTTCAATTTTTCGGACGTCTCTTTAAACACGTGAAACTATGGGCTTTGTTGATTGGGATGCCATATAAGATTTATCTGCTGTCATACAGTTTTTTCACACCAGACCTAAAAATTAGAGAGAAACTTGCCGTGGGGACAGCAGATTTTTGTATGGGAGCCCAAAATTGTCCCCTGGGTCACCTAGCCAAAAACGAAAAATTGAATTAAAATGTTTATCAAAAAAATATTTTCATATTTCTTAATGATCTAAGTATAAGTTTATTTCATAAAATATATTGAATTAAGTCATTTTTTCCTGAAAATTTCTTTTGAACACTTGGGACACGAAAAGACAAAGAAAAGTTGATTGACCCAAATAACAAATATCGGTAGAAGACCGCGCGAAATAAATAAGACGCCACCTGCCATACATTTGGTCATTGTCCTTTGAACAGCTTTGCCAACGTCTGCATAGGTGAGTAGTACGGGCATTCACCCGGTTAGCAAGGTACGCGGGGTTCGATTTTCTAGCGAAGGCAAGTCGATTTTTAAGTTCAATTATGATCTTAAGTTTCTAGTCAAAGAAGCTTATTTAAGTGTTATTATTTCAAGTGATAATTACAAAGGAATATTTAAATTATTTTTTAGGTATGTCATACTTTAAAATAACTGAACTCAAGACAAACTGCTAGGCTTATATTATCTATCTTCTTGGTCCAGGAGATTACAAACATGTTCTAACATTCTATTGTCATTTGCAATTTTGACAGCCCTGCCAAATACTGTATATGCGCGTGCTTCAACGACTCGACTGCCAATCAGGAGTCACTCAATTCACAGTCGTATTTCCGAAGCAATAAGAGCGTGGGAGCTAGTGACACGCGGATCGGGCGCTTTGTTCAATTTACGATGCGCTCACGCATGGGATCTAGACTAGGCTTGATCCTTCTAAGTACTAGATAAAGCTATGTCTTTGATTTTACCTTTCATATTTTTAATTTATTTTTTAAATAAATATCACACTCTTGCGCAATTAAATACTATAACTACCTAACTATATAGTATAACTACATATATAAAAATAATATTCATTGTGTTTGGATTTTGGAACAGCGTTCAAGAATCGGGCAAGAGGAAGGGATGTCAAACCTCCTGTTTACGAATCTTTGCTTTTTAAAGCATATAGCATCAAAATCATAATTTCAGAATTAGGAATGTTAAGTATCGTTGGATTGATTTGGACTGGACGCGCGTGCAGGGCGTGTGGCCTCTGTGCGGTCTAGCGCTGCGTTGCGCGAAGTCAGTGTGTCTCCCCCCACCATTACTTGAAGTTTATTTAGCTAGTTTATATCCCGGCTGGTATATATTGAAAAATAATCCAACTTTCTTAGTTCCTATTGACATTTCCGCGGATGAAGCGGCCAGGAAGGAGTGATCAGCTTTTATTACCAGTACTTTGCAAGTTATTCTAATAGTTGACCTATCCGACCACCCCTTACAAAACTAAGGTTCAGTAGTTTTGAATTCAAATTAAATGATAATTTTTCAAAAGCACTCAAGGCATGCTCCACCACATAGAGCATAAAAAAGTTTCGCAGCGTTGAATCAATTGTAAGCTCTATGTATCTCATCAGCAACCGGCAAGCCGGCTTCTTTATCGCGTCTATTTTTACAATTAAAATAGGAAGACGTAGAATCGTGTCCAGTCGAGGTTGACTGTGCACTGTGCAGTGTACTTGCCCTCAAGGCCAGGCCTTCTCGGCATCTGAGGAATGCTTTCAGTGACTAATCGCCGAAGCATTCCTGGTTACTCGTCGGTCGCGAGTCGCAACGAGTCTGCGCTTCAGATGACTGATTTAGTGCTCTGTGCACTTTGGTCAGGGGTGGCAAACTTTTGGTTCATGTTTTGCGGGGATTCCGATCAGATGAACACGTTTGATTTAGGGGATTCATAATGCACACTGAAATTATAGGAAGCATTATCTACTATAGTAAATAAATTATAAGTATCTCATTATAAGTGAACTGTAATTGATTACTTTTCATGAGAATAAATTATTTCAATCTAAACCTAACCTAAAAACTGTATCCACATAGCTGGTTCTCTATCAATCTACATTATTAAAAATTAAAAAATACTAAACAAATTAGCTAAATTATAATAACATATTATAGGTGTGTGCCGAATGTACGACAAAATACAAACATAAACATGCAGCAGTCTGAGGAAGGCTTTCTCTAATAAAGGAATAAAGCAGTAATTAATTAGTAAGCTTCCTGGACTGAAATGCAAGGAAATTTCAATTTTAAAATCCTCAAAAACCTAGCCAGTCCTTTAAAGTGACGGGCCTCAATTCAATACTTACTAAACATATCAAAATTCAGGTTGTGAAATACCTGTGAAAGACATCTTTCATGTTGTGAAATTCAAAACTATTAAAAAAAGATAAATATTACGAAGTAGTTAGTATAAAAGTGTTCGTGTTTATAATAAGATTATTAAGTGTCGATGTAGCTAGAACCATCTTATTTACTTAAGATGCCAAGGTCATTTTAAGATTCTCGAATACATTATAGTAAGAATATTTATTAGTTTCACATCTACTGCTTACGTACGTTATCACACTCAATTGTTATAAAGATATGGCTAACCACAGCACGTGAATATCGAACGATTTAATAGAATCGGCCGACCTTGAAGATAACTTCACAAGTACTTATAATAAAAGTAGATTCAGTGGGCTCGATGGAACTAGGTGAACGGAACGAATAACACAAGACACGCTCTATTATGCCACTCTATGGTAAAAAAGAATACTGGTAATAAATCTCTATGAATATCGATTATTATAATAACTAGACAATGTGGAAGTGAAACATCGTTGATTTTATAAACTATTTTGTAGCTAATCACTTATTGATAACTGTACAATGTACATTGTGTACATAATCTTTACTTACAATTTGTTTATTATTTCGCGCGTCAATTATACTACGTGTAGTCCAATTGTAATCGAATGAGCGCATGTGTATAAAACTCGCCAACGCAGTTGCATCGGATAGAGTGCATAATTTATTGACCTAGTATATGTTATTCTCAATAAGTAATGTAATAAATAATTATATTATCCCTAAGCTTAATATTCACTTTTACCTATTAGTGTTAGGCGCAGTAGTAAACGTACTAGGTGTACTCCAATTGTGTCAAGTGGCAGCCGTGACGAATAGCGAATGAGCGCATGTGTAAACAACTCGCAGGCGCAGTTGCATCGGATCGCGATGCATGCCTTATCGACCTAGTATCAATTGTTGTCAAGCAATAATAAAGTTATAATACCAATAAATATATGTATACCAAATCCCATTAAATAATAAATAAAGAATAAAATTCAATTCACACATATGATGCTGTACCTATTACTTGTACCTACGCAGCAGTATCATACGTTGCATAGATAAGGTATCATACGCACAGGATTATAATTTAAAAAATAAACAATTAAATTACTCAGTTCAGATAGTTAAAATTTATATTTGTTAGTATGATTCCTAGTTCCTTTGTCAGAAATGAAAAGTCAAAGTAAGTCGCCACCCAACGCCTAGGAGCAAAGTTCACAACTTTCCACTCTTAAATAAAAGGCAGATAGCTCATTAATAAATAACACAGCACGAATGATCAAGACAAGAACTTACATCTTGTTTACAAACTTCGTTTACGTGTAACGATACTGTTTACATAATAGACGCGTTACAACCGCTCTGTCTCGATACGATACTTTCCATGAGATTCACTGGCGACATGTTGTTTCACTTGCGACATTTCAAAAATAAAAACAATTTTAACCCATACATACACCTACGAACGAAACCCTTTTATTTTCGAATTTCGTATATTTTTTCCCATTTCGATTTCCGAATAACATTATTTTTTGTTAGGACAAAAGTGCCAATAGTTTATGTTGGTTGTCCTACTTAATTGCTTCTAATGACTTCATAAATGGGTACGCTGCTCTCATGGTCAAAGAGCATTACTCATCAACTGTTTTAAACAGCGGCACTACGAGAAAATATACGTATAATTTAGTTACGACGACGGAAAGATGAAAAGGCGTAGTGAATGCTTAATATTTTTATTTTCTTATATAAATTGCACTTTTATTTTCTTTTTAAATTAGACACCCATCTAATTCGGACATATTTATTTCGTTCATAACTATCTAAATACCAACAGTTATCTGTACTATATGCACGCAAAATTATGTCACATTTGACGTAATTGAATTGAATTCCAGCCGATAGTAGTCAGCGATTGCATCGGCCCGGTGAAATGAAAGTAACAATCGGTTTATGAAACGTCTCGGAAGGTAGGTAATCTAATCGGACCGGTCGTTACACAACAAAGAGCGACTCCGAAACTAAAACAAAACAACGCAACTAATCACTTGAACTGTGTAATAGTGCGCGTAACGATCGAAGAATTAGAATATGAGCTGAAAACGGAAAAAACACAATTTTCTTTTTCAGAATACGGAACAGTAAACTAGTGGCACCATGCTAGAACCAAAGGATAGACAATTGTGAATGATGTAAACTATCTACAATAATAAAGTCATGTTAGTTAGGTACACCACTTAACTCGAAAACGGGTGGACGGATATTCATTGAATTTGTCTTTGCCCCGAAAAGTACATAGGGAAACGAAGTTTGATCCATGCAAACATCGATAACTTACATGCTACCTAAAATTAATCGTCTACCATGTAAGTTGCGGTAAGTAACTATACATTTCGATCTTTGATTGTAAAACAAGAGAAACCCATAAGACTATAAAGGCAGATTTAGAAATCTGCAATTGTTATCCTCTTCACGACTCGACGTGTAACTCAGAACACGTTTAGTGCTGATATTAGCCGCGTTATGGGAAGTAGGAAGCTAGTGCGCACGGACAAATAAAACATTCTACTTTCTCCGTTTGTTTTGTACGTACTTAGCTTAGTACTAAGTTACGCCGTGAGCGCATGTAACAATGACGCTAGGTATTAACGTCTATTCGAAGACGAAGTGAGTAAATAAATAAACGTATTGGAAGAAACAGATTTCTTACACTATGAAAAAACCTATATGCTAAGATAAAACTCTAATCTCAGATAATTTAGGTCATTTTCAAATGTAAACGGATCTACTATTAAATCAACTCCTACAGATTGGAAGCTGAGTACCTGTACATATTTGTGGGAGGCGCCATCTCTATAACATGCGCACACGCAAGTGTAAAACAAAAGCGTCGACCGGCGAGTTGCGATAAACCGTTACGTAAGACGGGGATTGTCAAAATGTCGCAAGAGTAGATCACGTACATCGTCGGACCACGCAAACAACAAACCATACCGTACAGTTTTGTAATAATTTTAATAATTACTGAACCAATCGATGGCAATACAATCAATCCAGATAGAAATCAACTTCAAATTTTAACATACAGATGACACCTCATTCTCTTTCCGTAATACCAGCTTGTTTCTACAAGTAAGAGATCATTTCAAGCCTACAAAAGTATGTTGCTCCATTCACTTTTGTAAATTAAGCATTAAGAAATATTTGAGATCAATGCATAAAATCTATCAATTGCAAAAATAGAAAGAGTTCATCATCGTTTGCTGTTAATGATGCAACTGACAAAACTCAGCCTCTCGTTTCTCTGATTGATTAAGTTCGCATCGATTTGTTATTCAACAAAGGTCTGGTTAGATTTGTATTCGATACACGTTATCGTTTAAACGCATTCCGAGATCGATACTTCTAGGACCTTCACTCTGACATTCGGCTGCATTGAGCTCTTCATTTTGACCATGTTCTGTAGCTGTGGTATATTTTAACGTAACACCTCAATATAAACGGGGAATAACCTTGATACAGTTATAAAATGTCACGCTCGTGTGCTAGGCCAACTTGAAAAGTTCGAAAATAATTATTTTCAAATAAAATATTTAGCAACATATAAGGAAGGAAGAAAGAAGCAATGAAAGAAACGAAAAGCTCCAACGGAATGTAAAAACTAGGTAGATGTTTAATCCAACAAAACTATTGTAGCGTTAAAAAAAAAAGTCAACAAAATAGCTGACGGTAGTAAACAACTTGAACTTACTTTCGACGAATACCGTGTCACCAAATGGTACATCGGTGCTCCAAAATCGTAGTCACAAATTGAACAATGAGGCGACGGCGACCGAAAAGAAAATTAATTTAGGTATTGGTGTCGGCCATTGAACCCTCGATTGTGAAACGCTGAGCGATTGCGCTCAACTCGACTGTTTGTGTAATACACGGGCACAATACTCCGCCACATCAGCTGGCCCTCGAAATGCTCACCTATGGCGAAATCTGCTTTCAATTATCTTACGGATCCTTTGAGGTCAAATTTTTGACACGAAGACTCAGTAATACTCGTCTTAATTCGTACCTATCAGGTCGGCCATACAAAAAAAACATTATTGTGACCATCACATATGATATTTATTTATTAATCCTCTATCTATTCTTTTGTTAGTTGTTTTTGTTCAACCACAATAAAACGGCGAACGGCTGGCTGATCTTTATCGACCTTAAAAGCTGACCTTGTCAAAGGCGTCGATATTGCTGTTTACGTTCCTACACAGTTACCGACACACATCATAATCTTTACCACAATGAGCATGAGTGCGTATACCTGCACATTAACATTTCTAGTTAGATAGTAGTCAAAGCCAACAAGCCATTCGAAACAATCAACGGTTTAGTTTAGACTTTAGAATGGACTTAACATAATCGATCGATCCAAAACCAGTATAACGACAAATTCAGATTTTATGTGAGCGCTTTACGACCATTGGGCAACAATGACAAAAATCGCGGAGAGAACACACGGACGCAGTCGGTAATTGGAAAATGAGATCTCGTATGGAACGTGGCCCGAGGCAGCATGAATGAAAGCCGCTCACTGACATAGCACTACCTACGGCCGCGCGGCTGTGGCACTTCCAGTAATCGCCTGGGTCTCCGAGTTGTGAGCTATACATCTCGCACTGGCCTTAGCCGAGATATAACTCAGCAGTACGTCGACGCGCAATGTATGAGGTCACTTAAGAAAAGTTGCTTGTGAAGAATGCTCGATCCGTGAACCTTTAAGGATATCGACATCCGCCGAACGAGTTTTTCCAGTCCGTATCATCGCAATATCACGGTTATTATTGAAACGCGCGCCGCAGCCGCGACAGGTAAGTAAAGTATTTATCACGAGAAATATTTACCTAGTGTAGCGTTATCTTACAAATATTTCGTAAAGGGGAGATTAAACGCGGTGCGTGACGATGTGTGAGTACCTATTACGTGTCCACACGTTAAAACAACACATAACTATTCTAGTAATATTATGTAGGTATGTAGTTTAAAAAACTAGCAATGTATTTACTACATCAAAAAAACATAGTACTATTACTAACAATTTATAATCCTATCAGAATCGATTACAAAAAGCTTACAAATAAAAAGTTTTAGCGCGCTGCCCTTTATAATTTTACCTTCAACTTACATGATACTTTTTACTCTTCGGGTTCTTGACTTCATGGTGAAATAAAACGAATACGTATTTTATACAAGTAATTGGCAGTCTTACTTGTTTTGTAACCGCTTATGGACAGCCTTGAGTGTGAGCTAAATATGCAAATACCAAACTATTCTATTGTTTAAAGTTCGACCGCTATAAATAGATGTTAAATGAAATCCTGTCGTCTATGTGTAGCGTAGCGTGTCATTGATCAAACAAAAAGAGGTCCAATAGTACAATAATGCCATGCAATCACACCGTGCAATACAGAAATATAGTTTAGAAAGTTCAAGCGACCGAGTCCGTTCCGATTGTATCTTGCAGACCCATTCCTCTTACGGTACACACAACGTATTCGTGGGTAGAGAGATTTACTAACACAAATATTAAGATCCGACCAGTCCACATTTGAATCTATCCGAGACATGGTGCCCGATCCGTCACGGCTTTTGTGATCTCTACCGTCGTCGAATGAACGTATCTGTGATGAAAAATGTTGTATGAGACGATTCGTTATACGTAGATACGCTTACGTAAGCTCATTTATTATGAATGTCTATCATCTCCAACGAATATTACATGCAGGTTAAGAATGTATAGTGTTGTGATATCGATATTTTATCGAATTTAATCGGTATCACCAGTATTTATCATTTCTCTATACTCTATACCTACTACATATTGTGGATCTATTATCAAAATTACTACTTATTTCTGAAGTTTACGCGAATACCTACGACTAATTTATTAAAAACTTATAAAATTTTACATCCTGAACACTTAACAGCGTTCGTTTTTAACGTGACTACCTAAAGTATCGAAATATTTATAATAATAAAAAAATTGGTCGTTTGTAGACTGCAATTAATTGCGAATTTACTTGATCTATAGAAATTACTTTTTCTGAAGATCTGGGTACCTTCCCCCTAATGAAATGCATACTTCTCAAAATCATACATACCACTGACCTATGCTACTTAGCTCAACACAATCAGTATTAAATCAAATCTCTCAATCAAAAATTTCCATCAAAAAGCACAAGACGTTTTTAGGCGGACCGAAACCATCGATCCAGCAACAAAAGTACTTTTAAATATGGAATCGTACAATGCTACGTCACTGAAGAATTGCTGTTTGAATTCCTGAACGATGCAGCTACATAATAAATATCTCGTCTCATAAAATATTGACGCCTCAGTTCAAGGGCGCTGGCTGAAGTCTGAAAGTCGTAGGAAGCGTATTACTGAGGGCGTAGCGTGGGTGTTCTCGTAGTCGCTCGTAGCGCGTAGGGTTGTAGCGCTGACGCTCTCGCCTACAAGCTACGAGGTAGGCGTCGGGGTTATCGAGTTAAGTTTACTGTGCGGGGGCAGATTGGCTATTTACTGTTTAGTATTTCGGATAAGTTAAATACTAAAGTTACTGTCTTTATTTCATCAAATAAAATAAAACTATTATTTGCTTTTTATTCTAAAGCTAGCGATCCCGGCGAACTTTGTTTCGCTGCCATCGGCGGCCCCGTTCCCGTTCCCTATGTTTTGACACCGTTTAAACCTTCCTTAGACTTTCATGAATATTTCAAGACCAAAATCAGCCAAATCAGTTCAGCCGTTCTCGAGTTTTAGCGAGACTAACTCAAATAGCAATTTATTTTTATTATATAGAAGATAAAATATTCAACGCCTGCCGAGACGAAAAGGACTGGAAGCCAGAATACTAAAAATCTAGAGTGACATGTAAGTTTTTGACAAAGAAATTCAATCAATAATTACAATGGGAGCATGTAGTCTTTATTAATAATACAGAAACAATTAAATACAAGTAGGTACATCTTGGAATCGCACGTAACAGTCTGATTCGTCAAAACATGCTCAACAGTAAACGCGCAAAAAGGTGGTGTCATTACGGACCGCCTTCCGAGAGCTAATTGAATAAAACTGGCTTGAATTTATTTTCCGCGAGTGTACAAAACAGTTATACCGGGCGATCATCAATCGTAAGTGTCACACATATGAGAGAAACGGTCACATAATGACATTCACCGTTTTGAGACGATGCCGGAATCAACAATATTAAAAACGGAAAAAAGTCCGTGACGAACGGACAGTATTCACCTACGCGTCGTAAATCATGGTAGTTTGTTAATATTGGAAAAGATTAAAAAAACGGACTTTAAGCGTTAAGGTTGAAGCAGATTTAACCACTCGTAAAGGGCATCAGTATTCTTTGTATGAAAATATACTGCAAGCCAACGCAACCTATAAAATTCGTAGCGTAACCATCTCGGATCGTCATCAACCCGGGAACCACGCAGGACCAGCGGTGCATGCGTTGTCGCGCGCTTACGGCTAGTCGTTCGATGTTCGTCGACTATCCGTCCACTCTGTCAAACGTGGTGTCATTCACAAGAAGGTCTGTCATAAGTTGCTGGAAACGCGACACATGCGTCTGCTATCCGTAGTTGATCCAATGCCGCGGCGTCGCTGATCCCTTGACGTGCTTTCGTATGGTTGATGCTTGTTTGATGTCAATACGGTGATGTTCCCTTTACGAGTGGATAGATATGCTGTAACATTTAAGTTATTTTTCATGATTGTTTATTATAATCTATGTAGTGCGGGCCTAGGAAAATGTTTGACAAAGACATACAGTTTCACTATATAGAAATAATTCAAAAATAATCCATCGCCACTGCAGATGTTAACATTCAAATTACAGATAAGATCAAAGATAATGTATTTGCAGAGACAGATATACAAGGATGGAAACACGAACTCGTTATGTTTCGCGAACGAGCGACGCAATTTTTTACGTAACTGAGCGATTATGAAAAAGTTAGACTGATGCCGCCATTACGCACCATCTTGCGCCCAGCCATTTAAGAAGCTTGTATGATCACAGATTTTTAACAACTTTACTTAATAATAAGAGGTGCAGAATACTTAGTTTACGTTGTTAGATTACGTCTTAAATATTATTATCACCAACAATAAATTCACATCATCTGAAGTACCGTTGATAACAATAAATGTGTGAGTACAACTAAGTAATACACCACGAGTAAATCTCACGATTGTTTAATACCGTGTATTGTGTAAGACACTAAATATAGTGTTACCCACTTTGTTTTCTGTTTACAGCACGTCCATCAACGGTTATAAATAGAAATATGATCTGCAGCCGCTCGGATATTATCAAATGAATAATATTATGATCAATGCTAAATCAATTTAGGCTCGTAGCCAAATTGATGCGAAAATAGACAAAGCGTCTTAATTCGTACTCCTATAGAGTATATAGAACCTGCTGGAACGAAAAAGCAACTCGAATCGACGAGAACCGACAAACGAGACGTGGTATATACAGCACCGTCTCTGGTTATCATACATGGTTATGTTAGTTAGAAGACCCAATCAATAATGTAAATGTTGCTCAAATTAATATGCTATTTATAAATTTTAAACGGCTAGCATGACTCTAAAAAAAAAAGTCTCCATAACCAATCCTAAGAGTAATAATTCGATTTATTGACGTCAATGTCTTAATTAATTATAGGTACAGGTAGACAAAATGAAATAGACAGATGGATTAATACATCTTCCGAGCAACATTAACCAACATTCTTCTTCAAATAACGCTTACACTTGATATATTTATCGGTGACACCTGCATTTCTCAGGCAGAATTTTGTTGTAATTAATTAAAATTGGCAAAACGGGTATAAAGTGTTTTTGCTCGAATGAATTTTTATTTATTGCCACAAAAAGTAATAAAGTAGCGTACAAGTGCGCGCTTTATTAGCCTGCGTATTTAGTGATGGGATAAAAATTCGAATCGAGTCGAATACCCGAAAAAAAACAAGTTCTTAGTTCTAATCAATCACCCTTGATTTGAGTTGATGATTTGAATCCACCGAAATATATTTTATCAAAATTAAATAAAAAGCCTAAGGATCGAAGTATAAAAAGAGCAAATTGTGAATTTACTGGAGGGGTGTAAGTTAGAGGTAAGAAAAAATAGAAAGAAAAGAAAGAACTATGAAACTGTCTTGACAATTTAAGTGATGATCCGAATAAACCAGAATAAACATAATATCTTATTAGAATCGAATTTCTACTGTCATCATTCGAATTCAAATATGACTCGTCCCATCTCTACTGCGTATACGCATACCGGTCCGAGAACCAGTCCACGGGTGAACTAAAAGCTGAAAGTTTAAAGAGCGGTCTGCGTCGGTACATCGCCGGGTATTCCGAGGACGTCTCCAATCGGCCGTGTAATAATCGCTCGTTGGATGAGCAACGCTCCAGACGGGTCGCTTTTGTCGCAATCGTTTTGCTGACGATTCGATGACACTAAGTAAACTCAATGTTGAATAGTTTCATTGTTCGTTTGTGAACTGAAAATTGAAACGAGAGGTTTATTCAAAATCAACAAATTTTTCTTAACCTAGCGTCAATTCAACTTATAATATTTTTTTTAATTGGTGTACTGAACAAACGTGTTTTCTTTCTTCCTTCCTTTTTATATTACTTTACATTTACAAACAATAAAGGCTCGGTTCCGTCGTCTTATTTTAACTATAACAATCTACAAATAACTATCAGACTCCTTATGTAATAGACGACGACCTAATGAGGGACGGTTAAATCTCTTCTCGCAGGTACTCCTTCAAAAATAAATAGTCGCAAATGTGTGACAGGTCTAAAAATCGCGACAGATGAACGCCAAGTGGGTGCGATCTATGTAAATACCTACACGCTGCCTGGCTGAATACTGGAACGCTTTCGAGATGCTATCGACGATGCCCCGCGCCACTACAGACAGAAATGACAATCATTAGCCTCTTTAGTTTCGTAATGATTTTATTACACACATAAGCACCTCGATACAGGTTTTGGGCATCACTGTGATGCTATCTCCCGGGCATCGGACTGTGTGTTCTTCGGGCATCTATTTACTTCGAATTTTAAATGAAGCAAGCTTTAGGAGTTGCTTCACGCGAGGTGACCGAATAATCCATAAATTTAATCAAATATTTTGATATCTTCGTTAATTATTATGATATCGCCACTATCAAGTTAAGTGTGATTCATAAAACCGTTAATTTTAAATTCCTATTCTCTTCTTTTTTTATCCTTCGGTTCTATTATAAACTCATACGTAGGCACGAGAAAAGATTCAATCCACTCAACTGCGGAGGATGATTTGTGCGCGTCTGAGCTACTTAGTTACGTATTTGTTATTTTCTGGCCTGTCTTCTGCGTATATCAAGAACATGCCTTTTTTGCTTGATTCTTAAGCTGAGTGTGGCCTGGGCTTTAAAGCGTCTAAATATGAAAAATGAACTTCAAACAGCTGAAAAGTTTAAACTAACGTCAACTAATGTAAGAAACAATTTCATGAAAAATATGTTTGTAGAATGCATTGAAAAGGCGACAAATATTGTAGTTTTTTAGGGTTCCGTAGCCGAATGGCAAAAAACGGAACCCTTATAGTTTCGTCAAGTCTGTCTGTCTGTCTGTCTGTCTGTCTGTCTGTCTGTCTGTCTGTCCGTCCGTATGTCACAGCCACTTTATTCTGAAACTATAAGCATCACATAGCTGAAACTTGGTAGGTAGGTGTATTTTGTTCACCGCTTTCCGATTCAGATACAAAAAGTAAGAAAAAATAATATTTAAGGGGGGGCTCCCATACATGAAACTAAAACCTAAAAATTTTTTTTTACTCAAACCTATGCGTGTGGGGTGTCTATGGATAGGTCTTTGAAAATGATGTTGAGGTTTCTAAAACCATTTTTTCTAAAAGTATAAGGTTTGAGATATAGACGCTTCCAAAGTGGTAAAATGGGCGTCCCCCCCCATCTAACTTTTGAACTAAGAAAGTGAAAATTTTGAAAAAAATGTATGATGTAGATCTCAACAAAAACTTGCAACGAAAATTGGTTTGAAGGAGATCGAACCAGTAGTTTTTGAGATATTGCACATTTTTATCAACCGCAAATATAACTTTGTCTTTCATACAAACACTATGAAAAACAAAGTTATTTTTGCTGTTGCAATATATTGTGATGTTTTCGTTAAGTGAAAGTAAGTGGACCCTGAATTCAGTTAAGGGTGGCACGGCGGAACCCTCAGTGCGCGGGTCCGACACGCACTTAACCGGTTTTTTGTCATAAATAACATCAAAATAATGTCATATTTAAGTAAGCTTGTTTGTAACTACAAACAAACATCAGTCAGTAAGTAAAAAGGAGACAAACAGTACATTATAAACACGTCAGAGTATAATATATTACTAACAAAAAGATAATAGTCACTAAGTCTAAAGAATAAATGCATTCGGGGGCGGATCATACATAAAATTATCATAAAACATGATAAAAGAAGTGTTATAAATTATATTAGAAATTATTTATGGCGCTAGGTATTTACCGTGGTCAATAGTGATGAGTTGTTTATTACATCAAAGACAAATCAAAGTGTGAAATTGATTCTTTTGTGAGGAGAGTAAATAAATAAACATAAACATTGTTTCTAATGATTTTAAACAGCAGCAAGTACACGGGTATTGATCAAATTATTTACCACTTTTTACTGATTGTTTATTTTAACTCCATAGGCTCCACAATAAGGGGCCGGCCGGTCGGCACGGAGCCCAGTCAAAGCGCGCCGCACCGAATGTAACTGTGAAGCGGCTGCGTGTCAATAAACTTGATTCGAAAGTGGAAGACGCTCCGCTCCGACTTATATAAGCGGCCAACAATGTGCCAGCAGCCGGGGAAGATCGGCCGGACAACACAGAGAGGACTCTAGCAAACAGAGATCAATGTTTTTGGTAATACATACATAATAATAATAGTCCCCCAAGCCGATTTCGACTACGGTGGCCAGTCACAACGACTAACCGACAGCGCGGGACATATTTTAGTGCACAAGTGTGTGCGCAAACACAGGTGCACTCTCTATTCCTTTCACTCTCACAGCCCGATGGGACAGAATTCTGACACGACCGGAGAGAGATCGGGCGCAGGACCAACGGCTTTACGTGCTTTCCGAGGCACGGGGGTAAAACACCGCCAACTTCCAAACTCCAGGCTACCCTGAGAAATTTTAAACAGAAAAACCCAGGTATACATTTTTTGGCCCGACCCGGGAATCGAACCCGGGACCTCTGGCGCAGCCGTCGCTTTAAAATGCGTCCCTCTCACCGCTGCACCACCGAGGCAACATACATAAGTCTGCTATAAAGCAGAAAACAGAGGTTACACCACGCACTGGCAATGGATGGAGATCATCTTTGTACTGCACATATCCATGATCAATGTATTGTGCATTGATCTATCTATTTTAAAGATGCCTTAAAATTTTTGGCAAAGTTGAAACCAAAGGAAAATGATGAAGTGGTCCTAGGCAGAACAAGAGTTTCGGCGTGAAATTAAATAAAACAATACAGCGGAATAAATGAAATGCATGGATAACAATAATACCAGGGAAAAAAGTCTAGGAACTAAATACGTAGGTATAAAAGCAAAGAACGTATTAGATAACTAAGGACATATTGGGTAAGTTGCGCAGCAGCTAGACCTTAAATGTGCGTTTGGTAAACAATCAATGCAAAGCCTATATCCTGAGTCCTGACATAAGCTAGCTTATCTTTTTGAACTACGTCGAAGAGTAGACACAGATTAAGCACTTGCCCGAGCAGGTCATGTCCGTCAAATCAAACGTCAAAATTGATCCGCAAAGTAAACCACCTATCAAACGTGGCCGTAAGTATTGTTCTCCAATTTCATCCGAAACCACTAACTTTTGACCTTAATCTGTAGCAAAATACAGGCCGTTTTGCTACATCGAGAGTTTAAAATGCGAATTAACAATAGCGAATCTCAATTTGGGATCCGGATGGTTACAACTTACAAACGATCGATGTCAATCACCTCTATGAGGATACGGGGCCATGAGTCTTAAACTATTTTTCGTTAGTCACGTCAATGACCATAGACTCGCTCCCAGAGAAATCTGACGTCATAATCATCTACATTTTCTGGTAATGTGCCTAACTTGAATCAAATACCTAGAATATAGAGAACGTTTGATTAGTAAATTGCAATAACAAATTAGGTCACATTACGCATTACATAGCAGTAGTGCCTTTTTAACCATTGTATGGTTAAGTTAGACGTGACCAGAAGCATGTTTATAATTATAATGTATCCAATAAATATTTAAGACATAATTATTTCATAAATGTAATTTTGATTTTATGGTGTTTTGTCACTATACAAACTAAAGGCAAGCGCCCGGATAGCGTTAGACACAGGGTTCGATTTCTTGTCTATAACAATTCCATTTTACAAGTGCAATTTATAGTACTAAGGGCTGATTTTTCAATGGTCAGATAAGAAATTGTTTTATCTGACCATTGAACAATCGGCCTTAAGTTTGATAATTATTTTGTTCAAATGATGGTATGCTAAGTAAAACATGCCCTTCTGTAGCTACAACATCAAGTACAACTTCAATAATAGGAAACATTTAAAATGTTGAATCCTCGATATAATTGTTTGTAGAGTGTTTTAGAGTAGAGTTATAATTTATTGATATTTCATCGTTGGATCGTCTGCTCAGTTTAATCTTTGCATTCACTTACTGAATACACGTCTCGACACGGCTGTGGAACTCGACAATAGTCCAGTTATTTGCAAAGCCGCTATTTAAACCAATCCCAGAATCATTCGCACATTGAACATGATCATAGTTCAACAAATTCAACTTTATTTGATCAATTAATGACAAATTACGTACGCAAACTAACTTAAACAATACGTACTTAGACATAATTCTACAGCAGTTGTGTAAACATTGACAAACTTTCTTTTAATTTCGCTGTCGACGTGTTTAGGTAAATATTATGGACTGTTTGCATACATTAAGCATTGTTATGATGATTTTATGCCCTTTACGAAAATATTTATGCATTCAGCTGCTATCGCGGACGATTATCTATGTAATACGCAAATAAAGATCGCTAATCTCACAATGACACCTGATGATATTCTAATCGAATGCGATAAGTTGACGTTTCGTCACAGGTACTTTGGATATTGTCTTTATTTGTGTCAAATTTTAAATTTTGATGGCATTGGTTTATTTGCTTGATGACACAGAATCTTTGACTATTGCTCTACCTAGACCGCATGGATTTCTTTTTACTATTTAAGTAGTTCTAAACAAGTAAATAACGGTTAATTTTTATAAATCTTTTTCTCATGATTCATGATCTACTTCGTGTTTCTATATTTTTTTTCTTAAAAAACATCAAATTTATAGTTTTGTATTATTTTAATAATTTTTAACGCCATTTTAATGTTGATGCGCAATTGTTTAGTTAACAGAAATTAGACTGCGCGCTGCCGTAAATCAAACAAAAGAGCGCGAAACGAAAGACGATCGCGCTCCGCTCTGAGCGCGGCGAAAGAGCGCCTAGTAAAAACGACGGGTCAATAACTAGACAAAGGCTCGAGTAAGATTGTGTAGTTACTCCGATCGGCCTCAAATACTTTACGGTGGGTTTATTAATTAAAGCGGCCGACCTTGCGGGCTGCGCATCAAGGAGGTCGGCGGTGCGTGCGGGGCGCCCCTCTTCACCGCGACTCGCCCCGACGCGCGACGTCTCTCATTGACCTTCCGTTATCTGCAATAGGATTGTCGTATTATCGCTGCTTTGTTGAGCAGAGGAACGTTGATCTTTTTTATGCACTTGCTTTTTTACTTTTTTTTATTATTAAAACAGGTAAAGCATTAACAGGTTAAGAGTTTAGATTCACATTCAAAATTGGAAAGTCGAAATAATCAATTCCAAAAAGCAGTTCGGAACACTAAATCACTCAAAATAAATCAACAAGAAAAAACTAATGTAATCGACAAAGAGCTTTAAAAGTCGTTCGGTCGCCAAGCAATTATGGATGCTAAGAGGCGAATCTACAGTAAGCCGGTATACATGACGTATCATACCAACACAAACACAGAGTATCTCGGAACAATCGCAGAAGAGCGCGAACGGGCAGATCACTCGAAACCGCACCTTAAGCTCATTGTCAAACCGATTACAATAAACAAACAGGACTGACGCGGTTGGAATCTTGTCAAACAGGCGAGTTCGAGCGTTGACTTATTGCCGGTAGGGCATTTCTGGCTGCGCTCCAGACCTTCCAATTTCAACCTTAAATGAAGAGGCAGATGGTGGAATTCAGGTGTGTGGTCAGGTGGACAGGTAAGACACGACAGTCGCCTACGGCTGGCGCACACAGCCGCAGCGCCGCTACCATAAATAAAAGATTCCTACAGAAACAATTGTTGCGTAGAGGTGAGTTAAGGCCTCGGTGAATGTAGTCGGCTAATCGCCGTGAACTGATCGCGAAAGTAGGTGACCGCCCGTGATTGACGCTCTTGCAAAACCCCGTTCGATGACATTTAGAGTAGACGGACAATGCGCTAAACCCTCGATAATTATGAAATGTATTTTGTTTGCGGCTCGGTGCGATGTTTCGTAACGCACATATTAGCTTCAATTATATGGAAGTTGGCAACGTCCATACAGGTTTCGCTCTCTTATGATTATGAGCACATCTTCAATTAATTTTGGTTCGCAACGTAGATCTTGTTGCTTTACCTGTCAAAAATATTTAAAGGCATTTTTAGCAAGACTTTATTTAATTCTTCTACTAAAGAGAACATTGTATGCCAGTCGAGTCTTCGACACATTGTTTTGTCCGATAGTACAAGCTCCACGGAATCTCTGTTCCGAGATAAAGCCGCTCTACTTAACCTCTCCATACACACAGCCGCGTAAACGTGAAACAATACGGTGCACCAGTACACCGCTAAAATACTACCACAACCTCAGCACCGTTCCATTATAGACCTTAGTTCTAAAGCCATAGCGACTATCGGAACCATTCCGACCGGTCAAACAAAGTTTCGTGATAGAGCTACATGCACGCACACAACCGCACAGTTTACGTATTCACAACACCGGCTAATGTGTGGGAATGCTAGGGAAATTTATAACACTGTTCATCGCTCCACCGTAATTCACAGTTTTGTTGCATTTTAAAAAAGCAAAGCACTTTTATATAGGATTATCATATTATCTGCGGCAGATGTTATCACTCGTAGCGCGAGCAGACGCTTAGCATATAATGGTCATATTTCTTGTCAACAACTTAATACAATTTTGGAGAGGTGACTTGATTAAGAAAGATCAAATCTATCCGAAAACAGCATCAAGAATGTTCAAAACTGAGAACGATTTATAAAAAAACGCATTTAACGTAGTTTGGCGAAGAGCTTTTATAAGTTTTTCTTATAGCGTAGTCTGGGTTTGTCATTCTTACTTTTAGTTATTTAGTCCGATTTTATAAACATTACTAAATAGGTGCTAAATGGTTACCAAAAGTACATAACAATAATGAGGGAGCGATTTCCCGCCTACAATTAGCCTGAGTTGACCCGCGGGTCGACGCCGGGTGTTGCTCACTTATTTAATATTATAGTAATTAAAACCTTGTACGTTTTCACTTTTTTAATGTCTCTATTTTTGCTAAAATCATTACGAAGTTACTGAATATAAAAAAACATAACGTAAACATCACATCAGCCATTCTTTGCTAGATAACTCTGTTTTAACAAATGTTTGAATTAGGTTATACTGAAATACTACAAATTGACGGACATGGCAGAATTACAAGGAACTTGTTGACAACAAAACCCTTCAAAGATAAGTACAAACATAAGACTTGATTGATTTTTATTACACTTACCAACATATTATTATTCAATTCCAACGAAATTACATACATAAGTACATGTCGATTTGATAACTTCATTTTTTTAAAGTCGGTTAAAATAAAAAAAATACACTATCTACGCAATACGGCGATTTTTTATTTACTAACATAATGAAATAAAAACGCGCAATTAATGTGTAAGTTGTTAAATACCTATGGCATAACACGAAAGTATCAAGAGAAAACAAACGCGTTCATAAATTCATATCAAATTGAAAGTTTAAGCAAATGAACAGTCAGTTGGTGCTTTCTAGAGATTATAGTGCACCGAAGACAGTTAGGCCGCCTGCAGACGAAGAGAGTCAGAGGAAAATTCTGAGGAACAATATTGCATTTTATAATCGATCAGTACTATATAAAAAGACAAGCATTACGACATTGAATTAAAAGTGACACCTAATTAATATTTTCCAAAGTTTTTGGTTTTCTGAATTAAGTAGGTACCTACAGTCGCCAGCACATCAGACTATACATTTTTGTTGAAAAATTGCATTTATTCCAACAACATAAGATACCGCAGTGTTTAGCTTGACGAGCTGTCATCCGTACTTTAGCATTTTTGGAAGTATCCACACAAATAAACTCTACCTCCACTTAAAATCTACCTAATATTCTTCTTGAAAGCATCCTTTTCTACGTCTAATCTATTGACCTACAATCAGTTTGTATACTATCGTGCGGGCAGCCTAAGCACAAAGAGGTGCGCGGGCGCAGTCGACTCCATTTGATAGCGTTCGCGCCGCGCAGACGCTGGTATGACTACGTAATCACGATCGCTATGACATTGAAATTGTTTGTGTAGTTATGACCGTATTTCTGCAAATTCCGAAATAAACAATCACTATCTAACTATCACTTACTTCGCGCCGCCAGTATTTTCTCTGTATAGACCAATGGTTGACTGGCAGAGAATGCTTTTAGCATTAAGTCCGCCATATGTACCTTTTGTTTGTGCATGAAGTATTATAAATAAATAAAACAATACATACAAGCGAAAGTTTTTGTGAAAACAAACGCAAATAATTTGGAGAGTTATTAATACAACTTGATACATTGCAATACAACTATCGTCGCTGTCATCGTACAATACTCGTACAATTTAAGAACGGAGACACGTCATTTATATGCATTTTAACACAGCTTGAAGCTGTAATTTTAGTGCTAAACGGAAATTTTAGTGCACAATGGAAAGAAAGTCATCAACCTATTTTATCGGCCGATGATCGTCGACGAATGACAGCGTGTCAATCACTTCATGAATCAATAGGTAGCTTTGGAGACTGGTAAATTGCAATTGCATTGCGATCACTTTGTAGTTACGTTATCGCCCTGTGCATCGCTCGCACTTAGCGGAACGCGCCCGCCCACCAAGTGTCGGCTAGAGCTACAATGATATTAACGCGGTATCGATATACAATACTATAAAAAAATATACAGATTATAACCATGCATGGGAATTTCAAGCAAGCTCTTTAAATCCTCAAAAAAATTATTAAAAATGATAGGACAAAAACTTAGGTACGACAAATAAATAAGTCATACGCTATACTTGATTTCGACATTTGGTAGTGATAAATTCAAAGTATCCAAAAGGGAATCAAGTGTATGGGATATGGTGATTATATTAAAAGTTAATAAATAATGTACCTATAATAAAAAACTTATAATAACGAAAATAAGCACGTAAGTAATACATGTTTACGCGAATGGTTAACGTAACAAGAATACCGAATATAACGATGACTCAACAAAAAGTTACACGCATCATACAAGAACTCTAATAGAAACACAACGGTTCAAATTTCAAGTGTTATCTTTTTACTGCTATTTAATAATGCTATAATGAAAAAATAAGCAACGTATTACATTTACAATCATCACCATTAGGGGTGAATCATTATAGACTCTATAAAATGGCAATAAAGCTTAAAAATATTTACTTTGAAGAATCACACCTATGTTTTAGTTCACACCGACCCCACTTTAACATTTAATTCCGGAATGTTCACTTGACGCAATGCCCAAAGCGGGTTGTAAATAGTAACATCCATCGGACGCCATTTTTATTACTAAACAACCGCCCACGTCCCACACTACCAGCCTGTGATATACTTGAATTAATTACTTATCGCTCCCACTCACTCGTCTCCGTAGATAAACGCATAGGAGAAATTAACTCACATTCTTCAGTGCAACACGGTCGTTGATACTGTTATTGTTCAAACAATAAAGATAGCAAAACAATTAACGAAATAACAAGTTCTCAGTCAAAACAAGTACTTATACTACGTTCACTTTCCATTTTATTATTGATGGACAATATCCGCGAATTAATTTAAAAGATAAAGCTCATTGCGCAAAAGGTCAGGGCTGCTATCTGAATAGTTTCGCGACTGGATCACGCTTAGACGTAACCGAGGTGCTAAATTGGTGCCACGGTACGAATGATTTTCACACTACGATAAGCAAGAATTCAAGATAAAATTGTAAACACAAATGTACGTACGTAATCAGTTTGATATACATTATAATTGCACTAGAAAAGGTTCAACTAAGCTGCGGCTAAATTAACAAGTAAATAATTTATGTAAAATACAATATTATGTTTCGATTGCATAATTAAGTAGATAGAGATTTCGATTACGAGAAAGAGTTCCGACTCAAAAAAGAATATACAATATTTTGAGCTAGATTTGGGGTAATTAACTGAAAGCGAAGCGAAAACGCGCACACTCTAGCTAAGGAGCTACATTTCAAAATGACTTCGGGGCCATCCATAAAGTACGTCACACGAATTTCATGATTTTTTGAGCCCCCCTCCCGTCCTTGTCACAGGTGGTCACATTTCTGAGACCCCCCTCCTCCCTAGTGTGACGTCACATGTTTTGCAATTTCACATCGAAAAACTATTAAATTAAAACAGCAGTTCCGAATTTAGTTTTATTTCCATTTAAATTAAGTACTTTTTTTATGAAATCAACATCATATCAAATATTTGAAACAAAGAAGAAGAAACCGTATTGTCCTAAAGATAGAGTTGGAAATAATTTTTAGCTTATAATTAATATTTCAAATTACGTGATTACCACCTCTAGATATAATAAATTTTGAAATGTGATGTCACGAAACTTAGTACCCCTCCCACCCCTTGTCACACTATGTCACACTTTGTCGACCCCCCCCTCCCCCCTTTACGTGTGACGTAGTTTATGGATGACCCCTTCCTAGTAAGAGTGCGGATGTTTCTCAACCTTCTTTTGTTTATGTGGCCGCCGGCGGCCTATGGATCCGTGAGGCTTTAATACCTATGAATACTAAATTTAATTTAAAACAATCATGTAAATAACGATTTGCGTCATTCGTCTCGCTTCTGACAGCACTTCCATATTTTGAAGTTTGTTCATTCGCCGTTTCATTACAAAAGATATTTGTCCTTCACTGAATACAATTGTAATTCCTCTTTAGCCTTTAGCTCATAATTAGACAGGGCCTTGGCGCGTGATATGTGACACTTGTAAAAGTTAGCCATCTCGCAATGTGCCGTAACATACTTAATTGCTAGTAAAATGATAGTGCGAAGAACATAATCGTTATTTAATATAATATTCGTGACACTAAAAAACGTTTATAAGGCCATTGCATTGTTAGAATAGGTTATACTACCTGAATTAGCTCTGAATGCACTGACTGAATGCTAGTGATTAAAATTGATAATAATAACGAAACAATTTCAGAGCCAATTTAAATAAGCCCTTTTTAAATGGATCTTTGTATACCTAAAAGAAACCATTTCATCATACTTTAAGTATATACGGCAAGTACCTATACAATCAAGGAATAATTCTTAAGACCGGGTATTATTCCACATTGCCAATGTTGTCTTGTCACAGTTGTCACCTTCAAACGAGCAACAGCAGTCACAAAAAACTCGGAATCGTATACATACACCTACTTGTGTATAATTTAAAAAAACACTCGGTTGTTATCTTAGCTCAAAAACACACCAAAGCTAGTAACATAGTAAATGAGAACGCAAAAAATAGTCAAAACCAGTATTGTTATATAATAGCGAAGTGATTATGACATCAGGCCCAGACAAAGGCAACTTACAACTCAAATGCAAATGAACAATTAAAATACTGTTTTGGGTATTAACATGCGTGCAAATTTAAGAGTATTTTGTATTAAGCACCTTAAAGAACATGTAGATGATGTATATTTCTAATGTAAGGCACGTAGTTACCAATTAAACCCTCACGAATGTGTTTATCGACATTATTTTGTTATTATTTCGTTACCGCGACCGCCGGCGGCCTATCGATCCCTGAGTGTTTAACTACCAACAAAAATACCGCTATTCCTCTACTTCTGGAATGGTATCAGACAAGGCGTCGCCGCCCCCAGGTCCCGGGTTCGATTCCCGGTTCGATTTTCAGGTCTGGGTGTTGTGGTACCACCGTTGTTTCTGATTTCCATGACACACGTGTATAGGCTACTTATTTTGGGATCAGAGCAATGTATGTGATTCTCCGTGACGGCTATATCCTCGGTATCTACTAGCCCGAGAAAATCTCGAATTGGGAATTGTGGGAACGCTGCAATGAGACTCCGATCGACCAGCAGATCAAACGCCGCAAGTGGAACTGAATCGGCCACACGCTTCGCGGGGACCCTGAACACATACCAAGGCAAGCCCTAGACTGGAATCTCCAAGAAAAGCGTCAACGCCCAAAACAGATCTGGCGGCGGAAAATCGTTGCAGAAGCGAAGAACAGGGAAGACTTGGAGCGAAATAAAGCGCTATGCTCAAGACCGAATGCGGCGCACTGTGGACGCCTTCTGCCTCATCTAGGAGTTACAGGACCTTAAATCAAGTAAGTAAATCTGCGCTTTAGTAATCTAGCTCTAATTTTCTACGTTACTTAAGTTATTTTGTAATTTGTGCAAATCTAGCTGATAAGTTACACGTTTTCAAGCATAACTGCCAGTCTTTGGAATTCTAAGTATTGTTATTATGAAGATTCAAGTAATACAAGTTTTCTTGCTACAGGATTTGGGTGGGTCGCGGGCTACTTTACTTCATACATAATGTAATTTTGCATATTATGCAGAATAATTTCAATTGAAGTTCGAGTATGCAAATGATTGGAATAAGGCCGCGTTTAAAGCAAAAATGAGGACATAATTGACTGATTTCCAACAATGGTTGATACGAGGATAATTTATTTATGATGTTAACGTGCTGTCATAAGAAGCAAAGAGTATGCGTACAAGGCCTCGTCAGAGCAAGCGCGGTGCGGGCTCCGCTAGTGACATCATGCGTCTACGCCGGCCGAGATTACAATCGCGACGATTTACATTATTGTCATATTGATTTACGGCAACCATAACATGGCCTGATACTATTTTGGCGTGCCGAGAATTAATTGGCCACCCACAAAAAGGTGGAAACATTTGCTCTAAGATTAAATAAGAAGCTAGATGGACTCCTTGTGGGTTTAGGCATTGAGTTTTACATTTAAAAGCGTGTAGGTCACAAAAGTGCCACAGTACCATACCTAGTCGCTTTAGTCGTAAATAACATTTATTGTAGAGTAACATATGACGGATTTTTTATGCTTGCTATTGTTTAACTAGGTGCAAGAGTCAAAAGTTTGAAGTAAGTAACTAACCTAATTCTAACACTTAAATAAATATACTTTAAATATTTTGCGAACATACAAAGCGGTTAATGAAAACAATTGATTGACGTCAACCTCAACGTCAACGCTAAAGCCGACACGTTTAACGATATGTCGTTAAGTTTTTATTAATCGATTGGCAAATTATGAATGCTATTATGTATGAAAAATGACGTGCAAATGTCAAAATGGCGGCAACCCTACTGATAACCAGTGTGCGTAAAAAAAATATCCCTATAAGGACACGAAGAGGTTCGCGCGAACGGTAGCGGGTAGTGTCGCAAGACGCAACGTCGCAAGAGATGCATGTGATAAGTTGCAGCGATTTAGTGAAGCAATGACGGACTTGTGTTATGCAAACACAATGAACAACCTTTACTTACGTTTGCATATCGTAACGGGATGGCAGAGACTGGGCTCAATGTGCTCAAAATGTTACATGTATACGATGGAACAAGGTAGCATACCATTGGCAAATGACAAATATGCGGAAGGCTAATACTCATTTTCATGGTCAAAAATCCAGCAAAAAAGATCAGGGGCCCTATTTTTGAATCACTCGCGCGTGATGATGGCGTGTAATATTCATTATTTGTTGTCCGATTTTTCAATTAAAAACAGTTGAACCCCACACAACAAATGTTGAAAAAATGATAACTCAATTTGTTAGTTTGCGTGATTTTCTTTGTATTTTATTTCGATTTCGAAGGAAAATTACACGCCATATTCACGCGAGTGATTCAAAAATAGAGCTTCCTGGAGTGTCTCATTCTTCTCATGTAACTTAAGATAAAATATATGATTACTAAAGGGAGGTGTTGGAAAAAAGAAGGAGCTACGTATAATCATAATGCGCATCTGTATATCATACCAAAAAGTTGTAAAACTACCGAAACTCCAAAATATAATATCCACACTCAACAACCATGGCAATAATAACCATTGTACAGTAAATTAACGTCACGGCGAACGTCACGTGAATACAATGAAATCATGTTTATATTTAGTCTTAGTTACAAATACAATATGGTGTTAACATCTTCAGAGTTCAGGTGAATTTTAGATGATAAGGATAAGTAGGTAAATGGGAAGGTCTTAAAGTAATATGAATTTGAATACTGTGGTGGTGAAAATAGAACAGTTTTTATCTCCAAAATCATCTTCAATGCTTCAATGGAGCTGCAATGGGCGATGGAAGTGGGTGTGTAATATATAATATAACAACATATCATATAAAGTTCAAAACGTATACAATCACATGATATAATTTTGTTTAATATAACACTTTTTTAGTATAATGATGGAATGATATAATTTTGAATGATATAATTTTAAAACGTATAACAAACGATTGAACTAAAATCTTTTCATATAACAACATTTAATATAACATTTACATGATATAATAATTAAAACAAATAACGTTTATTTAGTATAATAACATTTAGTATAACATTAATGTACGATAACACTCTATTTAAATAATATTTAAAACATATAATGATAACTTCATATAAACTCCAATTTTTATGATATCATATAATACAAAAACAATTACATAAAAAAATGCAGCTGCTAGGTTATTCAAGGCATGCAGGATGCAGGCAATGATGCAAGCAAGCAGGCAAGCAGCATGCAAGCAGGCATGCAGCATGCAAGCAGGAATGCAGCAGGCAAGCAGGCATGCAGCAGGCAAGCAGGCATGCAGCATGCAAGCAAGCACACATGCATCATTATTTCCACGTCTCCGGCGCTGCGGGAAGTGCAGCCTCTCCGCCCTTGCGCAACAAAGCGCAGTCACCCACGCTCACCTCCACAGCTTCGGCTTTTTGGTCGCCTCGGCCTTCGGCCTTCGGCGACCAGCCTCAGCCGCTCCGGCTCGCACGGGTGCCTGCCCCTTGTTACAGCGGGCGGAGGCTGCTCTCCCTCCGCGCCTCCGGCTTCTAAATTACACTCTAGTATCGGGCAGACAAGTACCACGGCGAAGTGACCACGGCGAGTCGGGGTTAACATAATTTAGATTTTTGATAATTAGTTTTAAAAAAACAATTGAAATTATACCAATGGAAGTTATACCAAGTGAAGGTTATATGAATTTGACGGTTTTTGAAACGTTATTATATCAAATAATAGTTATATGAAATAATGCGTATTTCAAACAAAATTATATCAAATGAACGATATATTAAATAAGTTTTATTTCAAATGTTTTTATAAGATATGAACGTTATACTAAATGGTATTATATAAAATGAATATTATGTGAAGTAAACGTTATGATAAACAAAATTATATCATGTGTTTCTATAACAAATGATTCTTATGTAAAGTGATCGTTATTAAAGTTGAATTATATCAAATGATTGTATAACAAATGAGACGCACCCGATGGAAGTTTTACGGGAAATATAATCATACGACTACTGTGTAATTTATCTTTCGAACAATAATGTTTATTTTGTTGACCACTTACTTTATTTCATTCAAGTTTAAACTTTTTTAAATGGTCACAGCAGAGTTAGGTTCAGACTCTAAGAGATATTGATATTAAGTTGACCTGACCAGTTGAAATTTTCGTCACCAGACTTAACGGATTTGCTACTCTGTAAAATTCTGCCCGACTTTTAAATTTACCGATTTCAGTAGTCATGCTGGCATCTGGTATGTGAGCGACTGGGTTTGGGATGGATATAGTATTCGTAAATACGGACATGTTACGGAGTAAGTCAACTGGTTGCAATAAACGCGCCTAATAGAGCTACCACTTGCACCACACGTATTGACCGACAATGAAGGCTATCAGAAATGGTGTGAGCCCAACCGGTGTCTCCGGTTCCACTCGTCGCGTGCTGTGCGCCCGCGCAGAGACACCCCGCAAGTACAGCAGCTTGTCAATCACGCTGAACACTGCTGTATCTTATAGAGCGGTAATAGAGACGATAGTGCAACGGAAATGTGAAGGCTGATTTGCTGAAGTCTGTACACAGACTGATAAAGAAGTAATCACTCGGAACGGACGCGGTGACAATTAGCAACAACAACACCATTCACTAGTAGTGACATAACATGATGAGGCCTTTTTTATTGAGTTGTTTATTGATAGATTGGCAAATTTATTGATGATGAGGACGTTGAATGTTTGCTAATTGTTTATTTTTCTTCATTACTACACATTTTAGCCTAATAGAGTGCTAGTGCGATAAATGGTAATAAAGATAAAAAGGTGAATATAAAACAAATACATAGGCACTGGAAATCTAGATTCCAAAACAAGCATTTAATTAGTCAATGTTAACAAGTGTGGGAACGTTAGACACAATGTAGGATCAATTGCACAAGCCACGAGTTTCGCACTCTGATAGATGTCATCGAATCAGTTTTATTTAACCGGCAACATTTTGTTCTTATGTCCACACTCTATTCCAGCAATTTAAAAAATCTGAAACTAATTAGAGATGCAATCGCCAGAACCTAATAAAGCATTGGAAAATATGCAAGAAAAATTCTGTTGACCAAACAATATACCTAAATACACAACATGACTCTATGAGCAAAAAATTTAAAAAACACGCTTGATTATATGAGATAACTAGGTGCTGGAAAAGATAGACAAGAACCGCGAGACTCCAAACCAGAGTATATCTGTGTAGATGCGGTTTTTATTAAGCGACTGTTTAATTTAGGTGCATATTATTTCATGTGTATAATACCCAGCTGACCAAATTTATGTTGTAATAGTTAAAGTCTTGTCTACGCTCGTAATTACTCAATGACAATCAGCCGAGGATAGAGATGAGTAGAGGACGGGGCGGCCTCGCGACTCTTCTGCCTGAGTTTAATCGGGTCGCGCGTTCAATGTCATACCGGGACACAGGTGCAAGTTAGCAGCGAGAGCGGAGACCTTTTTTTAGCATCTAGAAAGACATTTGACCGCAATCTCACCTGATGGTAAGTTATGATATGGCATAGGATGGATCATGTCTGACTACACTAGTAACAGCCTATTCACTCTCTTCTTGAATTCGCCCAAATTATAATGACTAGGAAATACATCTGCTGGCAGCGAATTTCAATCCCTAGGCTAGACTAAACGTGATATTACATACATCGGCACTTGACATCTGCAGCTGACAGACATTTGACGGCAAACCATTGTTAAATACTTTCCGCCGACGATGTGTTGACGGCATGTCGCCTTTTGTCGGTGACCTGGTGATCTGCTTTAGATTTCTAAGGCCGAATTACAACAGATCGAAGTTTAATTATAGTTAAATAATGTACTTACTATTATTTTCACTTAACAATTAAAAAATACTTTGTCGATACGGTTGGTGTGCCAAGCAAATGAAAGCTGAGAAAATAAAATGTATATAGGAACTTAAATAAATAGTAGTTTTGAATATGGCTCTCATATCTCATAACTCATCATAATACTTCGATAATCGCTTTCGCTTGTGCCTTGATTTCAATAACAAATACAACTAGCATTGTTACCAGGTAATGCGACAGTAAAGACGAGACAAAATTGCTTCCTTACATAAGTACTACATCTTTAATACCGATATCTTATACTAGACTAATGCAAGCGAATCGCATTAGATTAAATTAAAATTGCAAAACTTTTTAATTATTCTAATAAGATCTTAATGGAAATAATAATTGAGTGTAATGATGAAATAATATAAAACCACAACAATTTATTGAACACTGGTACTCGTAATATTAATGTAATTAACTATCAATTTATTAAGAAAACAGCTTTTGTATATTTTTACCGCACAAGCAATTCTGGGATGTAACATACGAGCGCAGGAATAAAAGTAACCTGTATAATGGGTAAAAAATAGAAAATCACAAGCTACTAACACTACACGGAACGGAAACATACTTACATACTTAAAATAATAACCAATGTAAGGCATGAAAATGTAGAGTACCAAATCTAAGTAACATTTCTGATGGAACAACCGCTTATCATAAACGGCATTTTGTAATCTAATCTTCAGCCATGATGACGTCAGTTCAAAAAACAGATATTTGTTTAACACTGGTCCAAAGTATTGTGAAAGTTGATGCCTAATTACCTCTAGTGTTTTGGAGACAACTTATCGAATGTGGTTATCTAGTTGTATTGCGTAACTAATGAATATTAAATAATCATACCTAATACGCAAAAATCATTGATCAGGGTATGTAATAGGTTACGAATTACAGTGTTACTAAGTATACCTAATATGCACATAAACCTATTTGTACTTCCGACGTGTACTTGTTTAAACTATGCCTAATTAACTTTAATTACAATATTAATAAAAATTTAGCTTCCAATTAAATGTTACCAATAAGGAGAGTTGAGCCTAAAAAAAAAATTAAGTAGATCGTTATTTGTTTAATCGTTTTCGAAGGCGGTGACATGTCGTTGATATTTCAAATATGTTAAATAATAAATATACTCCATATTGACAAATTAGCCACTTCAACATCGCTCGTTGTTGACAAAAACCTTTTGCTTGACCGTTATTGACATGGAGTTAGGGTACCGTTGTTGTAATTGAGACGCCTTAGCATCACTGTGCCGTGTGCTTTATCTAAATAAGTAGCTTTTGATGAAATACGATCTAGAAAATTTTGATTATTAGTCTTAAAAACTGACCAATCGACGAAGCCAAGTCTTAGCTTCAGATTTGTAAGTTAAAAGTATATGCAAACTGTATTTCATCATCAAATGTCATGAATCTTCTCCATCACATTTTCCCTGACCTAGGCTTCTCCATGACCTAGGCTTAACACAGTTTAGTCGATATCATTATAAGTTTTGGTAACTGTGTCACGGAACCCTCTATTTGGAACAATGACCAACACTTGTTTGTTATAATTCCTGTTCGCGATAGCAATCTGTCCGGCCGGCTATCTGTTATCTGCATAATGGAAAATTTCGTGGGCACTGAGTTAAGTAGGTACGAGTAACAACACGTTACTAATGAGAAGTTAGTTTAGCGAGCAATTGATTGCACTAGAATTCTCCTAGCCAGTTTTTTTTTGAAAAAAAAAACATACCTATTATCATGATATTTTTTATTGTTTCCAATGGTACATATTATTTATTAGTGTGGCAGATTGTAAGTAGGTTTTTAAGTTTATCAAAATTTAAATAAATTTAAAATTTATTTTCAATTACCTATTTATGTCTGCAACTCTTTATCAACTTAATTAACCAAAAAAACGGCCGCTTACGTGAATTTTGTAGGTGCGGCAATAAAATAATTAGACATTTATATTCCGTTGGGTACTTTCGCGATTTGATCAAACGATTTTGCGTATGGACATATCTGGTAAACGGGGTTAATATGTAAGCGACGGGAACGCAATGGGCAAATCGGTCATATATTGCACAAATTTTGTCTCTAAATTGAGTTGGCATTCCATGCATCGTAATAAATCAACGCTTCTAGACTGTATTGAGGACAAGTCCGACCTAAGAAAGGTAAATGCCTCAATGCTAGGCGGCGGAGGCGAGAGGTCGCCCGTTCTAACGCGACGGCCCCGAAACAAATGCGCACTTATTTGCCAATACTTTGATGTTATGAACTAGTACCAGTTCTATGTACTTTATCGAGTCAGTGGCTAGAGTAAAGAGGGCTTAAGTAGTGCATTGAAGTTAAGAATGCTTTATTACGGTTATCGTTTATCTTATTTCCTTCTGATCGATTAACAACCGGGTAAAAAGCCGTAGTAAGAAGGCAATATAGTGGAATCAAGGGTTACAGACAGGTCGATTCATATACGAAACGCCAGTTTAAATTCAATATCAGTTATCTTGATTTTTTTCCTAAAATATACATTCTACAAATTGCATAAGTTGGTAATTTATTATTTATCTATTGTAAATATGCTTCTGGCATGCAATAGGTTTGCCTGTTTTACCAACAGCTTCGCTTCGCTTATGGCGTTCATCGTTCATAATCATAACTCAATAAATGAATTTCCCTGCGATAAATACACAGTAATTTAAATCACATTCAAAGTATTATTTATTGGGATAACATAATACAGTAATTTACTATTTTCCTGGGTACAAAAAAGAGCCGTAAACCATCACAATTAGTAGAGTAGGAAATTACACAAATTAGCTGTATTTCCCTAATGCCGTCCTCAAATTAATTACCACTAGATTATCGGGTCTAGAACAATTCAATCGCGTATTGTGAAACACTATGCGGAGGTGATGCTGCGTCCTCGGGCGCACGTGACTGCGCGCGCGCACACAATAACAACACAGACGAGTGCATTCAGTAACGCCGTATGTACTGTTCGCGTAGTAGAGTACTGCGATTCTGTTGTAGAACTTGTTGAGTACAGTGAGAAATATTCAATCGGATCAGCACAAAATCCAAAATATATAAGTACTTCAACATTTTTAATTTCGTATGTAGTTTGTAAATGTGTTAAAAAATATTAATAGCTTGCATCCTTTTTACGAAAACTGACGGAGGTTACAAATCAGGCTGCCTATGCCTATGTTGTACTTAATTTTTTGGACAGTGGACTTTTTCTTAAATGTTTCATCTGAATGGACTATTTTCAAGTAATAGGACTAAGTACTTACGTAGGCCTTACATTTTGTATTCCTGTAAACACATGCCTTATTCCTGTGGCTGCTCCCTAGGGAAAACCCTTGAGTTCAATAGAGGGGCTAAATGGCAAAACCTATTTATGATTACAAATTAGTACTTCCCCGTCAGTCGTTTTCGCCGATTGTAACTCTAATGTAAAGCCAAGATTAACCAGTCGACTCAAAATCTATTTTCAATGTTGGAAATACCAGTGATGGGAAATATTTTTTTCCAGCCTTGAAAGGTTACATATTAACTCGTCAAGTATGTGTAAACGAGACACAATAAAAATTCCATTGTTATGCGACTCTCGGCATTCGTTTGATACCTGACTGATTAAAAATATATTTTGCAATGATCGTGTCTCTTACCGGTATTGGTAGAGTGGTGTGAGCATTTCTAAATGATTTTAAGTTGATATAAAATTAAAATCACTTAAGCTAGAGAGACATAGTTCGACTAATACCTACATAGAAGTATACTGAATCTCTATTTACTGTAATAGTAACAACACGACAACGTGTGCGCATTCTGTTAAACACCGACAATTATAACGCATCGTTGTGCATTACACTACTATGCTCATCCGCTATTACTTATTCTTTGGGCATAACATAAACCGCACGATACTTGTTTATGGCGGCAATCGATATATTACAAACAGATTTCTTATCATATTCTTCGTTTTTCAATGCAATTTTATAGAATGTCATAGAATGCATCGTCATATCCGTGCAAATCACACAACGACATAGCGCATAGAACTGAATGACGTTGCAGCAGGAAGTTCTTGATTGGAGACCATTCGATCAAAAGCTTAGCAGGGGACGTCCACCGGCAAGTTGTACAGACGACAAAATAAAGATCACGTGATCACACTGGATGCAGACCGCCGCTTGCAATCGGTTGCTGTGGAGAACTGTAGGGGAGGTCTATGTTCTGCAGTGGACGTCCTTTGACTGATAATGATTATAAGACAGTTAAAAAAAATAAGAAAGAAAGTATACATACAAATTCAAATATAGATAAATAATACTCTTCAACGAGACGTAAATTATCGATGGTCGCATGTTAGCCCTGCTGAACAGAGATTCTGCCACTGCGCACTTTCGTTCCATTCCGTTGTTCAACAGCCGTTGCGTTTGCATCAATTTAGAAACGTGAGAAACGTACGTACACGTGAGAGTACGACATTTAGGCTTACATCGATTTACATAACTATTTATGAAGCTGACGACGATCCAGGACGTAATTGCTAAATACCAGAAATGTTTACTTTTCGTTTATTTGCTGAAAAAAATATTTCCAAAAAAGGTCGCATCTTGGTTAGGTACACAAGTTTGATATTAGGTACACTAAATTATGTATTTTTTTTTTCCGGTTCCGGTGTTCAAAACAACAACACGTACGTCAACGAACTCCGTGAAAAATAATCCAGAATCAGTGTAAAACAGTGAAAACTTCCTACCATCAAGTGCAATTTCAACAAAACAAAGACTAGTGAACGTGCAGAAGTAGTGTTCACAGTGCGGGTCATGAATTCTACGTGAAAATCTGAACAAAACTTCGTCATTATCATAACCTCAAAAGCGTAATCCGTTATAGTGTCAAGTGTTTTTCATAGACAACAAGTCACACGCGTAGTGCGAACCTAACGTCATATTGACAGTGACATTACCAGAATCATTTCCGGTGTTGCTAGTAGCAAAACAAATACTCCCACAAAGTGACACACAGTGTTACCACAACTAAATCCGAAAACTACCAAATTAGTTAGTCACTATGGAAGGAAGTATGGAATTACTCTTGCGGAAACTTGATGAGAAATTAGAGAGACAAACCGAACAGATAACCCAGTCGGTAACCAGGAACGTTATGGAAGCGATTGATGATAAAATGAATACAATAATTGAAGAAAACAAATATCTCAAAAATAAAGTAACACAACTTGAGTCGAAAATCAAATCAATGGAAGGTGAAAAAAGAAAGAATAACCTAGTGTTCTTCGGAGTGGAGGAGGAAGGAAAAAATGAGAAGGAACTGATAGACTATATAAAGGACACAATAGAAGACACAGGATTACACATGAATAGTCAAGAGATTAGTCAAGTCTATAGAATTGGAAGGAAGACAGAAAACAAAAACCGACCAGTTGTAGTCTCGCTCACAACAATCTGGAAAAAACATCTTATACTCAAAAACAAGTCGAATTTCCCACCCAACATCTATGTAAAGGAGGACTATTCTAAGGAAATCCTAGAAATACGTAGACAACTCCAACCCCAAGTAGAGGAAGAAAAGAAGAAGGGAAATATCGCCTATTTAAAAAAGGACAAACTTATAGTGATCAAACCAAAAGATAATACTAGAGAAAAGAGGAAGAGAGAAACTTCAAGTTCTCCCAATCAATCAACACAGAAGAAAACCAACACAAATAAACTGCCGATTAACATAGGACAACATTCTACCAAAACTCATAAGAATGAAATCATCAGACCAAACATACTGAATTATGTCGAAAAAACAAGATCTGACCCCCAACTAAATTATCCAAAAAACTGATTAAAGCCCCGAGGAACCGGAAACAAACAAAAAATGGTACAACAACTAGTCACAAGCAAAACCAACAAATAAATCGTCTCCCACCACGGCTGGTCCCCGCGGGAGCACTAGACCAAAACCCTCCAGCAAAAATGAGCGAGTCATTCTATATTGCAACACTCAATACGAGAACCCTCAGGCAACAGGAAAGTTTGTTAGAACTAGATGAAGCACTACAGAACATAAAATACGATATATTAGGCATAAGCGAAATGAGAAGACCAGAAGAAAAAATAGTGGAACGAAATGACTACATATTATACCAAAAAGGAGAAACAGCGGGCCATAAAGGAGTGGGATTCCTAATAAAAAAAACATTGAAAAATTATATACAAGAGCTCATAGGAATCACAGAAAGATTAGCAATACTGAATATCAATATGCCAAGATACAAAAAACCGTGGACAATCATACAAGCTTATGCACCCACAGAGTCAGCATCAGAAAAAGAAAGTGAAGGCTTCTACTCCATTCTGTGTGATGCTATTAAAAAATACCACAATAACTACCTCATAGTAATGGGGGACTTTAACGCACAGGTTGGCAGTAGAGAGGCCGGCGAGGAACTAGTAATGGGCAACTATGGACATGGAAAGAGGAGCGACAACGGCTATAGATTAATTGAACTTCTATTACAAAACAATCTAACACTACTCAATTCTGTCTTCAAAAAAACCCCTAAAACTAAATGGACTTGGATATCGCCAGACGGAAAATCTAAAAACGAAATTGACTACATAATAACTAACAAACCCAAGCTCTTCAGTGATACGCATGTAATACAGAATCTAAACTTCAATACGGACCACCGAATGGTCCGCTGTTGCTTAAAAAAGTTCCCATCTCATGTAAGTAGAAACAAAATAAATAATACACATTTAACAACAGAGCAATATGGAAAAAACATGGAGCCTTCGCTTACCAAGACCTTGATGGAAGTAGTCAACTCAGGCAAAAGCGTCGCAGAAAAATACAATTATGTGGACAAACAATTATCACAGATCAGAAAAGCAAAGCCAAATACAACTATAGATACAAAGCTAAGTGCAAGAACTATTGAGCTCCTAGAAGAAAGAAAAGCTTTAATAGCCGACAAGTTAAACAAAAAGGAAAACCGTGCCACTATATCTGCGCTGAGCAAACAGATCCGGGAAAACATAAGAAAAGACAGGAAAATAAAGAGAACAAAAAAATTTGAAGAAGAAATAGAAAAAACAGGGGGAACACGAAAAGCTTTTAGAAACTTGAAGGAGCATGGATTGGAATGGATACCCAAGCTAAAAAATAATGGATCCAAACAAGCAACGAACCGCAGAGAAATCGAGAAACTGGCTACAGACTTCTACAAGACCCTCTACTCTTCTAATAACGCTGAACAAGAAAATAACACTAACAAAATCTCAGGCAAGAGACTTGAAGATGTTCCACCAATACTAGTGCAAGAAGTCCGAAAAGCCATCATGTCACAAAAGCTAGAAAAAGCTCCAGGGCCCGACGGCATAACAAACGAACTGATAAGAGGAACCGTGGAAGAAATGAGTCCGATTATATCCAAGCTGTTCAATGAGATTATAACAACTAACACCATCCCAGAACAATGGAGCGAATCTCATATTATTCTTCTCCACAAGAAAGGCGACAAGCAAAACATCGGCAATTATAGACCCATAAGCCTCATTTCAAGTGTGTATAAAGTCTTTGCAAAAGTAATCCTGGAAAGAATTACAAGAGTCTTAGACGAAAGTCAACCAATTGAACAGGCGGGATTCAGGAAGAACTTCAGTACCATAGACCACATCCACACAATCAAGCAAGTCTTGGAAAAATATAACGAACATCAAAAACCCCTATATATCTGCTTCATAGACTACTCCAAAGCTTTTGACAGCCTAAACCATAAATTTATCTGGCTGAGTCTAGAAGAGCAAGGAGTGGATGAGACCTATATACAAATAATTAAATCCATCTACAAAAAATGCAAAAGTCGCATCAAATTGGAAACAAAAGGAGACCCATTTCCCATACACAGAGGCGTGAGACAGGGAGATCCACTTTCTCCCAAGCTGTTCAATGCTGTGCTAGAATACATATTTAGAAGGTTAGATTGGGAAAAATACGGCATCAACATCAATGGTAGCCGCCTAAATCATTTGAGGTTCGCTGACGATATAGTCCTGTTAGAAGAAGACCCCAGAAAACTAGAACACATGCTAAAAACCTTAGCGGAAAAAAGCCGAGATGTAGGTTTGGAATTGAATGCAGACAAAACTAAACTAATGACCAACTTCTCAGAAGCCAACATAGAGGTGCACGGAAAAGTGTTGGAATATGTGAAGGAATATGTTTACCTAGGTCAAATTATATCCCCTGAGGACTGTATGTCTAAGGAAATAAATAAAAGAATAGCTTGCGGATGGAAAAAGTACTGGTCTCTAAGAGAAATAATGAAGAACAAAGACTTAAGTATACATATTAAGAAAAAGACTTTCAATACCTGCATTCTCCCGTGCATGACTTACGGTTGTGAGTCATGGGCGCTAACAGACAAGCTAAGGGAAAGGCTGGCTAATACACAAAGGGCTATGGAAAGGAGCATGTTGGGAATCAGACTCAGTGATAGAATCAGAAACTCTGAAATAAGAAGAAAAACTAAAGTTACAGATATAATAACACGTATAGATCATTTAAAGTGGGGCTGGACAGGACACATGCTGCGTTGCAAGATTAACAAATGGAGCAAACTAGTAACCTTATGGTACCCAAGAGAGGACACTAGAAGAAAGGGGCGTCCAAAAATAAGATGGAATGACGATATCCGCCGAACCCTGGGACCTTATTGGACCAGAGTAGCAGAAGATAGAGTTCAGTGGAGAGAGCTGGAGGAGGCCTATGCCAGGAGGCACACCGAATTGCGAGACATACTTTGACTAAACAAACCCTGAAAACTTCAAAGTTGTAGCAAGTATCGGAAGAAAGGGCTATATTATTATTATTATAAATTATGTACCGAATTGTTCAATTGTAATTATTAAAAAATAATGTCAAAAGTAATAAGTTGTATTAATTGGATTACGTTATTTACATAACGTTAATTAAACCGGATTAACTTGTTATATCAAAACATAATTACCACGATTGAGATTGATACACAAGCAAGTGGTTTTAAAAACACTGAAGACAAATAGATAAATGATATAAAATCTGCTGAGTCAATAAAATCATACTAGACTGCTCATTTATCTTGGAAGCCGCAGCTATAAATAATCGTACGTAAAAACGGGTGTGTAATATATAATATAACAACATATCATATAAAGTTCAAAACATATACAATCACATGATATAATTTTGTTTAATATAACACTTTTTTAGTATAATGAATGATGGAATTATATAATTTTGAATGATATAATTTTAAAACGTATAACAAACGATTGAGCTAAAATCAATTGATATAACAACATTTAATATAACATTTACATGATATAATAATTAAAACAAATAATGTTTATTTAGTATAATAATAACATTTAGTATAACATTCATGTACGATAACACTCTTTTTATATAATATTTAAAACATATAATGATAACTTCATATAAACTCCAATTTATATGATATCATAATATATTATATAAAAACAATTACATCAAAGAAAATGCAGCTGCTAGGTTATTCAAGGCTTGCAGGATGCAGGCAATGATGCAAGCAAGCAGGCAAGCAGCATGCAAGAAGGCATACAGCATGCAAGCAGGCATGCAGCATGCAAGCAGGCATACAGCATGCAAGCAGGCATGCAGCATGCAAGCAGGCATGCAGCATGCAAGCAAGCACACATGCATCAATAATTCCACGTCTCCGGCGCTGCGGGAAGTGCAGCCTCTCCGCCCTTGCGCAACAAAGCGCAGTCACCCACGCTCACCTCTATGCTATGGCTCTCCCTCCGCGCCTCCGGCTTCTAAATTACACTCTAGTATCGGGCAGACAAGTACCACGGCGAAGTGACCACGGCGAGTCGGGGTTAACATAATTCAGATTTTTGATAATTAGTTTTAAAAAAACAATTGAAATTGTACCAAGTGAAGGTTATATTAATTTGACGGATATTTCTTTTAATCATTATTTGAAACGTTATTATCTCAAATAATAGTTATATGAAATAATGCGTATGTCAAACAAAATTATATCAAATGAACGATATATAAAATAAGTTTTATTTCAAATGTTTTTATAAGATATGAACGTTATACTAAATGGTATTATATAAAATGAATATTATGTGAAGTAAACGTTATGATAAACAAAATTATATCATGTGTTTTTATAACAAATGTTTCTTATGTAAAGTGATCGTTATTAAAGTTGAATTATATCAAATGATTGTATAACAAATGAGACGCACCCCGTAAAAACTCGCAAAAAGCAATGATATGAGCGTAACAATGTTTGATTTCATAACGCTTATTGTCCTATTAATAATATTTTCGGTATATCATCGAAGTCGGGTTCTTCGTCATAGTAGATTTACCTTATATTTAGGTGTATATATTATACTTATGCCTAGCTAGCCTCATTTGTAGACTAATCTTTCCATCACCAATCGACCAATATGTCTGTCGATAGAAGATACATTTGTATATACAAGGTCTGGATACACTGAAGAACTGACGTCCAACATAATGAAAGGTCCTACTACATCCTATCCCCAAAATGTCAAGTCGATAAAAGTTTTTTTAAATAATGTCTATGCAGAATTTTGAGCACGATCCCACATGATGTCTAGGGTGAGCAACCTACTCATTATTGGCTTAAAGAGGCCTACGCTATTCCCTTTGGCAGATATCAGCAGGCAATGAGTTCCATTTCCCAGTGCATTAGAAAAGTTTCTGAAAAGCGCTTATATTATTATTGGATGTTGGGCCCTATCGTTGCTAAATCAATCAGGTAAGGTATGATCTATTGTGGCAGCCCTTGTGCTTAAAGTTCACTGTTTAGTCCCGTCGAGTCTGCTAAGCGCTTAGTAGGCACCAGATGCATGTCATACAAGGCGATCTCTACTGGATGCGTTCATGCACTGAAGAACTGACGTTCACCTTAATATGGCAAGGTCGGCGGGTGCACGGCGCACGCGACATCAACGCAATCACTTTCACCGCGTCTTACCAAATAACAAGGAACGACTGATAGTGGAAATGACTTTGTATATACAGTGAGTGCGTCGTCACTTTGAACTGCTGTATTGGGCATCAAACTAGGTACCTCCCAGAATATTTGCAGTCTGTCATCTATAGTACCTACATAAATTTATAAATAAGGATCAGCTGTAATCTATGGTTGCGGATGATAGTTACTCATGATAGCCGAGCAAACTGTCATTTACTAATCTGAGTGGTACTTTTTGGTTAGACCTATTGAGCTCAAATAACTGATAGCTTCCATAAAAGAGTAGTTACAGTTGCACTTTCGATTCTGTAATTAAAGTAAAAGCAATTAGTTCGGCCCACTAACGCTGTTACATCTAACTGCCGCATCTAGCAATGTTTGTTATTCACTTGCCCGTCTATTCGCGCGAAGCGTTCTGCTTCCTCGTCACAATGCGCTAAATTCGTTTCAGGCGCGTACGCCAGCGTAGACGCAGGCGCTTTCGTAACTTAAGCTCACGTAACACCTATTACAAAGCACAACGTACGCACTACACACGAACACCACCCTTCATTTAACGCCTCAACCACAATCAGTGCGTGCGCTATTGACATTTACTCAACCAATTCGGGACATTCCGATGTTTACGACTGCGGCACTGCATTTTTGATCCAATCAAAATAATTACCCCCCTTTTCTCTATTTAATCTAGCCATAAATATCGCACAATAAAAATATCAACCGTAAATCAATACATAATAACCTTGATTCAATTCCAGCTTTAATGATTTTCAAACATAACGATTTCAACACATGCCAAGCCCAGTGATAAAATTAGACTTAGTTATTAAATTACTATAGTGACTTATCGATTGGTGTGTATCGATATTCGTTTACTCGGCGAACTTTAGGCACATGCCATAATAAACAATAGCCTTTTGACATAAAGAATATATTGGTATGCAAGTTTGAAGCAAATGGAGAATGTACGAGTACATTAACAAGAATGTAGTTTCAACAATGTACAGTTGAGAAATTCTGTGCAATCAATGTCGATTAGGTGAGTGTCAATACAAATATTTCATAACACTTATAAGGAGTGATCTATAGTCGGAACTCTGTAAATAAAAAAACGCAAATATTTGAGTGATAATTTATATAGTTTAAAAGACGTACATTTTAATTTCACTAGCAATTCGAAATAAGAGTATACTGCATAATTATGCATTAAAACAGCAAATATTAACGTTACGTAATTAATTAATAAATTTCAATTAGCTCTGCTGAAACATCGGAATGGTAAAGTGTTTACCGTGATCGATACATTAGTTTCGCGTAGCTCTACACCAACTCTCCGACCTTATATTTCTCGAGCGCGAGTACGTACAATCAACCACATATTTGGACACTCAAAATTGTGCATTGTGTATAAAGTATATAAAGATCAGTTTCATTTAAATGAGCAGTGAAAACGTGTGGTTGTTGGTACATTAAGCGTGGAAAAATCACTGAAGTAGCGTGCGCACATAAAATTAATCGATAACAAAAGACGTTAAAACTAACTTGTAAAATGGACACGCGTTATATGTATACCTGCATTAATATTATGCAAACGTCTGTTTTAGAAATTAAGCGATTTCAAGACTTTAATCTTACCTATATTAATAGTTTTGAGCAAAGGTATTCATATACAAGTGTAAATGTGTCATGTATGTGTAGTGTACTTAACTAATATAATAACAATTGAATGTCATTTATATTCAAGGTTGTGTATCTTTGACCTTCAGTTATTTCAGGGTTATTTACGTTGTCTTGCGTTATTTACGTTCAACGAGATCGTTGAAATCATTTTTTATTCATGTAATTGTGTGACACACTCCGTTCAGCAAATCAAAGTCTATATCCATGATGTCAACCTCAAAGTCGACGTTTGAGGAAATACCTGTTTGAATTGTACTTCCCATAATTCGGATTGATAACAAAAACGTATGACTTAAAACAAATATAAAATATAACCAAGCCTAGCACGTCAGTGATTAAAATTAACGAAATAACCACAGTTGGAATGTCAATTCGCTTTGATGTTCGCGCACCTTGAGCCGTGACTCATACGCAGGTCCGATGTTTCCAAACAACCGCGTGACCTCATGCGGTCACATTCAAATTTTAAGAAGACATTACCAACTAAAAACTCGAGCTAAAGAAGGCCGCTATCTTCTGTTTGCTTTGGGACGGATTCCCGAGAACTTGGCCCGAAATATTAGTGATTAAATGACAAACGCCCGAAAAATAAAATATGTCTACCTTCTGCGATAACGAACGAGCTGCTCTCATATTTCATTTCGTAGAAATAATAGAAAAAAAAAACGTTAATTTATATGGCATTTCAAAACTATGAGACAGAGTCACAAGTGAGCCTAGCTAGGTATCTTCAAGTATTTTCATCGCAATTACCATTATGATGACGTCTGACAATGCCGTAGACTTGAGTTTTGTTTAGTCTAGCAGTCGTAGCGCTTTGAAATGTTCTTGATGACTTGATGATAATATAAGTTAATACAGCTAAACCCTCCTCCTTTTTTAAAATGAACACTTTTTTGGTATAGAAAAAAGAGCTGATAAGTTTTATGGGAAACCATCTTAAATTCTAAGCAATTTATAACATGGTAAGTCAAGAAGGCCGACACGCGTTTCCGAGAGGTTATACGCCGACCGATAACACTTCACAGTAGTACAAAAACATCTTGATCAAATAGCGTGTCCATAACGCGGCAGACAATCACGAGGATGATGATCATCACAACTTGTTATTAATACCTCAAATCTATTATGTACTAGCTTTTGCCCGCGACTTCGTTCGCGTGGACTTCAGGTTCGTCCCGTCTAGTAGCGCAAAAAATGTGTTTTTTACGACCTCACATTAGAAACCTCAAAAATTGTAGCCTATATGTTATTCTGATGTATAAGCTATATTGTGGTAAAGTTTCATTCAAATCCATTCAGTAGTTTTTACGTGAAAGAGTAACAAACATCCATACATCCCACATTAGAAACCTCAAAAAATGTATAAGCTATATTGTGGTAAAGTTTCATTCAAATCCATTCAGTAGTTTTTACGTGAAAGAGTAACAAACATCCATACATCCATACATCCATACTTACAAACTTTCGCCTTTATAATAGTAGTAGGATGTGTACACGAAACAACTTTCTAGTTAAGGTTTCTTTAAATATACTTAGACATGCATCATACAAAATATACTTAAAACCTACCTATTTATAAACGAAATCATTTCCATGTGTCAAGGAGGCATATGATGCCGCGTTGGATAGCTAGCTATGCTGATCCAAAATCCTTTGAGCTAGAAACCAACCAGCTTTATTACTTGCCGTAAATGACCGTAATATTTAACTACCAATACATATTTTCCGGCCATATCAAATTATTAAGTTTAAAAAAAAATAATGGATGAGATGATGCTGAATGCTTTACAATTTAAACAAGCAAAGTCTCAAAAAAATGAATTTATTAAATATAACTCGGTAAATATCAAATAATACATTTCCAAAAAGACAACGCAACGTTACAGTGTTGTTCACCCAAACAGAAAATCAGCGCGTGTGATTTCTATTAACCGACGTATCTCTTTATAGCAATAGTATGATTTTACAGATCAATATCGCTCGATCGCAATGAGTCACGCGTCTAAACTGGAAATTTTACAGTTAAGTATTATCGGTTTGCGTACCGATATACCTACAGGCGTATTTTCGTCTGACGCCGCGCAATATTCATCCTCAGTCTTGTAAGTACAGGTAGTGTTCTCTGCTAGAATATTCTGATGTTTTTTGTTAGCCGTTGACATCAACATTCTTACCTATTACATTACAAACTATTCTGTAAATTGATTCATGAGTGAGTTTAACCCAATAGAAGCTTATCTTTATTAAGGGCCAGATATTCCATTTTTACGATGTTTCGATTGAGTTTAAACATGGAAACACTAATTATTTAAATCTCGAATCTATATATGTTATAGAAGAAGATTACTAGAAAGCTGGATTGTGGTTGGAAACACGATTGTAATTACTTTGCTCGATAATAATTGCCTCAGAAGTGGGCCCCTTTTTTTTCGTATTTTCTATGTAGTTTTCAAATTATTGGACTTATATTTATGAAAATCACATATTTTAGTAGGTAATTCCATTCTACACATATACATGTTAAAATGATTTCAAAATGTTTGTTATTTAGATCAGAATAACGAAATATCTAAAAACACTTTATTTGACCTATTTCGACTTTTTTGATCTTGATTTGCTCAAGCTACACAGATGTGAGGAACAGAGGATTATAAGAATATACATTTTGACCACATAAGTGAGATCTCAGCTATGAATCAAATGATTTTTTTTTAGTTTTTATCGGTGTTATGTTCAGGCAAAGAAAGGTCCATTTTTTTCATTAGTCTGTATTCTTTCTTACAAGCAGCAAATTCTTCCAATTGTCTTTTTAAGATTACTTTAGACACCAAAGATGTTTAGGGCGTCCAATCGTTTTTTTCCAGTTTTATTAACATTTTCATTCATAAAACACTGATTTAGTGATTCTCACACTTGTGACGATGGTGATTCGCGCAACGACTTTGACGCAACAGTTGATCGTCGTGTCATCTCTGTTCTATACATGCAAGCAGAAATAGCGCTATCTTTTTATTCAAATGACAAGCACGAGATACCATTTCCTCATTCCCCTTGACGCCACTGCGAACGCTGGACCTATGTCAATTTTTGCAATTTTATTTGCGTACTTAATTACGTAAAACACCTAAGAACTAATAATAGCTAATTTCGCCGCGCCGCGTCACGCTCAGTTGGATCAGCACCAGTCTTATACTAATCAAAGGTCGCGAGTTCAAATCGGGGGTATCATGAATATTTTTCTACATAGTCACAATATTTTTTTAGAAAACGAAATAAGTATTTATTTTAATTTTTGGACATTTTAACATTTAAAATAAAAAAAATTAAAAATAAAAACTAATTAAATTTTTAGGTTTTTTTTTAAAGTAGCAAATCCTATTAAAAAAACTACATAACAATGAAAATAAATTTCAAAAAGAAAATTAGTATCAAAAACATCATCACCATGCGGATAAATCTCCTCAATGCCATGAGGATGGAACCCCCAACCTCTACGTGTTTAGCAAAATAAAAAGAGAAAGGCTGTAGCGACATATATAATTGTTGTGAATAAATGAACTATATTTTTGTACCAATCGTAGAGATGAATCCGTTTCTATAGTAACAATATAAACAAAAAGCATAAAACACTCATGTCAAATTATTGTAGTTTTGAACATTTTCTCTATTTGGAAAAATCAGAGCTAAACCATAACTGTAGGTTTAGCAGTAATCTCAAATGCTTAAGCTGTGCCCTGGTGACTCTAGTATATTGGAGACGAGAAAATATTATATGAATTTGAGGGAGGGAGAAAATTATTAGGTGATAGGTCTATATTAATTTTATTTATTTATTTACATCTAGACTCCTGTGACAAAATACAAACATTGGAGGTTAAGTTAAGGTCGGTCTAGCTCTCTTCGTGTATGGAACTCAGGTTTCCATGTTATTTACGTACGTACGTACACATTTTCTGAATCGTGTAGTAATAATGCATTGACTATCTATCTCTTATTTGGTGACATGGACTTGAGCGACGAACATGGAGATTACTCAGTATAATCCAATTATATTTGCATTCAGAAATGTCAAATCTGAATAATTTTTTCAATTTTGTTCTGTCGAAAATGTGTGGAGACTGTCTTAATTTTATTTTTATACCTGTTCCTCAAATTGCTGTTACTGAATATCCAAAACAACTTTGGTGTTTGTGACACATAATAATTCTATTAATCTTGTAGTTAGCGCCAAATGGCGCTTCGGGGTCACGAAGGGTTCCGTACCATTATCTATGAAAATGGCATAAACATCATATCTGTTGTCAGGGAGTCCCATACAAAAGATATGAAGTCCTAATAATGGGGCAGCCCCTCATTATTATCATTATCAGAGTAGATAAGTTGTATGAGAGCAACCTGAAAAAAAAACTGTTTTTTAAGTTTTTGTTTTTTCAACGGCAACATGAATACATCCTTCCTGAAAATTTCAACTGTCTTACTATCACGATTCATGAGATAAACCCTGGTGTTGCCCTTTCGGTGTAGGAACTCATGCTCATCATAATTCATTCCTTGTAGGGAGGTGTCTCAAAAATATTTTAAAATACATATTTTAGGCGGTGTGATTAGGATATAAAGAAACCCATGCCAAATTACAGTTTTATAGTAAAAAAGGTCTATAAGCTAGACTACAAAAAGTCAAACATGGCAAAACCATATATGGACACTGTTATGCAAAAGGGTGTCAAGTGACCAAAAATCAGGTACGGAGTTATTGGTACCACTGGATTCGCAAAAACGTCCTCTAACTGGTCGCCCAAAGGTCTTACTTCAGAAAAATATATATTAAACGTTTTTTCAAAAAATAACGTATTGCGAAACAATCCGTTGGATATACTGACATTTGCAAAAAGGTTTCATGTATTACTTGATACCGTTTAGCGATTTGCAAAAAGGTTTCATGTGTTACTTGATACCGTTTAGCGATTTACTATTGCTGAATTTATTTTTACAAAAAGGTTTCAAGTCCATGTTTATTAATTGAAATACTAAAATTATTGTCTTTTTGAATAGTTGTTCTGTCAGGTTTAAACAGCTGTCGTTTTTTCTTGCACGGGTCTTTAAATAATGACTAAATAGTCCGTAGTTTTCGATTTTTGACCAATAAATTGGACGACAAGTCATCCTACTTTAAGCAAAAACATCTATGTATTCCAAAATTCTTATAATAGAACAGGGTTTATATTGTAAAAATAGTTTGAATTAACTTTTTAAAAAATACAGATATTTTCTAATGATTTTACGGAGACATCTTATTATTTTTGAACAAAATTATAGTTATCTATGGATGTAAGCGTCTTAAGTTTAAATATCTGTATTTTTTATTATTAAAATCTTGCAAAAAGAAGTAATTTACTGAGGTTTTGGAAGTATAGGGTACATAGAAAGTGAAAACAATATAATATTTTTTTAATATATCTCCGGGGCTATGATGACAGGTATTGATTGATCAATCTATCACCTGAAGTTGTATTTTATACTGATGATTACGCTATGGGCAGCCTATTGATTAATAATCAAGTATTACAAAATGCATAGAAATACGCAGATTACATTACGAATCGCAAAAATCCAGTAAAAGTGTGTGGATACACCAGAACGTTAGAATTATTGAAAGTAACGCTTTTTATAAACTCCTACAAAATAAAACAAATGATATATAAATAAAGAAATCATTCGAATATAGAAAACTATGTCGTTGAAACTGTTTGACTATAAAACTAATACTAATTGGATTCTTAAAAGTGTTTTGCAAAAAGGATTTAAAGTACTTTAAAACCTTTTAGCATATTATTTGCAACGATATCATATTAAAGCAAAAAGGTTTCAAGTTATTTAATTGCATTTATCTACTTGTATAATTATTATTCACACAAATGAACATCAAATGCATAAAATATACATCTCATTCTGTAGTTATGCCAATTTCCAGGCATGTAAACCGTGTAAATACGAAGTTACAGCAATTTTTAAAAGTGACGACCTTGAAAATCTTTAAACGCGTTTATCTCGAAATGACCAATATGTCACTTGACACTCTTTTGCATAACACTGTCCATATGGTTTATCAAAGTAATTGTGTGGGTGCGGTGCTCTAATTAACAAACCTAGACAGTTGAAATATGGCATCTAGCTAGGTAATAATGTGTAAGCGAAGGAAAAAATCTGAAAACAAAAGAAAGTTTTTTAATTGTAGGGTCTGAAACCGTTATAATTAAGTGGATGGAAGCTTGCACAAAATATGTATTAATGATTTATGAATAAGCAAATAAATATTTCTATAAAAAGTTATGATATCCCAACAAAAACATCAATGTGAAAAATTATAGCCAAGTTCAATGCTCAGTATATTTGATAGTGAACTTCGCCGAAAAAAGTATTGCATCTAAATGAGAGATTACTACTAACTACTTTTGCCTTACTATTTTCTTACTTTCTAACACATGATAGTCAAGTCATTTTTATAGTTCAGGCTGATATTAAGCGAGTATTTTAAGCGTGGTGTGGGTGATTAATTTACTTGAACCATTTCACGGGACATCCAAAATATACGCGGGCGACGTCGCGGGAGACGACTAGTAAATAAAAAACTTTGATATTATTAAAGGATTACTGAAACGATAAAGAAACCTTTGTCTTTAATTTAGCTTTCCATATTTGTAATGTTAAACGGAAGCGTGAAACATACTGCGCAGACCCTAGATAAACTGGGAACAGGGCAAGAGAATGATGATGATGATTTGAAATGTTATGAATTTCAGTGTGTAAAAAAAAACCATGACAAAATTCTCGTGATGGGTGAACTTTGACTTATATACCTACTGGTTTGTACGGAACCCTAAATTTGAAGTGCCATATCTGTAATGGTCTTCAGTCATCATCAATTGGAAGACTGATGGAAGATAGTAGTGAGACTATAACTGTGTCGACAAAAAGGATCTTAATATAAACCACCTAAATGTTATTACATTACATTTCCTACACCTATGGGTTGGCTGGAAGAGGTATCTTTTAGGGATAAGCCCACCTTTGTTCACATTGTGACTTCTTGTACCTATTTTCTGTACATCTTATAAGTGCAATAAAGAATATAATAAATGTTATCGGATATTCTTTCTTGTTTTTATAATGGTTACAGGTTGCTGGCATAAAGTGCTGACCAGTCGTGTGAGAATGAAATGCCACTCTTTGCGTTCCTTGTTCTTTCGATAAACGTTTAGACTAAAAAGCATGTATGGTGTACTAAAGAAACCATTTTGTAAAAGTTCTTAGGGGTTCTGCTAGATGGCGTGGGTATGTTACTTACAAAAGCGCATGAAGTATCTTATTCAAGAAAATTTTGTTCCTTAAATAAACACTAGATGGCTTAATTATACACGAGATTTGTAAGAC